>CM034152.1:279979241-280468732 GCA_019776745.2 Taxus chinensis | reverse complement strand
CCAACCATTAACTAAACCTCAAATAATATCCATCACATCACGTGTTTTCCTTCCTCCGCTCCATGACAACATACAAGTCTTAGAAGAATATTTGATCAAACGAGGAAGAAGAATCGCAGAATGAAGAGAAGAAACAGTGAAATCTCCATTGCCGTGAAAACAGAGGTTCAAAGAAATCTTGCAAACCAATACCCGGAACAAAAAAAATTGCTGCTCTTTCCTCTCTCAAAATCCATCAATACATCACCTTCAAACCCTCCTTCAACAATATATAATAATCACAACGAATAAATTCTCTTTCTGTGAAGAAAAAAGCTCAGTTTCCCGTCAAACCGATAACCGGATCGAAGAGAAATTTCACCGGTGGAATCAAAAGGAAAAACCCACAACAAAAACATAATTTTTATTTCAAACAGAAGAAAAAACCAGACCTATAATTTTTGAGGGTCCATTAATGGCTATCGTGTTTAGAAGCGTTGCCAGGTCAAAATTTTAAAACTTTCTAAATTTCAAAGGGGTGATATTGGGAAAAAACCCATATTGAAAAACTTTCTTCCGTGGAATTCCAACCACCAGAAGAAAAATTTTAAAAAATAGAAATTCTTCTACACAGAGGACTGCTATTTCAGGAAAGTCACCAACTGAAGTAGCTATGAAGGCAATGTTGAGCACCAGAGGTGTATTATAAGGAGAAATTGTTTGAAATGTTCATCCCAGTCCAAAATTGACACTTACTAAAATAGTAAATGGTCCCACGAGCACCTTCCAAAAATAGAAAACTAGTCCAGAAGGTGAGGGGAGCATAGAAGGAAGGAAGATTTCCATTTTCCTCAGTCTGTCAAGAGCAAAGGGGCTGATTTTTTACACTTGTTAAAAATAGTAATATACTTTCAACACTTACTAAAAATAGCAAGTCATCCCAAAATGTGGATCTTCACAACAGGATCATTTTGAGAGTGGAGAAATCAATATGAAAACCTTAGAAGGAGTTTGGAGGAAATTTTCTACACTTACTAAAAAAATCAAGTTGCTTTTTGTAAAAATGGTAAGTGTGAGGGACTATGAAGTTCAAGTAAACAGGACAGAAGCCGATGCAGTCTTTCACCTCTAAATATGAGATAGTGATGTCTCATGCATGGATGCAAATGACCTGAAAGCCCACATGATTTCCAAGGAATGGGGGGCTAAATAAGTCACTATCTTCATGGATCTCAGCATTTTCTTTCGACACTCAATCAGTGTGTGCGAGGGAATCAAGACAAGGTTTGTTCTAAAGCTTCAATCTTTCCTGAAGGGATATCCATGAGTGATGCTCACAATAACCAATGGAATCGTTTGACAATTTTTTTGAACACTTATCTCATGTTGTTCATGCATTTTCCAAAAGAAGCCTCTTGTGGTATAAGACATTCGAGGATCCAGGTTTCACTACATTGGAACATTGCATGGTTTGGGTCACAAGTATATCATATGAAGGGTGGAAGTTACGGTCATTGGAAAACATTCCATTCAACCTGACATTATCAGTTCTAAGTCCTATCTCTTCATATTTGGTGTTCATGGTCATCAGTGAAGTCATTGACAAGTGTTTTTAAACACTCATTCTGAAGCACCCATGAGCCAATTTGAAGGAGATTCTTAGGAGGCAACAGATTTAGCGATTCAGAGTCTCACTGCTCTATATTTTTCCATCAACAAGGATCATCAAACTTTATCCAAAGCAACATCTCTTCTTCTCTCTCTCCTCTTCCTTCCCCCAACTTTCTCTCTCTTCAAACGTTCTAATTCTTCATTGGGGATTACACGTTTTTATACACCTTTAATTCGTCTAAAAGTGACTTTAGACACATTATGTAAAGTAATTCACCTTGATTGTATAAAAGGGACTTAATATTTGGACGTAATATGAATAGCCTAAAGTCATAAATAAGGCATATGGATGATCACCGAGAAGATGAAGAGTTTCTCCTCTTCTATAAATTGTAATTAGCTCCTTATTCCAAGGGGTTTTAATTCTGAAATTCTTCTAGCTGGTTGTATTCTTGTAAGTTCATGAGAGAGATTTTACTCACTTGTGAGTGAAAAGAGTTACCCACTTTTCCTCTATTCGCAATATCTTCCATTCTCATACTATGTACAATTTATTCTTGAGCATCAATACAAGAAGGATTTTCTATCCTTTTTTGACTAAGGGGTTTACTGATACTTTGTGTTCATTAAATTCTAATTGGTCTTGTTGTTTGCAATATTGTTTCTTCCTAATTTTAGTGCATGTGATGAAGTTTCTAACTAGTGTGTGTAGGAATTTGATTTTCTACCTGCAACATTAGTTCCCCTACCTCATGTTTTCACTCCCTTTCCCACTTTCTTGACAAAGTCCTCTCTAGAAATAAATTTCTAGCTTTTTCACAGGGTCAGTGGAGTGTCCATGTTGGATCCCCGGCTGCAAGGCCAACTTGGATAAAACACACCATACTCATGCATGTATATATGACAGCTACATTGGTTAAGTAGACAGACTTAGATTCCCATAACGTTGGCAAAAAACCCACCGATTAATCCCCTGAAAAATTTTCTCACCAACAAGAGGCAACAATGCAATGAAATACAAGGTAGGGTAGATAAGGATCCACAAAACAAGATTTTATTGCCCAAAAGGGATGCACAAACCATTACATGTTAAGTAGAAGGCACAAGAATGCATTACCATGACCAAATTAAGATATGAAACTCACATCTGTTTGGGGCACCATTTTGGCATGGTGCCCTTAAAAATTTTGGAGAAGGAATATTTACAATGCAATGATCTATAAATATTTAGAGAAATGGAAGATAAAGAGGAGGGAAAGAGAGGGAAACACACCAAATCAAAACTCAACCACTGACCCAACATGATAAATGTCTAAAAACACACATGGGAACCTAATAGAGCCATTCCTTCACGTCATCAGTCCTACAGGATGAATTATGTATACCATGATGTAATAAATTTGGTTGGTGAAGTTGGTTCATGCCTATAGATGTCAAACACTGCACTTTTCCTTGTAAACCCATGTTTACATTTTTAACCCCCAAAACTCCACCAATTTCTAGATTTCTTAGTACCAAAATTAAGCCCTTGGATAGACCTTCCCAATGCCACCAATTTTGTGTAGTTTGGAGCACTATAGAAAAATGTATGGTCAAAAACCATTTCTACTTTGTTCTGCAGCTTCCCTATTTCTTTTCCTTGTTCCACGAAAAATCCTTTACTTGGTGGATTTTGAATACTCCCATCAGCTTTCAAATTTTATGTGGGTTTGAATGTTATTTACTTATCATGGAATATTAATCCTTCATTTTTTGGATTTTCTAACCCCACAAATAAGTTTCCTTTGTTCTATTCTCTCAACAAATTTTGAATGACTTCGCCATGCCACGAGGTTTTACCTCCATTTTGTGAGGATCTAAATAATCTACAACTAAAATCCATTGTTTTTTGAACTTTTGAAGTCCATAGAACACTAAACTTTTAGAAATCCGTAGAACACTAGGATAATGTTCTGTAGATTCTATCCTTGGCCGCATCTAAACTATTTTCTTCCCTTTCCCGCAGAAAGACATGAGCTATGTCTTGAGAACAAGATATTTGTATTATATATTATCATATTCTGCACAATATATAAGCTATTATATAGCCATAATAATAGAAAAACAACTTCCTATTACAGAGGAAGGCATATAAACAAATAACCATGGGTAACAAACTAACCATATACGTGAAGTTGTTAAAACAAATTCACTTACATAAAAAAATCATATTACCCATGAAACACTAATATTCCTAACATTCCCCCCCTTAGTGTTTACATGGGAAGAAGCACATCAAAAAATTTGGAAATAGAATCATATGCCTCTACACACTTTTAGGTCTGTATAATGTTGGCTTGGATCTTGATGTCTAAATCTTGCTACACATTACCAATATGCTTTACCATAGTGAATCCCATACCGGATGATCACACTTCCACCGATTCACCTACATACATGAACTCAACAGTTACCACTTTCACTTCTAGTGAACGCTCTTTCACCGACCGAATCAGTGTTAAAAGTATGATAGTCAAAAAATCTCAGCAATCAAAGGATCACTTCAGTTCAGCTACCCTCTTATACAATTGTTCTCAAAATCCAAAATACACTTTCTCCTTGTTTCAACCATAAAAGGGGAAGGAACCCACACACCATTTTATTCTGCACACCACCACACAACTGAAAAAGAGATGCCCCCCATACCAAAATGTGACCCCGTCGTTGGTGACTGACGAGAGGCATTGATCACCCTCCATCTTTGGTTGCCTCTGACCTCTAGTGAATGATGTTACTACCTCAACTGAATTTGACTTGGATGCTCAATAGTTTCCACATTGTAATTTATTTTGTCTCCTCCCGCAATGTGAAACACTTTGTTTTTTGGACCTCGGGTAACACCAAAAATGCGTCCATAAGGAAAAAAAATTAAGACTTTAACAACGACATGAATTTTGACAACAACTCAAAAATTTGACGACTTGTTTTTTTGACATTACTTTTTCCGACTAGACAAAATTTGACTCTTAAGGACAACATAAAAAAAATAGTATTGACTTAACTCGATAATACAAAACTATGACCATTTAGATTTGTAATGACACTTTTGATAACTTGACATGCACTAAGAATTATTCTTGACTAAATAATTGACTATTTAATTATGATACTCACAAAACAAAAAATACACAAACTATTACCTACACTAAAAACTAAATTAATGACGTTGATTTATAATTTATTTACATAGACCATTTTAAAGTAAATGATTACGTCTTTAGACTTGATTATGCAAATAAATATATACAAATTATAGAATTAATTTGAATGTTTTTAGAAACTCGAACCTTTATATTAGAAATTGTGGGCAAGCAGATTTGAAACGGTGGAAAGTCTTCCTGCTTTCAAGCTGGTTTTGATTAAAAATTCCAATGTAATGTGAGGTTCAACCTTTAGAGGTATCGGTTATACACTTGTATTATGCATGCACATGCAATGAGCCACATGTCATAATAAATTACTTGACAGGAACAATATCAGATGATAGATGGACACCGTGTGTAATAGTTATCTCTAGAGTGGCGTCCAATGATTTGGATCAGTGAACATGTGACTTCTGACCAGGTGCTCGACGATTCAAATATTGAGGTTATTATACGCACCCAAAATTACATGTGCTACATTTTCGGAAAATGGTTACAAAAGTCCCCAATGATGATTCATGTCCTTTCAGAAGATGTTTGAGCTCCTAAACCCATCTGTAGTGTATATTTGTAGCCTATATGTCCTTACTTAGCTTTTCAACTCTTTTTCCAGCTTCTCACTTCATTTTGTACATATTTTGGCCTTTAGTGATAGGACTGTCACCCTGCCTGGGTGGCAGTTCTAAAACTGCCACCCTGCGTAGGGCGGCGGTCCTGAGTGATTTTTCCAAAATTCATCATGCTCATTTTTAACATGCAATGCTTCACTTAACTTCATTTTTAGGATGCGTTTATGAACCAATTTGTCTGAAAATAGATTTGATTGTTTGGTTCTCCTTCCCTCTTCTATTTTTAAATAGATTTAGTTAGTTGGAACTGCCTCTTCTTGCCTTGTGCATGAAGACACATCCCAGACCCAATTCTTATATATTCCATGCTTGTATTCAAGCAAAAGGCTGAGAAATTTTGGGTATCTTACATAGTATTACTGCCAAAATCCTACTGGAAATTACATAGCCAAGCTCTTTTCACTTGTGGTATCTCTCTTCCACCTGAATTGTAACCAAATTGCCTTCAAGCTGCCATTGCTCAAGACATTTATCCTATTGTTGCCTATGCATTCCCAATTCCTTGGACTCATATACACACACAAAGAAAGAAAGGGACAAACTGAGGGGACAAGTCATCACATAACTGGATTTACCTTTGTTCTATGAATTACGTGTTGGAGTTGTTTGATTTCCTTCATTGTTGCAATTTATCATTGTTACATCATATAAAATAGAGTAGAAATCAATTTCCTTTCATTTGCAAGTAATTAGTTGATTTCAAAGAGGGTTTAAATCATTAATAGCAGCTCTCAATGATGGATTCTCTTCTTACCATCCCTGTGAATATGAAGGAGAGAATATCTATAGGAGGTTGTCTACACATCATAGATCATTTGGAAATGTTCTTGTTTTAAGTTATTTTATTTTCAATACACTCAGCACAGGTGAGTAACCACACCAGGTTATCTCACTTGTTTAGTTTTAGAGTAGAAATATTTTAATTATTTAGAATAGAAGCAAATTGTTGTTTGTGATTATAATATTTTAGTCTTTGTAATTTTTTTAGATTAGTTTCCCTTTCAGAAGTAGCATAGGTTGTTAGTTAATTTAGACACTGCAAATTAGATCAACACTTAGATCCAAGTTAGGAAAAAAAACCATAGGGAATTTATGCTACCCGTTCATAGCCTCTAACTCTCCCCTTTTCCAACTCAAATACCAAGATATCACACTACCAGATCTTAGTCATTGATCCTCCTATAGTTAGCCACACACATTCAACATCGGCTGCTTCGACACGACCTCGAGGGGTCAAGTGCAGTTGAAGGTTGCATGTCAATTTTCATTCATACAAATTGGTGAACCCAACGTGAAGAGCTAGTCTATAAGTGTTTCCACTTTCTTCATCCATCCTTTATTATGTGGGTATTATTATACCCCCCGAATATTGTAGGCTATGATGAGTATGGTCGACCCATCCTGGGTTTTGACATGTACAATTATCAAATAGGTATACCACAACAATCACCTTCACTCTCAACATGGGCAAATAACTGCTCAACTGCTCAAAATCCTCTTCTTTAGGGAACCAATATTGGTTCCTCTGTGCGTATTAAGGAACTTGACCAAATCACATAGACATATCCTCACGAACAATCAAGTTCAAACAACATTAATTTTACTAGGGAAGTAATTTCATCTCCTCGGGTATTGTTTCAACAACCCATTAGCATGCAATAGGACCAGCTCCCACATCTAGATGAGGAATACTTATTGCGATACACCAAGAGTTAACAACGCTTACATAATATGAACCAGGATTTTGATAGGTTGCAAGGACATGGTGATTTCCCACTTCAAAAAAATAACACTACCCCTCCAACAATGGAAAACATTGCCAACGAGGGGTGGCAGCATAGTGAACAATTCATAGTAGGATACCACACTCCTCAAAAACCTCCAAAAGTTAAAAAACAAGCACCTAAACAAAACACCATTGCATTAATGGGTGACATCATCTCGGTGTTAGTAGACAAATTCAAATATTTAGAGCTTGCCCAAAATGCTCAAAGCTCATACGCAGGGTAAGAAAGAACTTCCCACTATCTACATAATTATGGACAAGTGCCTACTGCGTAGAATCCTCCAGTTTATACGGGCACTCCAAACCCTAGAGATTTTCTGACTGGGATGGGCACCTTGGGTATTCCCCCTCATGCCACATATGGATATCTACAATAGGCACCAGTTAGAAGTTTGTTCTCAAATGCCATACCAGCTGGAAATGTAACGTTTTATGGCTTTGTGCCTTCAACTCCATATCACAGTAATCAACCCCCCTACGTACACATGTACTCTAAATCATTATAGGGGATATGTACACTTACCCAGGTCCATATGGACTACCACATGGGATGTCATACGCCCCAAAAAAAAATTATTTTGTACCATTTCAGCAACCAATGCAACCTCCACCTCCCCAATAGGGATCTTTAATGGTTGAAACATACATAATGAGAACCTATTCTGAATATCATAAGGAGCCTCTAGACTTCTCCATCCCAAAATTCATGCTCCCAAGACCCTTTCCCAATATTCTAAAGTTCAAAGGGGAGGGTAATCCTAACGCTCACATCAAATCTTACGCAATGGCCATTCGAGAGTTGTTCCCATGGGATGCAGTTGTTGCAATGGTTTTCCCTAAGACGCAAGAAGGTATTTCTCTCAATTGGTACTATAGGATACTGGAGGATTTAATACACTCCTTCAAGTAACTTGTGTTAGGATTTACTAAGGATTTTGATATGAACAAACTTTTAAGAACTGGAATCAGATAATTCCTTCATATCAAATAAGAGCACAAAGAGTCTGTAGCCCACTTCATTCAAAGGTGGTGACAGGCTCTCTACTCCTCTGTGAGTGCTCTAAATATGGATCAAATGGATATTTGTGATTTTTTCCTCTACTCCCTCAATAGGGAGACAAAGGAAGAAGTTCAAAGATTCCCGCCAAGGAGCTATGAAGAGGTGCTAGAAGGTGCTCTTCAAATTGATCAAGCAACCATTGACAGTGGTCATAAGACTTATGGAGCAAATGGAAGGTTAGTCACTCCTAACAAAAATAACCCTGGTTACTCCAATAACACGAGAAATAATCAAGGACTGAAGGTCCTTAATAAGAATTGTGGAGTCACAACTGATGGTGTTACTGATCAGCCCAAGAAACACAATGTTGTTAGTTCTCCTAATACAAACACTACCAATAACAACAACGGAAATAATCAGAGAAACAATAACTTCTCACCCTCAGTCAATTTTGTATATTTTAATCATCCTTAGCAACAACAACAACAACCTTAGAAATTAAGACAAACGTAGACCCAAGGCCCTAACTAATACCCAGGTGGGTATCTGAACCAATTCCAAAACAAATGGAAGGGGTTCCCAAATTTTAACTATAACAATCAGTAGTTGAACAATAATCATAATTTTTTACTGCAACAAGGTACAAACCAAAGGCCTCAAGATTATGATCTTGATTTGTATTGTGGTTTCCATAGGGTTCACAAGCATGATGTAATAACATGCCAAGATTGCAAAAAGTTTCTATAATGTTTCCAAAAGATCAAAGACATTTATTTTTTGATATGTTTTTTGCAAACCCAACAGCACCAACTTAAAACACCTACATGGGACCAGTATCCCCATAGAACACACCACTTGGAATCTTTAATGATCCTCTCCCCACGTGCCCAAAAGATGGTAGAATATATCCCAATGACTCAATTAAGGGTATTATAATAGGAACCAACGGTCGCGAAGCCTTGACTTCATCGAACCCACATGTGACACCTCCTTTGGATAGCCACCAAAAAATAAAAAATTGTGGGATTGGTAGAGTTGGACACTGAACCTCATATTAACACTGCCACTAGAACTAAAGATTATTCTTCGCAACCAACCCCGATCTACCCAACTATATCAAATGATATTCATGATACACTAGGAAATCCAGTAGGAGCTTATGACTTGATCAATAACCTAACCAAGACCTTCTCTCATTTCCTTCTTGGATCTGTTAAAGAATTCCCCTTCTCACAGAGCCTCTCTATTATAAGCACTAGGTCTTGGCCATTTGATTAACGTCACCCCTTCTCCAGAAGTGCAGATAATCCACGTGGAATTTAATGTTTATCCTCCAAGGCATCCTAAAAGAGATTTTGCATTCGTATTTTACATCAGCAAGATGCCCAAAGACGTTGAAATAGCTTGTAGAGGTGATCCGGTGTTCTTTTTACAAGTCTGTATTTACAAAAACTATGTAAAACATGTGATGATTGATGATGGGGAAGCGGTTAACATAGTCCCCTTCTCTTTCATTCAAAAGTTAGGTTACAAAGAGACCAATTACTCCTCAACGTGAGATACGTTGATAGGCTATGACAACCTCAAAGTGACGTCAATCGGGACTATAGTGTTTCCAGTCACTCTCGAACCTAAGACGGTTCTAATCGAATTTTATATTATATATCAGGAACCCAACTATAATATGATCCTTGGCCATCCTTAGATTCATCACATGAAGGTGATTCCCTCCACTTTGTTTCAGGAATTCAGGTTCCTACATTTAGGGAAGTTCTTTGTGGCACAAGGTGATCCAAAACCCTTCGACATACATCTAGCTAACTTAAAGAAGAAGCCAGGGGCCCACTCTAAGTTTGATCTTCCTACAAATCAGTTAAATAAACCTATAAGCTTAGTTTTAGAGGAAACGTTGGTTCCTACAATGGAATTAGAAGTCACAGGCTTGATCAAAGGCATTCCGACAATCAAAGATGAAACTGTAATCGTAGAGACAGTGTCATTAGTAACCACAACAAATATTGTCGAGATATTAGAGAAGGATTTACATATTCTCATTCCATTTGATTCTATGAGTGTGGGACATACCTTGGGACTTGGATCTCTTCCAGAAGATGAAGTTTGTAATGGTTGAAGTAACTGAGGTAAAGGAAGAGGATACAAAAGATGATCCAACATCCATTTTTCTAAGTAACTGTTGGACTCTCCATTTTGATGAAGTAAAGTGTCATTTTGGCTTCGAGGCAGGTGTGATCCTCACCTCTCCTGAGGGAAGGATTCTACCTTTTTCCTTCAAGTCAAACTTTGAATGTAAAAATAACGGGGCTGAATACAAAGCCCTTCTACTTGGTCTCATTGTAGCCAAAAGAATGGGTGCTCTTAATATTATGGTGTTGGGTGATTCACAACTTGTGATAAATCAAGTATATGAGGTATATGAGACTAGATCTAAGCATATACAACTCTACAAAATAGAAGTGCTAAATCTAACAAAGGGTTTTGACTTCATATCAATTAAAGAAACTCCATGAGAATAGAACCTCCTCACAGACTCTATAGCAACTTTTTTTTCCCACTCACTCTAAGAAGTGATTTGGGGGATACAAACTTCACAATCTTAGTTCGTGTTGAAACTTTTGTTTGTAAAACACTGACAACCCCAATGTTGACATAAATAGAAACTAAGAGTGAGTATGTTATCTCAGATCACGTTGATAGTGATAAAGAAACTTTGGGATATCTAAACACTTTTGTATAATTTCATCTTACTCATAACAAGGTTGATATTTCCCTAATCCAACATTCTTCTTCCTATTTTGGAAATCTCGTGATAGAATATTCCCCCAGGAAGGATTTTGAAATTTATGAGGTAGGAGAAGAGGGGGATTTAGAGTTACCTCCAACCCCACTTGAGTTTGAGGAAGGAAATGCCTCCTTAATCGAGGGAACAATTGATATAAACATAGGGACGGAGGTGGAACAAAAAATATTGAAACTATGATCCTCTCTAACTCCTTAGGAGGTTGAAATACATACTTGTATCCTCAAGGAGTATCAAAAATCTTTCACGTTCAGCTACAAGGAAATGACAGGAATTCCACCACACATTGCGGTTCACAACCTTGTCACCAAGCTAGATGCTCAGCCAATAAAGCAAAAATCAAGGCCCATGAAGCCAAAGGTGGCCCTCCTGGTGAAGGAAGAAGTGATGAAAATTTTGCAAGTAGGGTTCGTCAAGCCAATTGACTACTCATAATGGGTGTCTAATATCATCCTATTAGTGCAAATTCACAGCACCCCCAAATCGACCCTCAGATCTGCTGTATACAAATGGTCAATTTGGTGTGAATGCACAACATGGAGTTTTCCCTAAGTGTGGGACCTTGCAAATTGGGAAAACTCTCCAAATTGAGGTTGGTTCCTACTCCTCTGTTTAGGTGTATGCATGTAATTTTTGCAGAGGTTCTGATTCAAAATTTCTACTCTAAAACTACTAAGGAGACAGGGTTGAGAGCAAACATGGAAATGGAAATAAAACTAAGCAAAAAAAAGAACGGTGATACACCAAAGGAGTGTTGAACTTCTTGTTTTAAAAAATAGACACAAATCATGGAAATGCAGTACCAAAACATGCACAGATTACCAGAATGTAATGAAGGATCAGAAGACAATAATAAATGCAATGAGAGGATTGAAAATCAATCACAGAACATACATTATCATTTCCAAGTTGATACAATACATTGCAATAGCAAGGAGGCAAAAAACGTGCTACAGTCTTCATGGGAGGTCTAAAACTCCTTCAAATCCACATGCTAAGGATAAAATGAGATCTTGCAAGAGAAAGAATGTCCAACATTGCAAAATGAGCCAAAACTGGCTTTTAACGATGAAGCAAGAGAACAGAGGAGAGAGAAACGTGGGAAAATTGATTTGAAGGTCCCACCACCAAATAAGATCCATTAAAATGGCAAGGGAACCTTTTCAAATCCATTTTCCAATGTATCCGACCATGTTGGAGAAAATGGGTGCCATATTGCATTAATTTTTGGTGGTTGGATGTCGGTGTTATGCATTTTTTCCCATGCCCAGAGACACTTTTCTTCAATTTTATCCCTCCAAATTTTCCCAAACCTCAAAATTGAAGCTTCATGGCATAGAGGGCATTGATAGCTTTCCAATGGTACCAAATTTGATGAATTTCTGACCACTGGATCAAAAGATATGACCTTTTGAAATTCTGCGGCCAAATTAGGGCAAAAAATGGTGAAAAACGGGTCAAAATTGGGGTCGGCGGGGTCAAACCTTAAATTTTTCCCTTTGATTTCAAATTGGGAAAATTTCCCAAAAAAAATCCACACCCCACTAATGCACTGATGACGTGTCATAAAAATGACACATGTCGGCCTCTAATTTTATATTGCGGAGGTGTGCTTCAAAATTTCCCCACACCCTTCTTCCTTCACGGGCCCGCAGCCTCAAACTTCAAAACCTTTTTCCCTTTGATTTCAAATTGGGAAAATTTCATCCAAAAAAAAATCCACGTTGGTCCCGCTCTCCCGAATGACACATGGCACCCTCTGATTCCTGGCACGGGGTGCGGCCTCAAATTTTTCCTCTTCTCCTTCGTGGGCTTTGGGCTGAAAATTCTGGACTTTGATTTTTTATCCCCACGAAGGCTAAGTGTCGCGCTTTTTCTCCCCGGCCACGTGAGTGCCCACCTTCATTACTCAACAGACCTCTGCAGGCCAACATATTTTCCTTGTACCCCAAGATTTTCTAGCCAAAAAGGGCTAAGTGCCCAAATTTTTCCCTGGCTCTGCCAACCCGCCAATTTCCTTGGAAAATTTTCCAACTCCGCTCCACCGGCCCGAGACTCCCTGGCAAATTTTCCTCCTTACCTCCGCGAGCCCGCCCAGGGAAAATTTCCCCTCCAAACTCTACCGAGCCATAACTCAAAAAATACAAGGAGTTAGGAGGACTTCTTTACCTTTCTGGAAAGGTGGAAAAATTCTCTATCTGATGAAATCATACCCAGAAAATTTTGAGTCCCTGAAGCATGCAAAAAAATCATTTTAAGTACCAAAAAAGGAAAAGGAGGAGGAGTTAGCCAAAAATAAGCATGGGCTTATTTTGGATAACACTTTTGGTGACTCAGAGGGGTCATCTGCCTGCTAGATGAAAAGACCAGCTACCTTGAAGCATCCATTGGCCATGGAGTCATGATAGTAGCCTGCAAACTGATCTGAACTTTGAAAAATTCCCTTTTAAGCCTCTTGGAAACCACTGAAAACTGAAACCGGTTGTGACCAAATGCCAAGACAATGCACTGTGCAAGAGAAAAAACCAGCACCACAAAAACTATGTACAAAATCCGAAAATCATACATACCCCAAGTGGGATATGCAGAGTGTGCACAAGCACTTCTTCTGCTGAAAGACAAACCTACCTACTCTACTCTAACCAAGAGAAAAGGTAAGCTAAACAAATGCTGCAACTGGTTGGGAGAAGTAGCTTCCCTTTCTCAAGAGAGGCAAGCCATGTAAATGATTTGATACTGAATATAGCTTCTCGTGTGAGTGGAAAAATGACTCTAAGCCTGTCCTCCACCCAAATCATCAAGGTATCAACATTAATGGAAAATACCTCCTCAAGCTGACTGGCATTGGACTCCTGGAGGTGTTGATGATGACCCTTGGTACTTTGATGTTCACCCTCATGCCCTAAAGTAGGCATGACTGGTTTTGGCTTCTCCTTTGGCTCTAATGAAGCCAAGTACCTGATTGGGCATGGTCTGATCCTTTGGATGTGCCCATTTCTCTGAATTTCAACTCCAAGAATGGAGTCTTCTTGTGGACCTTCTTGAGTGGATGGTGTGGAAGAAGTGGTGAAAATATCTTGCTCTTTCCCTTCCTTTTCCCATGAAGAACATGGAAGATTTAAATCTTCCAATCTTAGTTCCAAAAGGCTGTTACAAAACACAGGCTGTTGTTTTTCAATGTTCTCCTTTGTGGCAGTAGGCTCTTGATGTTGAAGAATGAATGGTGGAGAATAGAATGTTGTAATTTCAGCTGGCTCCTCATCCAAACATTCTTCTAAGTCTGATAAACAATCAAACTCTTCATTGTCCTACTACAACAAAGTTCTTTTCCTCTTGCATGGTGACCTTCAAATCTGCAATTTTCTTCACCATGTGTAACTTCATTTTCAAACATGAAACTTGCCAATTCGAACTCATCCAAAAAATCATATTTTTGGAGAGATGAAGTGGGAGAGAAACATGAAATTTCTTGTGCCTCTTGTTCACAATTTGGACCTGTTTTGTTCACCTCCATAATGGCTTCATTGATCAAATCAGCCCCTTCAAATGAAAGAAAAAATGTATCAATAATGCTTCCTTCTTCTACTGTTGCAAAAAACTGACTTGATCTCATCCATTTGCTCCTCAAAAATGGGATTTTGAGCTGGTTTTCCTTCCTCCATAATGACTGATTTTGCAGTGTAAATTGGATCAGCATTTTCTTTGGGCGAAGTGCCAACATGGACACCCAACTCATCACCAACAAACTGCTGATTCTTTTCTTCTTGTTCTTGTTCTTGTTCTGCTGCAAACTCAGCCTCAACCACCACTATTTCTTCAACTCCAACTTCCTCTTTTGGCTTCACCATCAAGGGGATTTTTGAAAACTCAAATTTAGCAGCCCAACTCTTCAGATTTTCTATCATTTCTTCTCTGTTGGGTTCCTCTGTTTGATGTTCTCCTTGGCTGGTTTTTTTATTGTTTTCTTCCCAACATGGACTTGGGAAGGCAAGAAGAGTGGTGGGTTGGGACTCAACTGGTTTTTGCAATTATCTTTTGGCTGGTGGAGGAGGTAGAACTTCATTTTTATTTGGAGGGAATGGTTGTTTGGAATGGAAAGGAGTAGAGAAATTGAGGTGGGATGGGAGACTAGGAGGTGAAGAAATGGAATTAACACTTGGGGCAGCAACTGAGGGGCTTGACTCTTGATCATGCTGAAATGATATAAGCTTGAGAAAGGAAAAGAAAAACTATGAGGTGGTGTGACTTACCCATTGACAAGGTTGATTGTAACACTTTTCTCATAAGCTCATGATCTCCTCAGTCCATTGTGCAAGTTGGGGCAAGGCATCTCCAACCATGAAGTCAAGCTTCTCTTGAGGGATGTAATGTCTTGGAAAAGGGCCTCCCCATGGACAAGGGTGCTCTGAAACCAATCTGAAATGCCTTCATTTGTGCTATGCCCTTGACTGAACCATGCCAACCTCCATCTTTTGGATGTTCTCCAACAAATCCGTGTTTTCTTCTTGATTGCCCTCATAATCTGTATACCTTTGTGCTTGATATGCTTCATAGCCAAACTGACTTTGGCATTGCTCAGATGGGTATGCATATTGGTTTTGAATTTGATCAAAATGCTGATCTGGAGGATTTGAAAAACATGTTGGAGGTGGGAAACATTGCTGCTACTGTAGTAAATGTGAATTCCATGAGGGAAAATGAAGTCATGATTGCATAACTTCATGGAATGAAAGAAGAATGACAGAGATGGAAGGAAAAATGAAGAAAATGAGTGAAAATGAATGGAAATGAAGGTCTGCAACTTCAGAGATGGGTTGTTGACCAGATGGAGTCACCAGATGTGTTTGAGAAGTGCCTCCAAAGGCTGAAATTTTCACAGGAACACATCAACCTACAAAAAATGAAGTGGAAGACCTCTAAGGTCCCACCGGGCATGCCAAAACTATTAGTACAAATTCATAGCACCCCAAATTGACCCTTAGATCTACTGTAGAAAAATGGTCAATTTGGTGTGAATGCACAACATTGAGTTTTCCCAAAGAGTGGGATCTTACAAATTGGGAAAACTCTCCAGATTGAATTTGGTTCTTACTCCTCTGTTTAGGTGTATGCATGCAATTTTTGCAGAGGTTCTGATTCAAAATTCCTACTCTAAAACTACCAAGGAGACAGGGTTGAGAGAAAACATGGAAATGGAAACAAAACTAAGCAAAAAAACAGAACGGTGATACACCAAAGGAGTGTTGAACTTCTTGCTTTGCAAAATAGACACATATCATGGAGATGCAACACCAAAACATGCATAGATTATCAGAATGCAATGAAGGATCAAAAGACAATAATAAATGCATGAGAGGATTGAAAAATCGATCATAGAACATACATTATCATTTCCAGTGTTTGATACAATACATTGCAATAGTAAGGAGGCAAAAAATGTGCTACAGTCTTCATGGGAGGTCTGAAACTCCTTCAAATAAGGAGAAAATAAGGGCTTGCAAGAGCAAGAATGTCCAACATTACAAAATGAGCCAAAACTAGATTTTAACGATGAAGCAAGAGAACAGAGGAGAGAGAAACGTGGGAAAATTGATTTGAAGGTCCAACCACCTGACAAGATCCATTAAAATGGCAAGGGCACCTTTGCAAATCCATTTTCTAATGTATTCGACCATGCTGGAGAAAAATGGGTGCCATACTACATTAATTTTTGGTGGTTGGATGTCTGTTATGCATTTTTTCCCATGCCCAGGACTTTTCTTCAATTTTCTCCCTCCAAATTTGCCCAAAACTCAAAATTGAAGCTTTCATGGCATAGAGGGCATTGATAGCTTTCCAATGGTACCAAATTTGATGAATTTTGACCACTGGATCGAAAGATATGACCTTTTGAAATTTTGCGGCCAAATTAGGGCAAAAATGGTGAAAAACGGGTCAAAATTGGGGTCAGCGGGGTCAAACCTTAAATTTTTCCCTTTGATTTCAAATTGGGAAAAATTCCCTAAAAAAATCTGCGCTCCGCTGATGCGCTAATGATGTGTCATAAAAATGACACATGTTTCGGCCTCTGATTGGCGCAGAGGTGTGCTTCAACTTTCTTCCTTCACGGGCCCGCGGCCTCAAACTTCACCTTTTGCCCTTTGATTTCAAATTGGGAAAATTTCCCAAAAATAATCCATGCCCCGCTCTCCCCATGACACGTGGCACCCTCTAGTTCGGCGCAGAGGTGCGGCCCAAATTTTCCTCTTCTCCTTCGCAGGCTCACAGGCTGATTTTTGGCTTTACGTTTTTAGCCAAAAAAAAGGCTAAGTGTCGCACTTTTCCCCTAGCCCTGTGAGTATGCTTCCTTCCTTCATCGGCCCGGAGGTGTGGCCAAAAGTTTTCCTTTCCTTCGCTCGCCCTTTTTCTTTGAGTTTTTAGCAAAAAGGGCTAAGTGCCCAAATTTTTCCCTGGCTCTGCCGACCCACCAATTTCCTTGGCAAATTTTCCAACTCTGCTCCGCCGGCCCGAGACTCCCTAGCAAATTTTCCTCCTTACCTCCACGGGCCCGCCCAGGGAAAATTTCCCCTCCAAACTCCACCGAGCCATAACTCAAAAAATACAAGGAGTTAGGAGGACTTATTTACCTTTCTGGAAAGGTGGAAAAATTCTCTATTTGATGAAATCATACCCAGAAAATTTTGAGTCCCTGAAGCATGCAAAAAATTCATTTTAAGTACCAGAAAAGGAAAAGGAGGAGGAGTTAGCCAAAAATAAGCATGGGCTTATTTTGGATAACACATCCTCATTCTCAAGAAGAATGGAAAGATCCACATTTTCATAGAATTTCAGGATATCAACAAGGCTTTTCCCAAATATGATTTCCCATTACCATCCATCGATGTTATTGTCGACGCAACAGCTGGTTTTGAGTTGTTGTCTCTCATGGATGGGTTTTTTGGGTACACTCAAATCAGAATCTCTGAGGAGGATCAGTCTAAAACTACGTTCATAACTCCTTAGGGAACCTACTATTATACTAACATGTCATTTGGGCTTAAGAACATTGGTGCCAAGTACCAATGGGTGAAGACTTATATATTTCACGATCTTATACATAAGATTATGGAATCCTACACGGATGAACTTCTGGCTAAGGCCATAAAATGTTATGATCACCCAAAGATGCTTCATATCATCCTTTCTCACTTAATCGAATACGGCGTCACGTTGAATCTAGAAAAATGCATGTTCGGCATAACAAGAGGCAAGATTTTAGGAAACATCATATCTTCATGAGGGATTAAAGTAGACCCGCCAAAATCCAAGCTGTACTAGAAATGACTCCACCATCAGATGAATTTGGCATCAGATCTTTCCTTGGAAAAATTGGTGCAATCCGAAGGTTTATCCCTAATTTGACCTTTTTTATTCACCCAATCAACAATTTTTTGAAAAAATATTGTTGCATTGATTGAATGTAAGAATACAATGAAGCATTTGAGTTGGTTCAACGGTTCTTATTGTCTCCTCCCACACTCATGCTACCTAGTTCATATCGCCCTTTAATCTTGTATTCATGAGCTATAGATGTCTCATTAGCCTGCATGTTGGCTTAAGAAGATGATGATAGATGAGAATGTGCGGTCTATTTCATTAGTCAGACATTTCTTGATTATGAGATATGTTATACACAAGTAGAGAAGGAATGCCTTGTTATAGTATTCACGACAAAATGCTTAAGACATTACATGCTAAACCAAAAAATAATGGTTATTATTAAATCAGATCACCTACAAATATTTCTCACGCAAGGGTCCTTATCTAAGAAAATTGGATGCTTTATAACTCTTATGGGTGAGTTTGAGTTAACATTTATTAATCAGAAATCCATCAAAGGATAAATCATTGCGGATTGGTTGGCTGACAACCCGTTGGATGGAGGCGATCTAGTAAATTTAGACTTCCCCGACAAGTTTGTGTATTTTTTTGAAACTAAGCCTCTCATTTCTACATGTTCATGGTACACTAACATCATTAACTTCATAGTGGACCATACATATCCAGAAGGGGAAACATCACAACAAAGAAGATGGATGCTTACTATAACCACCAAGTATGTCATCTTGGAACAAGTGCTCTATCGTAGAGCCTTTGATGGGATGTTGTTAAGATGTGTTGAGGAAGAATAATCTTAAAATATTCTTAATGAATCACATAACAGAGTATGTGGAGGTCACTTTGACGGCCACACCACTTCTCAGAAGATACATCAAATGGGATACTTCTGTCCCATGCGAGAACATGACACGTGTTGGGTTTTTGTGCGTAAGTGCCACATATGTCAAGAGTTCTCCCATGAGAACCACATATAAGAATAGGCTCTACAAATAATTGCAACACCATGACCCTTTTCCACATGGGGCCTATATTTGTTAGGGAAATTATCTCCCTCGTCAACAGATGGTCATAACTTCATAATCATGGCGATAAAGTACTTCACTAAGTGGATTGAAGCCATGCCTCTTACCACTGTGCCTGGATCATGTAATCGCTAATGTTCATTTTAAACCAGATCATTTATAGGTATGGGGTTCCACAAGTCATTATCTTAGATAATGGCGCATCTTTAAAAAATAATGAGGTATGTGCACGATTACTGTGAAAAATTCAAAATAAGTCATCACATACGGTTTCTCTCTATTACCCGCAGGCCAATAGACAGGCCGAGGCTACAAACAAGACATTGAAATCTATTCACCCTAAGACCATTAAGGAGAATCAAATGAGATTGGAATTTAAATATTTTCCCAGCCTTGTGGGCCTATTGGACATCAGTAAGAACATCGACGGGGGAAACCCCCCCTTTTTTTTCGTATTTGGTGCAGAAGCGGTTTTACCACTTGAAGTTGAAATACCTAGTCTTTGTATATAATTGCAAGGAATTATGGGAGAAGAAGGCTATCGAGAGGTGCAACTATCTCAGCTAGAAAATATTGATGAGGATAGACTCAATGCTGAACAATGACATAGTGTTTACGCTAACCGGATGGCTAAGAAATACAACAAGAAAGTCTATGAGCGTGAAATATATGTGAGTAGATTTGGTTTTAAGACTTGACAACCAAATAGAAAAAAATACCGGCGAAGGAAGGAAATTTAGACCCAGGTGGTTGGGTCCATATCGAGTAGTAGAAGACCACAAAAATGGGGCATTTCATCTGTGTACGACGAGAGGGTGAGGAGTTTAGTGAATATGTAAAATCTCTTCACCAGAAGAGGTATTATGCATGATCCATTAGCATTTTCATATGTACTTTACTACATCTACATTGCATTTTCATCTACCAGTTCATTCTGTAAAAATTTGTGATCAAGGGAATTATTATTATAGCAATTCCTATAAACTTCTAAAAACATTGGAAAAAAATTTAAATCATGCCTCTACAAATCTTCATGGTATCATCAATTGTTTCTGAATGATTTTATCCATCCAAAAAAGACAAGACAAAGCTTTGATAGTAACCATACCAAGGCCTGACATTCTTTGTTTTATTTATAGTCTCTTTCTAGATTTGGTGTCTTTTCCGATAGTCTGTTCTAGAAGCTTCATGGTGTAACATATATCCCATACATATCTCTTTGGAAATAAGAACATTCTAAACATTTTTCCTAGATAAATAAGTCAAATATAAGTCCACATAAATTTTTTATCTTATACATTTCTCTTCCCTGCCAACCTTCGGTGTTGAGCCTACATCTCTTACTAGTGATGTAGGGTTAGGGAAAGGAGAGAAATTTCTCTTACTCACCCATTCCTTATCCACGGTGATAAGCCCATAATTCCTATTGGTATCATGGGGCAAGGTGTAGGGGGTCTCTTTGAAAAACTTGAAAGTTAGAAAAAGTTCATTCAAATATTATGAAGTCATAAATCAAAACAAAGTGAACTAGATGTCCAAAATTCCAAAAGAGGTTAAAACCTCAAAACCAGATTTTTTTTGACTAAATGGCCATTTAGTGGATCTAAGTCTAGATAAATTGAAAAGCAATTCACATTCTAAACTATGAATCAAGCTTGAGTAGAGTGAGGTTGTAGTGTCTCAATTAAGTTTTATCAAATGTTTGTCTTTCTCTCATCATTATCGATTCACCAAATTTCGATAACTTGTTTCCCTTTCTGGCTCTTGATGTTGAGCCCTTGCATATTATCTAGTTGAATGGAGTTAGGAATGGGGAAAGTTCATTCACTTATCATATCACTGCATCACCGTGTTTTTCCAAAACAGTATGAAGTACCAAAAATTTCTTGAAGAAGCTAAAGTTTCAGCATTACAATGTGTTTGCACTATCATATATCAACATTATAAAATACAAAAAGAAATCATTCTATTAACATTCATATCCACTACATACATTTCTGGAAAGCATATTAAATATGTAAGTTCTAAACATCTAGAGTACACATGTAAGGTGAGCCAAGAGGAAGTCAACTCAGATACAAAGAATTACCGAACCAAAAAGATGAGTTTGTATATATCATAATAAATCGAGTTTTGTGTACAATGCCATCATGTGACTAGGCTTGGTCAGAACACTCTCACAATGAGACTGAAATATACAAAAAAAATCATATAATGCCTAGACAAAATCACAAAAAAGACAATAAAAGGTGTAGTAGTCTTGTCAATCCCTCTAGGATCCCTCGAGATGGTGCACGGACTATGTTTAGAGAATCCTGCTATGGATATGACGATGAGAACATGAACTGAATGGTGTGAGTGCTTGTGGTGATAGCAAGTGGCCATGGTATTTCTATGCAAGAGTGAATCCGACCCCATCAATCTCTCGGCTTCCTCATACCCAGCCACTCTGAGTATGAAGAGAGATTTCATCACCTCTAGCTAATATCCAGATAGGTGCCAACACATCAGTATGCCTATCAGCTACTAGTGGCTAGCTTGCATCCTTAGTCAACTTGGATTGGGTCTTCCCTGAAGGGGATTAAAAGGGTGTCCATGTATACACCCATCAAATAAGCTCCTGCCACTCCTGTGTAGTCACTGCAAGTAAGAAAATAAGAAGAAACGATGAGTTAGAAACTTACAAAAATAAAACAAAAAGAAATACCAACTAACATTTCTAACTAACAAGGTCAAGGGAAGAGTATCAACGTACTTGGATCTTCAAGCATCCAAGTAGGCTCAGTGGTTGTTACGGCTGCTATTGGTGGCTGCAGGGCCTCTCTAAATCAAGAAGTGAGATGTTATCCTATCACAGACTCATCGTCTCCCCCTCCATATCGAGGAAGTGATCCCTACGAGACAAAGGTCTCTCTCTCTGCACTCTCCACCTCCCATACCACTCTCAGCATATCTTGAGTGTCATGCCACTTAGGGTCACTCTCCTCCTACCTCCATATGGGATGTCCTCACCAGTATCATCACCTAGACCCCTCATCCCATGTCTCCTCTCCAACTGAATCCTCCTCGGTCTCATCTTCTATGTGCTCCTCAGAGTTAGAGTCTACATTAATGGGTTCATCCTCCTCTCCACTATGACCACAATATGAAGTAAAGGTGCTTTAGGGGAACCAACTTCTTGTCAGGAATGGACCACATGCCTAACTACAATAGGCACAATTGGAGTAACCACAATCCATCTAGGATCCCTTATAGGGCCCTTTCAAGCCTCCTAAATAGTCATATATACTGGTGCCACTGACGGAAGCATACCTACATAAGGGAGGAAAACCTGTTGAGACACCTAATCAAATGGATGAATCTTTACTCTCCCTATCGTGTCAAATAACTGCCTTGTGCTAGAGCAAGCTACCACTTTGGTCGCCTCATGCCCCCACAGTTCTGCCATATCCTATTAGGGTGTGGTGACCATGTTTTTTCATGGTGAAAGAAGACACCGGTTTGTGTGGGGTCTGAAGTACTAACATCGCTGTCCACCTCACTTCCCAGGAAGTCCTTGGGTCCTGCACTAGTATTCCCCTCCCATAGGGGGAAATTCACTCATATGCCTAGCTCATAACTAGCATGGGATGGTCCAGTGACTGTCCCTGTAACCTGACTATCATGTAGAGGTCATAATAGGTCCCTAGGATGTCTACTCCACAAGAATTTATGTGGCTATGCCCCTCAATCTGTACAATAATGGGAGCCCAAAAGTAAAGGAGGGTATCACCTCCCTTGTCATTGATCAATAGTGAGGATATGATGCCCATGATGGCTCTACGAATGATGGGGATATGAGCAGTGGAAATGGATCAGACCTTTATTCCCTTCTTCAAGCCAAATGAAACAACAACATCTCCCATGTATGTGGCCCACTGAGTCATCATAGACCTAGATCCTGATTTCTCTAAGGTCAATCTCCTCCTAAGTATCGAGAGTCCAAGAATATGGTATACATCCTCCAGGGTAATAGTCCACTCACCCCTAACACCTGGTAATGGGAAATTTTTTCAGTCTACATCCCAGTAAGAAAACATGTCGCAAAGTATGTGACTATCAGGAGTGACATGGGGCACCCATGTAATCCTCCAAATACCCACTCTCTTTAGAGTGTCCATCTCATCCTGAGTGAACTAGTCTAAAATACCTGGGAGCCAATCACACTCCCTCTCACAACTCCAATGGATGTATTCCTCCTTCTTTTACATCCACCAAAACATAGAAAAAGAGAAATTTAGTAACATATATCAAAAGATAATCTCACAAAAAACATGACAAAACATCAAAAATCTAAAAAAATCAAGTTAGCATGTATTTTGGTCATTCTGTTCAGAACCTCTATCCAGTACAGGGTGACGGTTCCAAGACCTCCACCCTACTTAAGGCAGTGGTCATAACGCGTTTTAACCCTAGAAAATGCTCAAAAACATGAAAAAGACCATTTCAGACAAAATAAAATACTACCCTATGGGCTTCCCCCTTAGAGACTCAATTAAGACTAGAAATTTTGAAAATTATCCCCCCTAAGTAAACTTTTCAACATTTTTACATTTTAGGTTTAAAAATACAAAAGTGAAAAAAACCAACCTTAGACCACATAGGTCGATATCCCGCTTGTGGAGGCATGGTCATGATCTCGTAAAAATCATTTTGATTGTACTATTGTCAAAAATGACAACCTTGGTTCTAGAGCTCCATAATTACTAAATTGAATAAGCACAAATGAATTGGAAAATGAGTTTGTTTTGATATATATATGTTGTTTTGACCTCTTTTTGAGTGTATGTTTTCACAGGGCTGGAGCGTTGGTGCAGGTATATCTCTATATCCTTGCACAAATGGTAAGTCCTCTTGTCATTTTGATTTAGTGTTTATTTTTTGATATTTTATCTATTTGCACTTGAGTCTTATCTCCCTTTTGTAGGTAGAAGGAGCTTGGAAGAGGATGTTTTGAAACACAGACATGTCAGGTATAGCTTGTAACTCCCCATTTTGGGAACTCCATACTCAGACTTTATGTTTTATGCCTCTGCATGGCTAAGACGATTCTCCGAGGGGCTAATATGTACGTACCCAAAATTACATGTGCTATCTTGTCAGAAAATGGTTACAAAAGTCCCTAATGATGATTTATGTCATTTCAGAAGATGTTCGAGCTCCTAAACACATATGTAGTGTATATTTGTAGCCTAGACACCCCTACTTATATTTTTCATGCTTTTTCCAGCTTCCCACTTCATTTTGTGCATGTTTTGGCATTTAATGCCAGGACCATCTCCCTTCCTGGTTGGTGGTTTTGAAACTACCACCCAGGAAGGGCAATGGTCCTGAGTGATTTTTCCAGATTCTGTCATGCATGTTTTTAACATGTGACAATTCACTTAGCTTCAATTTTAGGATGCGTTTGTGAACCGATTGGTCTAAAAATAGTTTTGAATGCTTGGTTCTCCTTCCCTCTTCTATTTTTGCATGTGATTTAGTTAGTTAGAAGTGCCTCTTCTTTCCTTGTGCATTAAGGAACATCCCAGCCCCAATTCTTATATATTCCATGCTTTTGTTCAAGAAAAATTCATGATAATTGTTGTGTATCTTGCATAGTATTGCTGCCACAATCTTGCTAGGAATTGCATAGCCAAGCTCAAATCTCTTATGCTATCTCTCTTCTAATTACATTACAACCAGACTGCCTTCAAGCTACCATTGCTCAAACGTCTTCTTCTGCTATTGTTCTTGCATTACCAATTCCTTGGACTCATATGAACACACAAAGGAAGAAAGGAACAAACTGAGGGGATAAATATAGATACAACCAAATTTTCCAAAGCTCTTGTTTGTCTAGGATGGAACTATTTGTTTGTTTGCTTCATTTTTCAAATTTTCAATTATGAATAATTAGTTTCAATTACATATCAAATAGAGTAGTAATCAATTTCCTTTCATTTATAATTGATTAGGAAATTTTCAAGAGTGTTTAAATCATTAATAGCAGCTCTCGGTGATGGATCCTCTTCTTCGACATTACCAGTGGAAGTCTGTGGGGGACAATAGCTCTTTTAGGGTTGTGATTTATTCTTCACCTCATGAGGTCAGGGTTTGGAAGGGTTTTTGATTAAATTAGGTTAGTTTAGCTTTCAGAGTTAGATTTATGTATTCGCACAAGTGAATTAGCTACATCCGGGTATAACTCGCTTATATTTAGTTTGTTTATTAGATTAGATAGTATTGCTTGAATTACTTAGAAAAGATAAAAAAACATTGTACTTGATTGTAATAGGTTAGTCTTTGCGATTTGTTGAGATTAGTTTCCCTTTCATCGGTAGCATAGGTTCTTAGTAAATTTGGACCAAAAAAAGTTAGATTAGATTTCACTTTGATCCAAGTTAGTTCATTTTAACCATAGGGATCATTTACGCTACCCATTCATATCCTGCTAAATGACCCCTCAACCAACTCAGCAACAAGAAAATACATACGGTTGTGATCCTTTGGTCGCGTAACCCAATGGGACAGAATTGATAATAGACATTGATACAAGTTTACATTTGATAGTATTACACACACCTACTACGTTCTCTGAGAAAATAGAACAACTAAACACACTAAAAATCATCGTTAATCAAGCCTACGATTATTACACTTCTCTTGGAAACATGGTTTCATTATGCTCATGACCATAATAGGACCACATCATCCATGAGTTATATTCCAAGGTTATGATCCTCAGATGTTCTGCTATGACCCAACGAGCCTGGACTTACTAAATTATATATGCAAAGGACTTGTTTGTGTGCATAGAGTATTTAGATCATGGTAACACTATCCACATGATATCATCGCAGTATACTTTCAATGTGAATTGAACAATAGCGGCCGATCACGAGCTACCATGACTTTCAAGGCTCTAGACAAGACCAAAGTATAGTCTATAGTCTTCTATGGTTTCATTACCAAATCACTGATTGTCTCTTACTAACATGACCTTATATGCCAAATCTATATAGATGGTGCTCCACTAGGTCCACTATTATGCGTGTTGGACTTGCCAATGAATAAAATCTTGACAGAGTCTCGATACTCTGACTAGAGTCTGTGAGCAACTATCTATGCAGATCAATCCATCACACCACTTTAGGTTAGGAGAGAACCTTCTTTGCAAATTTGAGACTACGTAGATCTCTCAAGGATAATGCATGTCGAATATATAAGGTTTCCTCATTAGCTTACCCACCATCACAACACATAAACATCCATTTCTATGGATACACCGAGGTGTCTCTGACAATACCTCGGGAAGTTGGGTGCGAAGATATTTGTCACATGTCTGATATTATCATATTTGTACATATGTCCTTTGACTATTATCTAGCCAAAGCGGTTATAGTAAAATCAAGGGTCCTATTACATGGGTTGCCATCTCTACACATAACTCCATCTAATGGTCATTTGATTTCCCAACTAACCATATGTGTGAAGCTCATTAAAGCAACTATCTCTTACTACAAATTTTAGTAGAAGCATATTACTCAGTTGGAGGACACAAAGTATTTCCTAACACTACTGACTTCCTTTATTCTAGGGTGGACGTGGAGAGTTTCCTAAAAAACTTCATTCACACACTTTGAAAAACATTGGGATCCTTTACTCTACGGACCCTTATTTATCGACATGGATCCAGGCGCTACATGTCTCCATGTGCTACACCTTTATTATCACGTGTATTTTACCAGAGTGTTTACTTTACATCCTTGTGTATTTTACACAACATTTTTACCATACTATACATATTTGAATTTTTGAGTGTTTTCTCCTTAGAAGTCGGCTGTATGAGAAACTAACTAGTTCAAATTGGGGGCAACAAGAAAAAATAGTGATTAGTAACAAATCCACCTAAGTCACACCATGACATGCACGTTTGTCATACTAACGATGATAGGGTAACATTTGACACACAATGAACAACTACACATCACATTCCACCCTAGGTTTTACTCTCATGCGGACTTTTTCACAAATATTTTCCTAAGTCCAAAATTAGAATTGTACGCTACCAAATAGCCATATTTTTCTTTTTGGATCATTCCATGCTTAAGTATAGTCCATCAACACGCTTTCTTCTACACTTCTTAAAAACATGAGATACTCAGGTACGCAGTTGTCTAATCTGTACAAATATGTTACCTAAGGATGAAATCTGCTAATACACACATAAAGTGGGGGGAAAACGAATATTACACATTAGATAATATTTAGCCCTGGTTTATACTACTATTTAGAAGGTTCTCAAGTGTACAAAGTACCAATTAATCCCACCTTTTTGCCATCTTTGTTTTATGTTTTACTTCATCTTTCCCACATATTTCCGATACTTATCACCCCATTTTCTAACTTCCCTAAGATTCTAGCCCTAATTCTGGGTGCCCCACCCTATATTGGGGCACCCCGGTCCCACTCTGGGTGCCCCAATCTATGCTTAACCTCTTTCACTCCTTTTTGGGTCACTTCTAGCCGTTGGTCATCTTTATCTTTTCCTCGGTCGGCATTGTCAAGATTATTTACAAAATTAAACTTGAGAGCCCTATAAATATAAAGCTCATAAGACCATAATAAGGGTCCTAGGTCATTACATCCTATCACTATTATCACTCCATCTAGGGCTGCATCCATTGCACCATCTTTCATCCACATAGCACCATACATTCAAGCTAGGAAATTACATCACACACATTTAGGAGGAGGAGGGATTCTATTCATTCTATTCTACTATCTACATCTTCTATAGCTACCATAGCTCGTTATTTCACAAAGTGCAACTGGAACAAGAGCACCTAGGGCATGACATACACACACTCACTAGAACTACATCAAGGTCTGCAATGTAGTGCAACACTCAATGATAAGTCCACCAATTTGGTAGCTGAGGTCAGTCTGACCCCTTCTTCTTCTTCATGTGCAGGGCGTCATCTAGTTCATCTAGCATATCCAGTGTGACAGACAGGAAGAGTATTTAGAGACCTACTTAGCACCATACCAAATTAGGGTTTTGAGCATTTATACCATTCTAAGCACCCAAAATCTAGACCATGGTGCCCTGGGGCACCCTAGTACACTCCTAGGAACTTGTGTCACTTCAAATCCCAAATCTACCCTCTGCAGGGCCTCTGAGTGTTCATCTGCACTTCTGAGTTCATGTTCCATATCTACGACAACCTATGACAGTCTCCTATTATCAACTAAGTCATTTCCTTGTTACCTCTTGCATTCTAGGGTTTTATTTCCATTAGATCAAATCATGCAATTACTTTACATCACTTTAGCATATTAGTTTTTGTTATTTATTACTATTTAGTCTCTTTATTACAACATTTTAGTCCTCCTAATTAGATTAACATTAATACCCTAATACCTCATTTAGTTCCATTAGCTCTTATTTTTGTTAATCATTTTGGTGAACCCAACGTCTCTTTTTAGCACCTTCTAGGGATTTGTTCCTCACCCCTTTTTCATTACTGATGTCCTCTCCCTTATCACTTATTGGCTGTATCTTCGTACCCCACCTATACACCTACCATGGTCACCAATATAACTACTACTGGTAATGCCAACTTCATGAGCATATCTACACTTCAACATCGTACTTCACTTTCTCTACTCCCCCCTTCAGAATCATCCATCAAATCATCACTACTCATTGCAATCGTTTCACTCCACAATAATGGTCCAGACTATTTCTATACCACCCCCCAAGTCACTTTTTCCACTCGATCCAAAATCACTCCTAACAGGCTATGACATCTATCGCTACCAAGTTCTTAAAAATATACCCTCTAAGATATCCCTTTACAATTTTTACGTAATGCACTAGACTGTCTAGACTACCCTTGAGGCCTTAGTCTTTGTAATTCATGTTGAACTTGATCACTTACCGAAGTTTTTTCCCATCTCATTCAATCATCTTTTTAGATTACCCATTTGATCATCCTCTACACGATAAGGACATATCATCTACCCCCATAATAAACATTGGTCCAAAAACAGTTACTCATTACCATCATCGTTATTACTACCTGTATCTAAGTGTAACATCATTCGAAAATTGGTCCATGCCATGCATATTTATTCACACTCCACACTTTAACAATTAGGCATCAATGATGTGTCATATCTCTGATAACTCCATCTCCTTTTGGTTATGATAACTCCACTAAGCACATGCTTAGGCACAATATCCATTTATATTTCAAGTCAGTACGAGACCTAAAACTATTTTACTAATTCTACATCCTCGATGTCATTATTTTCAATTCTATATCCTCTTAGGTAGGCCTTGGATCACATGCCATGCATCTTCCTACCCTCCACTGTACATCAATGTGTATCCCATTCCTCTTATAATGTTTATGACATAATGTTACCACTCCACCTAATCAACCCTTCATATATTGTCAATTTACCCTATCACCTTTATGCTTGTCCCACCACAAGCTATGGAATCCTATTTTGTATGCTAACCTAAATCAGCTATGACAAGACCAATTCTAGTGTATCCACATCTACTATTCCTCTTCCTTCTCATTGCAATCTAGGTCACTACATTGGCTATATTTTGACCATTGTCTCCCTACTAACACTGCCATCACCACCATGAGCCTCTTATACTTTCAAATGTCCTCGATAGTGCTACCCAATAGAATTCACACACACTGAGTTTCCAATGCATCTATGATGAGCTTGATGTTAACCACCTCCTCTAGAAATCAATTACAGACACTTGATTTTACTCTTCTCAGTCATGGATAATTACCATTTTGAAGAACGCATTTATTCACCTGTCCTAGGAGAATACCTCACTTCTCCTCCATCCACTTCTATTTCATCACCAATCCCACATAAGTTCTTTGTTAATCAATGTCGATGCAATTTCATCTACTCCTACTAAACAGGTAGTCCATATTTCTAACTCCATCACCATCGTACTGGTATATATAAATTGGATATTTTCGGCTTACCATTCCTCTTCGATCTCTCTCCTATCATGACATAACCAATGCTCATCCACAATGGCATGGTAACCTAGTGTTCGGCATGATTGCTTCATATTACACTAATGCCACCCTCACACCCTTCACCCACACATTTATTATCTTTATTTCCATATTACACACTTATAGGTTACATGTTTTTCACCTGACGCATTTTTTGTTGTACACACCCTCCCTATGGGTTTTCATTTATGCTTTACACTGAATCTTGGTTTGATTATATTGGTGGTACACTACGACCTACTTCATTCCTCACTCTCCTAATCCCCATGCCTTTCTGGTACTATCTCTATTACTAATGATTCATCTCCTATATACGTACCTAACATCTCATCCATGTGCTCATAGATACCCACCAGATTGCTTTTACTTGGATGAAGAATATGAATCATGAATGCCTACCTCCTTCCTTCTAATGCATCTTTATATGCATTACGCCTAATTCTATCCACTTACCAAATTTCCAATGCCATTCCACCAGTTTCGATCACAGACAACGACTTGATTTTCTTGATGGGTCTATTTCATAGTCCCATTTTTCACATTGTCACTTAGGGAGCATAGACATTATTCCTATCCCCCCCGTTCTCATTCTACCATGCTTTCCATGTATTTCCTATCAGACACATCTTTATTCCTCCATACTCAATTTTCAAACTCTCGTTACCCGATGACACACCCTAGTGCTTCGATTCACACTAGACTGTTGAGGGATCACTATTACACTTAACCCCACACATTGCACTACTAAACCCATACGTATACATCCTACACCATCATATACATACCTCATCTAATCGTCATTTATACCTCATCTATCTCATACACGCTACACTAGTCATCATTATATATGAGTCTAGTATTTCTATGTCATCCATACATTTTATACATTCTACATGCTACATAGATTTCCTTATACTTGGGTCTATTTTATCTATCATCATTACACATTCTATTCCTATCTACACTTATTGCATTACACCTTCCCTATTGCATTCATACACCTACCTATCCTACACCCTACACTAGATTTCCTTATACTTGGGTCTAGTTTCATCTCTCATCAATACACATTCTATTTCTACCTACCCACACATTACATTACATTTCCTACACCACACATTCACATACCTTGGTCATCTACACTACATTGTTCTACGTGTTGCACCCACCACCCTATGACACACTCTAGTTCCTCGGTCCATACTCGACTTAGCTAAGGGTTTACCAATCAAATGGACCTTACCTACATGTGACATGTTATAACCACATTCATCAGACTAGGTTGACCAACACTCTAGGCTATATCATCACCCACACTCATCATCATATCATCTAGTGGTATACACCTTAGGTTAAATCATCACTCCTTTCATCCATTCTACATTATCCTCTTACATCTGATCATCACCTATTCTATTATCCTCTTCTAAAGTCATTCTACTACATCATCACCTTTCCTATACATCCATTAGTGGTATACCATTAGGATAAATCGCTCACCTATACCTTCACTCATCATATAGTGGTCTACACTTAGTGTTAAATCACCACTCCTTTCATCCATTCTACATTATCCTATCACATATCACCTATTATCCTCATCTCTCTTCTATCCTACTACATCATCACCTTTCCTACTCATCCACTAGTGGTATACGCTTTAGGCTAAATCACCACCCTCACCTTATTCATCACATAGTGGTCTACGCTTAGTGCTAAAATCACCACCTTCTGTTATCCACCACCTACTTATCTGCGCTTCATATTCCTTCATCACCCATCTCATAGTGACATACACTATAGACTAAATCGTCACCATCCATTCATCTTATAGTGATATACACTTAGGGATAAATCAGCACCCCACTATTCCACCAAGTCATGGTATATGCTTAGGCTATAGGGTCCACACACACCTTTCTATATGACATATTCCCATCCATTCATCTCGTAGTGATATACACTTAGGGCTAAATCATCACTCCTCTATCCAACCAATTCATGGTATACACTTAGGCTATAGGGTCCACACATTTTTCTATACATCTCCCATCCATTCATCTTCTATAGTGATATGCGCTTAGGGATAAATCGTCACTCCTCTAATAAAAAATGTGTGATATACGCTTCGGCTATAGGGTTCATGCACATCTTCTCCCCATGTCACATTTCATCACCACTACACATACACACTCATCACAACATGCTAGATACAACCAACACTACTCGACCATTTCCTGATGACACACTCTCATTTATCGTTCATTCTTGACTGCTGAGGGGGAAAACAAAATGAACCTCACTGCATACACTTCCATACACTCGGGGGGCACATTTCTCCTATCATTCCATCTTGCATTCCATTCCATCCATCCACAACATACTGCATTGTCTTGGTAGCATTTACTTTTTCTTACTAGTGTTTTGCATGTTCACTTTACTACACATGTTAGCTTGATTTCCTATATGTCATTATCATACACACATGCACATTCATGCCTTTGTTTAGTGTGATCATAGATACAAGACATTTACACGTGGCATGGATGCTCGCCTTCTACCCTTACTATACTGGTCACTGGGGGCATCCACATTCATCTCATACAGTGTTATTGTTTCATTTTGTACTTAGAATCTTATACTACTTGCTTATACACACTTTGACATATTGGTTTTCACTCTAACATGCTAATGGGTGTTCCATGTGTAATACTTGTTTTGCAGGACTACATGTTCCCATGACTACTTGTATTTCTACTTGTCTACGTTGTTTTCTATTGTATGCGGGATTTTCCCTTTTCTTTGTGTGCACACTTGTCTACTGTTTGTGGCCATGATGGCCTTGCGTGTCTTGCGACATCGTGAGTGATGTCCCATGTTTGAAACCCACTTTGTGTGGTCTCCTTGTTTTCTTGCATGTTTACACTACTTTTCTTAGTAGTTTTTACATTGTCTGCATCTTTTACACTTATTTGCATGCATGTGTTTGGACTAACACTTGTATTGGCTAGCCATCCCCTTTTGTGTGTGCCTTGGTATCTACCAAGTGCTTTCCCTTCCCCCCTGCAGGGATGAGTTGGTTACAAGGTCAGAGTGTGGTTGGTCCTCTTTTGGGGCCACATTCTCCTTCCAGGGTCATCGCATGCACCCCCAAAGAGGGGGGCATCATTGAGGGTTTCTACTAACACAACATATCTACACCGGTTCACACACAACGAGTGAGTTCAGACCAGTCTATGAACTCCATACACAATGGCCTTAATAGGACATGGTGTCCTTCGAAAATTCTGCGGAACGGTCACAGGCTCAGGGGTTATAGTGGGTGGCCTCTCTACACTTCTCAATCTAGTGGCGTAGGATCACCCAAAAAACCAGTGCAGTACAAGAGATCTCTTCAAAAAATTACAGTAGAAGTGGTTAGAGTGGGAGGACACCAAGCATTTCCTCCCTACACTTCTTCAGCCAGGGTGGCATGAGATCACCCAAAAAACTCACGACATTACAAGATATCCTTCTACACCCTTTTTCTCGACATGGATCAGGTGCACATGTTCCATTTTTCCATTTACACTTTCTATTCTAGTGTACTTTACATTTGCGTACTTTACATAGCATTTTTTACATACATACATATTTGACTACTTGATCATTTTCTCCTTGCAGGTCCATCGTATGAGAAACAAGCAGTCAAATTGGGGGCAACAACAACAAACAACGACAATGAAAAATGACAATGACAACACACCACAATGGTACTTTCCATACTAACCATGCAAGTACACCACACACATGCAATAGCTACATGCGCGTTCTGCCCTAGGTTCACTCTCATCACTTTTTACACATTTTTCATCTTTAGAATCCACACTCCACATCTTTTTTTTTTCATTCCACACTTCTAGTCCATCGACACATTTTCTTCTACACTCTGCATGGACATCAGGTATGCTTTTCTATCTACTTTATGTTACCGAGTTGTTCGCTCACCAACATAAAGTGGGGGAAAATGTAGACACAAATATTGCACATTAGACAATATTTAGCCTGGTCTTATACTACTATTTAGAAGGTTCTCAAGTGTACAAAGTACCAATTAATCCCACCTTTTTTCCATCTTTGTTTTATGTTTTACTTTGTCTTTCCCACGTATTTCCTGATACTTATCCTTTCTAACTTCCTTGAGATTCTAGCCCTAATTCCAGGTGCCCCACCCTGTACTGGGCGTCCCCAGTCCCACTCTGGGCACCCCGATCTATGCTTAGCCTCTTTCACTCCTTTTTGGGTCACTTCTAGTTGTTGTCATCTTTATATTTTCCTTAGTCGACATTGTTGGGATTAATTACAAAATTAAACTTGAGAGCCCTATAAATATAAATCTTATAAGACCATAATGAGGGTCCTAGGTCATTGCATCCTATCACTACTATCACTCCATCTAGGGTTGCATCCATTGCACCATCTTGCATCCACATAGCACCATACATTCAAGCTAGGAAAGTATGCATCACACACATTCTTAGAGGAGGGATTCTATTATTCTATTCTACTATCTACATCTTCTATAGCTACCATAGCTCGTTATTTCACAAAGTGCAACTGGCACAAGAGCACCTAGGGCACGACATACACACACTCACCAAAACTACATCAGGGTCCATAATGTAGTGCAACGCTCAATGATAAGTCCACCAGTTTGGTAGCTGAGGTCAGTCTGACCCCTTCTTCTTCTTCTTCATGTGTAGGGTGTCATCCAGTTCATCTGGTGAATCCAGTGTGACAGATAGAGAGTATTTAGACCTTAGTTGTGACATTTCCAACACAGGGTTTTGAGCATTTATAGTTTCACAACACCCAGAATCTAGACCAGGGCACCCCTCAAGGTGCCCCAGTACACTCCTAGGTGCCTGTGTCACTTCAGATAGTCCAGATCTGCCCTTCATAGGGTCCCTGAGTGTTCATCTACACAACGAGTTCCAGTTCCAGATGTGTGACAACCTACGAGAGTCACCTTCAATCAGCTGAGTCATTTCCTTACTCCCTCCTGCATTCTAGGGTTTTATTTCCATTAGATTAAACCATGCAATTGCTTTACATTACTTTAACATATTAGTTTATTGTTATTTATTACTGTTTAGTCCTCTTTTTACAATGCATTTTAGTCCTCCTATTTAGATTAGCATTAATACCCTAGTGCCCCATTTAGGTCCAGAAACATGGAAAGACCTCCAAAGTGGTACAATGGTGCCTTTTGATGTCAATTTTGAAAGAAGGTTGGCTTCCTTCTATCCTATCTCACCACAAATAACTAACCAGTGCTACACTACTACTAACTAATCATATCCTAAGAATTACTAGGGATCAGGGTTAAAAGAGGGAAATGTTGAAAATAAAGAGAGGTAATGCACCAAACTAGAATAGGGTTTGATTCTAGCTCTGGAGACATAGATATATAAACATATGCAAAGAACCAATACAATGTGCATAAAACTTTGATAGAAATAAATAGAACAAGACATAATACCATCAAGAGGATAGAAATATTCACATTAAACACCAAAGCATTGAAAGGAGAGAAGTCAAACTTACATTCAATATCAAGAAATTTTCCATTTATAGACTAGCAGAGTCAAGGCACGTGAACTCTTCACAAGCACGACACATAGGTATATGAGTAAAATATTCAAGATCAAAAGGGCATAGTTCTCGGATTTAGTAGAAAATGTGAATGAACCCTTTACGTGTGCTTTCACACTTAGATATATAGACATTTTAGAGAAAGGTAGAAGGGATCGATCACATCCAATGATGAATGAATTCAACCACATTGCTTATACCAAGGATTATTCACCATTGATTTTTAAAAGTCAAGTATGGGCACCCCATTTTTCTTCAAGCGCACATCATCGGCTCACCAGTGTAGGAGAACAACGTCGTTGAACATTAAATTTTGGTTGTTGTAGTGGTTGAGTGCATGGTTTGAACTAGGTGCGGATTTGTTGAGCTCCATAGACCTATAATATTTTTCCATCTTGATCTTATATTCCTTTTGGATAAAATTTGGTGACCCATGGCTTTGTTTCTGACCTCTTTCTTGATCCAAAAATTACCGTTAACTCCTTAATTATTTTCACCGCGTACAGCCTTATCTTTCTTTCTCCTACAAAGTATATTGCATTCCATGAAGTATTGTGTGTTATGCAAAATTTTTATTTGTATCATAGACTTTTTTCTATGGATTTTGTTTCCCTTATACCAGAGGATGATCGTTTCTTTGTTCCATGGGTTCCTTTGATATAAAAGTTTCTTTGTTTCATAAAACCTACCAACTTGCCTAGATTTTCTTTTTTAAATTCTCTAGCACTCCGTACTTCACTTCTCTTCCCTTGTAATGCCATATAGTATTTTCCTTGCGGTGATGTTCTTTTGTTTTGTGGCTTAGGTAAACCCACGAAACACTATGTTCCTTATTTAGGTGGAACACTAAAACTTTGTTCCATGACTTTTCAAACAATAAGTTCCTAAGTCCTATCATTACATGAAGTTTTCCAAATAGCACATGGGTGATCTTTTGGATAACAAAGGCCTAACTACAACTTATATGAATTTTTATCTAATGGAAAGGGGAAACACTTATAGGCTATTATGTACTCAAGAAGGATTTGCATCCTCTCATAAACATGTTATATAAGATCTTATTGACATAAATGCAATTGAATGGGATGAGCCCATTGAACCTTCTGAGCCCAGTAATGATACTCCAAAGTTGTATATATTTAATGATTCACTTCTTAATTATAGCACTAAAAAATCTACTTTGAAAGTGCATAATTCTTATCATGAAGTACCACCTCTGCCTTGTTATGATCAACCATTGGATGCAATGATTGGCATGATTCTCCCTATGCCACCTTATACATATGTTATTACTTTTGATGACTCTAATATGGACGATACTTTTGTGTCATATACTTTGTACATTTGTGCATTTTAGTCACTAAATCATGCACTTACTATGTACATCTAGCCTCTAAATACTTCATTTATAAGCATGTTTCCTAAGCAAGATAATTTCTCATTAACGCCCTTTTAATTTTCTTTGACATTTATTTTATCCTTTTTATCTTTATGACATGTTTCTGATTGACAACTTATAGTTTTACATACCAGCCAACATCCTACTCACCTATGATTTCACTTTCTAACCTTTTTTAGTACTATGTACAGGATCACCCATTAGGGATAGGAGCACTTGGGTGCTACTATCCCATCCAAGAACCTCTATCCTCCTTACCTATTTTTCTAATCTTTTAAATGTTAATTATTTCTTGTATTATTTTATCACCCTTTGTTGGCCTTTCACCTGTTAATGAGAAATCTTAAGTAAAGGAATCATATGTATTTAACCTCATTAAGGGGGGAAGAATTCAAAAGGTGCATATTATCACAATGAGCTAATATTTTCTATCAACTACATCAAGGACTACATTTTAGTACTACACACTTCACTGCATAAGAGGGTTTATTTTAAATTCCATACCACACATTTGCATTAGGACAAGGTAGTTGTAGCTTGCTATTATTTGTATGACTAACACTAGGGAATTCTAGCTTAAGGGACATTATCTAATCATACACACAAAAAAACAACATTGAGTCTAAAATATAGTGCAGCACTCAGTGATAATCACATTGAGGTGACTCTTGAGGCATGTTTTATTAACTAAGATATAAATTGAAACTAATATCTACATAGCTTCAAAAGTAAATACTAATTAAAAAATGAACCATCAAGATAAGAGCTTAAAGGAAATGCTTCTTCAATGCATAAATGAAACTACATGCTAAGCTATTTCCTACTCTCTATGATTGCTAACTTAAACTATGAACCTATGAAGAACATAAGCAATCAAAGTGGATTGTTTCTTGATCTCAAGGATTGAGAATGGAATCTCACCAAGAATGGCTACAAGGCCATTTTGGATCTTCCCATATTACTCAATTTTGAGTGAAAGGATGCAAGATGGAGAAGCTATTTCCAACAATGGAGAATGGCTTAAGATCAAAATGCTTATAGTTTTCACTATTCAAAGCATGGTGTAAGAAGAAAGGTAAGAAGGAGGGTTCTTTATATAGCTTTCCTAAAGAGGCAAGGCTAGCAAATTGATGAATGTGGGATAAAGGTAAAACAAGATTAGGAATGGATAAGGTTGTTTTATAAAAGGTAATCTTGATTTAGAAGAGTTTAATTTGTCATTAGTAAGTCATGGGAGTTGGGGGATGTTTTAATTAATCAAATGTGATTAATTAATAGGTAGATGTAAGCTTATAGAAGCTAATTAGAGGAAAATTAGTATGATTTGCAAGATGTAAGAGAGGAATTTGATCCAATAAATGGTAATTTATTGATTTAGAGTTGCGAGTGTAATTAATTAATAATAATTAATTAACCCAAGTAGAAGTGGATATTAATTAACGAAAGGTCATTAATTGACATCTTTAATGATAGGAAGGCTAATTAATTAATGAAAGGTCGTTAATTAATGAATATGAAGAGGAATGTTAGCTAATTAGTCAGAAAAAGTGCTAATTATTATGGAAATGACGAGAAAGAGGATAATTAGTGCAATCTTAGCATTAAAGGTTGCATAAGGATTTTAGGTGTCTACATTTGCCCCTCTTTGGGGTGGCGTAAGTGACACCACTTCAAAGATAGTAGACAAGTACAAACAAATAATTTTTTTGAAGAGATAGAAGAAAAAATTAATAGAATGAAGGATGCCCCCTCGAGTGTCGATGGGGTGATGAAAGAGGGTGATTGACGATCGAAAAGATGAAAGAACATAATAGAAGAAGTAGAATAATTGATCCCTATTGCCCCAAGTTGCTTTTGAAGAAAAGTGTTGATAGAAGGAGAGTGATATGGAAGAAAAATGAAGATGAAAAGAGATGGATATAGCTATCATCTTGCCAATGTAAAAACCAAATTTATTTCATCATTTTGCTTATGATCGACGTCATCGGTCCTTATTAAAAAGAATGAACAAAAGTGTAGTATGACATGAAAAGCCATATACGAAAAAATGTCCATAGCTAAAAACACCAACTCCATGCAACATACAAAATGCAATGCAATATGAGAAAGTAAAAGATGCCTAACTCCCTGCAACATACATAATGCAATGTAATATGAGAAAGTAAACAAGATAACCTGACAGAGAAACATAATGCAATGTTTTTGTTATCAAGCTTTGATTCTGACCTGTGTGAATTAATGACAAGGGTTAAAAGATGGTGCCCCAAGCAAGGATACATGCAAGGGGAATAACGGAGGACACTTGGGTCCTATGAAAAGCAGTGCACTATGAAACAATACCAAACAACTCATTGTGCCCTAGAGTATAGACATAGTAAGCAAACCAGCTTTGTTAATGGAGGTAGATCAAGATGATCTGTGAGTCACACACAAGCTTAGGCAAGAACCAAAGAGCGATGTTTTGTAGGATGATTTTTATTGTTTTTTATTTTTTTAGAAACATATTTGAATGTTTTTTTGATTTTGAAAGTTTTCTGAAACTATGTACAGGAAGACAAAGAAGCATGGATGCCCCCAGCGATAGATGGGATGTACAAGGGCAGAATGCCACACATATGTGCAAGAAAGTGAAGATGTGAAATGCCCCAATGATTAGGTGGGAGTATTCAAAGAAAAAATCTTCACATGTAGAAGGGGGATCAAGGCCAATATAAAATAGGTTCAATCATGAGGGAGAAAGGATGCCCCCAACGTAAGCTGGCCAAGAAACACATGAGAGAAAGGAAGTAGAAAATTTATTTATTAAAGGGGGACAAAAGTGCCTGCAAACATGGAAAAGAGGACATCCGATACACATGGATGTTCTAAATGATTTTCAAGAACAAAGGATGCTATGAAAAGATTTAGAAGGCGGTTGATGAAAAAGTGATTAGCCCAAGGCACAAATCATGAGACAAGACATGCACTAAAGCAAGAGTTTGAAAAAGGTCCAAAAAGTAACACTTGGTAACATACTAATCCTGTTTACTCATCAAGATCCCATGTGTGCACATGGAAATGAATTACCTCTTGAAGGAAAGAGTTGATAGACAACAAGTGAAGACACTAGCCAATGTGTAGGAATGATTTAGTTTGAAAGGTGATTTGTGAATGGATTGTGGAAGGAGAGTTGTACATTGCTCCGCTACCAGCCAGGCATCCATAGCCCCGATGGAGATGCATTTGATTCTAATCACAACATTTCTCTACTGCCAGTCAAGCATCCATAGCCCTGGTAGAGATTATTGGAAATACCCCAAGAGAGAGTTATATATCAATTTGCTTTTTCTTTTAGCTTTTGCTTTTTGATTGATTGATTTTGATTCTTTTTCTTTCTGAAAACTTATTTCAGCTCTCTTGTTTGACAAGGGGTTAAGAACCACTGATGGCTTGATGGAAGGATGTGGAAGTGATTGTGATGATGACATTGGATAGTGTCAACAAATACACCCAAAAATTCTTCCCAACAAGTTTATTATATGTAGATAGTGATAGGATCTCTAAGAGGTCAGTCGTTCTTTAATTTACCAAGGTGATGAAAGACCAAGGTCAAATGGATACCATAGAGATAAATGTCACAAAATGCATGCAAATAGGCAATAACCGCAATAACATCGAAGGGATGAACATGGTAGATGACTTGCAAAGGAATAGAAAGGAAGGGATGAAAGAACATCCATGTGTATGCAATACCTGATTGTAATGTTTGATCTTTGTACCTTTTATTTTTTTTTGTAATGTTTTAATGTTTTCTCATTTTTTTGTATTTTTGAACTGTTTTATGATTTTTTTATTTTTTTTGAATTGTTTTATGATTTTTGGTTATTTTTTTGAAGTTGGGACCAACAATGTCACTCTGCATGATAGGATCCAACAACTATGTGTGTGAATTCCTTGATAAGGGAGACTAAGTGCGTTTTTTTATCAAGAGTGATATTATCCCCGATCTCGATGATCGTGGTGAGTTCACACTCAATAAATGACTGTGATTTGTTTTGAAACATGGGTTTCATGTGGGAGCTTGAGTTCCCTATCCATAGGTTTCTGCACTTTGCACCATACTTGATGGGTACGTTGGTGTGCATTCTGGAATCACATTTGATTTTGAATTTTATAATCATTTGAGTTGTTGGGAGCTTTGGAGCTCTTCAGTGTTTTTGATCTTGGCTTGATAAAGAACATGTCTAGGTTTCTTATAAGTTAATGATGAACTTGTTTGATCCTAAGAAGTGAGAAAACAATGTGGACGTTTAGAATTGATGATAGGAAATGGCACTGTGGGCTTGCCACAATCATTTGGTAGAAGAATAATGTGATGGATGAAAAGGATACAGTCCAAGGATTGAAGAAGATGGGATACCGGGAGGTGAGCCATAAACAAAAGATGAAGGGGTATTAGGATGTGGCCCAAGAATAGAAGAAGAAGGGCTACTAGGATGTGACCCATAGATGTAAGATGATGGGCTACTAGGATGTGGCCCAAGAATAGAAGATGATGGACTACCCAGGGGTGATCCATACATAGAAGACAAGGGGCTAGTTGGACATGCCCCAAGAATAGAAGATAGTGGAATACTCAAAAATGTCCCACAAATAGCAAGAGGGAGGGCTACTAGAAGGTGACCCACACCTAGACAAAGATGAAGGGCTACTTGGCTTTGACCCCATAAGAGATTGTGATTGAGGAATTATGATAGATAAAGAGTGATTGGGTGATGAGAAGATAGGCCATGGATCAATGCAAGACCAAGGAGTTTCATCACATAATGAAGAATGTGAAGATGAAAGAATAAGAGGAGGATCAAGTTGCATGATTTGAGGCTCTTCCTCTATTTCTTGATAAAAGGAATCAACCTTTTCCTCACAAATATGTGGACACATCAAATTCTAAAGAGAATCCTTGCTCATAATATGCTAAAGGAATATCTTCATGTGCTCTTATAAATGGTCTGATTGTTTCTTCATTCTGAAAGAGGTCAATCGGTATGAGTTGTTGATCGACCACCGGGGGTTGATTGGAAGAGAGAGATCCAATTGGTGTGGAATACTTAGAAGATGTTTGATGATGATTGATAGAAGAAGATGATGTGGGGGAAGAAGAAGATGTGGAGCTAGATGTCTCAAGAGTAGAAGAAGGTGGTGTGGACCTACCTATACGATGGTATATCATCTATAAACTAGTAGGATTAAGTCCAAAGTTTGTAGATTGTGACACATGGGTCGATTCAGATGTTTGACTAGAAGGACTTTGAGTCACATGAATCTTCAAAGAAGGAAGACTTCGTGGGGGTGATTGATGAAGAAGGTCCTACAAAGAAGGGGAGGACCATGATTCAAGAATTGCATTGGATGAATAATAACAAGGGTCCTGCAAAGAAAGAGAGGACCACAATTCAAGAATTGTATTAGATGTTTGATTGGAGGGATTTGGAGTCACGTGTATCTTTAAAGGAAGAAGATGTCATTGAGGCGACTAATAAAAGGGGTCCTGCAAAGAAAGGGAGGACCACAACGTAGGAGTCATATTAAATGATATGATGAAGAGGTTCCTACAAATTTATAGGGAGAACCATGACTGATAGGAGTCCTACAAGAAGGGGAGGACCATGACTTAGGAGTCGAATTAGATGAATCCGAATAGTAGTTTGGATCTGAATGAATCATCATCAGAAGAGTTAGAGGAAATATTTGGATTGGAATCCTCAGAAGAAGAGGAAATGTTTGGATTAGAATTAGAAGAAGAGTGGGGGGAACTCGAATAATAATTTGGATCAGAAGTGTCCAAACATACCACTGACTATGAGATGAAGGTGGGGAATGGGTTACCCAGATGGGTTCTCTAGCATGAAGAACCAAATCAAGGTTTGGTCATGATGGGCATATTTTGATGTGAACACTGAAACTTTGATTCCTTATTATCGTATGTATAAGGGACCTTGCGATAATCAGTCATTGTTGGCATGTGTTGGGTTCAAAGGTCTAAACCTAGATTGTATGATCAAACTTTTTCAAAGTGAAGAAGGTTTCATGTTGATTTGGGTAGCATAACGACAACCAACTAGACATTTCATAAATATGGGGATGCTTGTGTGATTTTCCAAAAGGGAAGCTAAGGAAAACATACATCGTAATGACTCAAGATTGATAATCCAACAAGGTTTGAAGGCATAAATGTCAAAGGATTGATCAAAATTTTAGCAACATAAAGGATACAAAGGAAATATTTCCAATGTTCGATTGATGCAAAAGTTTCTTGATAGGAAATGTTTTTTCCAAGGTTTGAAAGATATGTTCAAAAATGATCATGAACTTAGGCAAAAACAAGAAGATCAAGAGGATCAAAGACCCAAAGGATTGTCCTAGAAATGAGTTTATAAGATGGATAAACACAAGGAACAATCACGCAAGTTCAAAACACAAAGCCAAATTAATGACCAAAGAATAATGAATGATAAAGAATCAATGGATCAAAGTGATTGTCCTAAATGGATAAGCCAATGTGACGAATGAGACACAATCACACAATTTTTGTTTTAAACCAATCAATCATCAAATTACTTCCTAAGTCTATTTCCAAATGATAGTTGGTGTTTCATGATGATTAACAAAATGTCACCTACTTATGTCAAGTTCAAAGAAATGAACAAGGCGTAAGTAATAACAAGAAGTTAACGCGATCCCAAACAAAGTATACTAAAAGCAAGCTTGAATTCAATCAAGACCTATATTCCAAAAGGTGTCAGTTATGATTGTGAGTGACACAACAATTTCACCAAGATATGTTAACCAAACTTTGCGAGAAATTAAGGTATTGATATCAAGATGATATTGATATAACACGCACAAGTGGTAACACTTAACACTTTTCAAAATTGAGGTAATAATTGAAATCAAACTAAAGTATAGTATACCTAGGAATTGTTAAAGTGTATATAGCGTAACCTTACAATATAGGTATTTAGGTCAAGTTTACAAGAAACAAGATGTAAATACCAAAATTGTAGTGACACGATATAAACAAGATAACCGTTCAAAGGAGAATCAAAGTGATGAACCAAGCCTAACTACGATGATGATCTTGACTTGGGTATCAAGATCAAAAAGGCTACCAATGATATAAAAACATCTCCACACACTTTAGATGTTTAACAACCCAGCCGCAAACATGGATGGGCGTAAATAGACAAAAAAGTGGTGAAACAATCAATTGATAATGCAAAGGTAGTCACTCTTCTTTTGATCAACAAAGTGTCAAAAGAAAGTGAAGGAAGTAGATCAATTGGGGTTGAAAAATGTTGGCCTCACTTCGGCAGAGTTTTGCCTCACCTTAGGGCAAGTGAAAAACTAAGAAAAAGTAACACTTCACATGTTTCATGATGAACAATAGCTCTCAACTCAAATTTGTTTTGATGTGGTCCAAGTGGGCTCCTGGTCAAAGATAGCTTCCTAGGTGGTTCACTCAACTAGGTGTCACAAGACCATCTTAAGCGAGCTCAATTTACCCAAAAATTCACACTGACTAATTTGGGAGTATCTCAGCTTTACTTTACCCCCTTCAAGCATAGTGGGCAATAAATGCATCCATCATGTACTCTCACTGGGGTCGCCATACAGATGAATTGTGATGCTAAATCTCACAAATGGTAGTACTAGTCAAGTAGGTTGTGCGGAGCACTTCCCGTTTCGTCCACAAGGTTCCCTCTTGCGTGGACTACTTTGGGGTTCCTAGGACCACCCCCATTGTTGTAGCTTAAGGCTTATGCCAAAGGGGTTATGTCCTAGTTTTAAGCGGATGGGACGTACCCTTATCCAAACCTGCAAATACAAGTGTGTTGATTGTGGTGTGTTTTTTTATCTTTTTTAAATTGGATGTGGTTTTCTTGAACACCTTTTGGAAACCTGCACGAAAAATTTATTAGTAGTTTAATTTTGTTTCGAACTCCTTTCTTTGACAAGCATTTTTAGGTCCTGCACTCAAGCGTTAGTAGTTCTCCAAGAAAATCACATTATTTAAAAGAGGATTAAGAGTTGCTTTTTATTCTCAAGATCATCCAAGGATGCAAGAGAAGAGCATACACAACAAATAATCCAACTAAAAAGTAAAGAAAATATTTGCAATCAATGAACCATACAAAAAGCTTGATAAATGTTCATTCCCTTAAACCAAAAGTGAAAGATGAAGTTTCCAATTTACCAAATGTTATAAAATGAAGACTAAAGTTGCTTTTGATTCTCAAGATCACCCTAAGGTGCAAGAGAAGAGCATACACAAAATTTATCCCAACTATATAGAAATGGAAAACTTCAAATCAAAGGACCATTGAAAAATGCTTTGTAAAAGGTTCATTCCCTTAAGCAAAATGAATAATCAAATTTCCAAGTTTAATCCCAATGTTAAAAAGATAGAGATCAAAGTTGTTTTTGATTCTCAAGATCACCAAAAGGTGCAAGAGAAGAGCATACACACGCTTTGGTCTAAATCAAGTAAAGCATGGAAATACAACATTCATCAAAACATTAGACATGTTAGAAAATGACCAGTTTTAAAATAAAAGAAAAACCTATAATTTCTGTAAGTATAAATCCCAAATTTATGTTTTCATTGCATATTTAACTTCAATACCTTTCCAACGCAAAAAAAATGGAGTCATTTCGAGTTCGGGAGTAAAATTTATGGCCTTCGGAAGATGGGTTACACATATGCTCTTATGCTCATGGGTATGCACTTGACATGCACTCAAAAAATGTCAAAAAAACATCCCTTAATCTGTAAAATGGTCAAATTTTTCCAACCAAGATTCAATTTTGACAACAACCCATCACATTAATATATGAATAGAAGACTCAACGCTATCAAACATTAACATACATGCTCAAGAATTTAAGATTTTCAAGAAATTGACAAAACTAGCATGTAGAATGATGAAAAAGTAAGCTCTAAAAATGAAAACATGATGAAATATTGAAATTTTCTCACCAAGATTCAATTTTGACAGCAACCCACCACATTAATATGTAAATAGAAGACTCAACACTATCAAACACTAACCTACTCATAAGAAAATGAAAACATATCATGAAAATATCTTTGAAATTTTATCACCATGATTCAATTTTGACAGTAACTCTCGAAACCTACATGCTCAAGAATTTAAGATTTTCAAGAAATTGACAAAACTAGCATGTAGAATGTTGAAAAAGTAAGCTCTAAAAATGAAAACATGGAGAAATCTTGAAATTTTCCCATCAATTCCAATTTTGACAGCACTTCGCCTCCTTTATACCTACAAGGAAGACTCAACACATGCAAACTCAACAAAATAAGTTAAGAAAAACAAGTTAGATCAACATGTGTAAAAGAGGGTTAGTAACCAAAATTGAAACTTAACTACAAAAACTTGAAATTAAGTGCAAAGGACAATGGAGTAAGTCCCACCGGGTGTGCCAAATGTGCTCATGTTTTATTAACTAAGCTATAAATTGAAACTAATATCTACATAGCTTCAAAATTAAATGTTAATTAAACAATGAACCATCAAGATAAGAGCTTAAAGGAAATGCTTCTTCAATGCATAAATGAAACTACATGCTAAGCTATTTCCTACTCTCTATGATTGCTAACTTAAACTATGAACCTATGAAGAACATAAGCAATCAAAGTGGATTGTTTCTTGATCTCAAGGATTGAGAATGGAATCTCACCAAGAATGGCTACAAGGCCATTTTGGATCTTCCCATATTACTCAATTTTGAGTGAAAGGATGCAAGATGGAGAAGCTATTTCCAACAATGGAGAATGGCTCAAGATCAAAATGCTTATAGTTTTCACTATTCAAAGCATGGTGCAAGAAGAAAGGTAAGAAGGAGGGTTCTTTATATAGCTTTCCTAAAGAGGCAAGGCTAGCAAATTGATGAATGTGGGATAAAGGTAAAACAAGATTAGGAATGGATAAGGTTGCTTTATAAAAGGTAATCTTGATTTAGAAGAGTTTAATTTGTCATTAGTAAGTCATGGGAGTTGGGGGATGTTTTAATTAATCAAAGGTGATTAATTAATAGGTAGAGGTAAGCTTATAGAAGCTAATTAGAGGAAAATTAGTATGATTTGTGGGATGTAAGAGAGGAATTTGATCCAATAAATGGTAATTTATTGATTTAGAGTTGCGAGTGTAATTAATTAATAATAATTAATTAACCCAAGTAGAAGTGGATATTAATTAACGAAAGGTCATTAATTGACATCTTTAATGATAGGAAGGCTAATTAATTAACGAAAGGTCATTAATTAATGAATATGAAGAGGAATGTTAGCTAATTAGCAGAAAAATGCTAATTATTACGGAAATGACGAGAAAGAGGATAATTAGTGCAATCTTAGCATTAAAGGTTGAGTATTAATGTGGTGTGGGTATAGGTAGCTAACACTAGGTTTACATATAATTGACATTACAACAAAAAAAGAACAAATAGGGACCTAGAATGCACTCCTAGAGGTAGAGGGTACCGACAAGAAATCAGATTAGAACCTAGAGTAGACTGGGTGGACAGATCCAGATTGTCAATTGAATTTTTGTGCACTCATGTCCTAAACCACATTTCTAAGTTATAACTAGTCTCAGCCTATAGAATTGCTTTGGGATGATTGTCCTAAGTACTATTCATAATTTTGTTTCAGAAGAGTTTCTCAGTCTTATGAATAAGTTTTGGTATGGGACTATTAAATTTTGTCAACTAATGTAATACATTCTCTCAACAGTGACCCTAAGGTTCCATATCATTGTTTGATTTTGTTCTATGTGCTTTGGATCTTAACTAAATTTTTTGTATTAGTCTATCTGATCAGTTGTTACTCTGAAAGCTTCGAATCTTACAAGACCCTATGGTTTATTTAAATCATTTAGTGAACCTATACCTGGGATGACTATTCCCATTATCGGATGTTTCATGGCTTCACTATCTGTGATCTTTTGTGCCCCATGCTTCCTCATTTTATAACCAGGTTCAGACTTCCAGTAATCTCCCTTGGTTCTTGTGTCCTAGTTGATCTTGGATCTTGGTCTTAATGTCCTACATCTTTCCTTTCTCTATCCTAGGACCATTTCATGAGAGATACTCATCTCAATCCATCTGACCCTTTGTATGTGTCACTGTAATAGCAGTGCTACACCTAAAAAGACAAGTATGCATGAGCATAGTCTCTTTCCCCTGACTGATGAAATATTAGCCTCAAAATCTTTGCTAGAAGACTGGTTTTATGTCAGGTTCTCCACAGTCCTAATGATGTTTTTTATACGGTTTCACTTTTTGTTTCATTGCATTTAGATACATAAACAGGTGTATAATGAATTCTGAAAGAGTTTCTAAAATAGTTATAGATATCATATCTAAGTAGTCCCTTGCTAGATTTTTTTCCAGGGGCTTATTAGCCCTGAGTAGATTCCACACCTGGCAGAGGGAAGATACATCATGATGATATTAGGCATCTATTTACATGATGTTAATGAGGATTACCTGCATTCACATCCTTTCTCCTCTTAGGGTGCACCCTAGTGCTCCTAGATTATATTTTATCAATTTTATATAGGATACTTATGATGTACTCCTCCATTGTGTCTCACTCTCGATTTGTCACTTTTTCTATCTCAGATCATATGAAGCAAGTTTACAATGAGCTTCAAATGTTAGATTTCTTTCTCCACAGAGAGAGAGAGATCAAAAGTTAGAGCAGAGATGCTTGGAAAGGTGACAATGATTCCTAAATGAAATCTACTTTACAAGATCCTATACATAATTGGATTTACTATGAGTTTCACATTATCTTGTTACATTCATAGGGGGAAATCATTAGGCCCCTCATACCTTCCCATTTCTGTTACAGCATAATCATATGGGGATATGCTTCATAGTGCATTTTTTATTACTTATAATATTCTCAAATTACACCTATTACTTGATGAGTCATGTTTCTCTACCTCTAATTGCTTGATTCAACATAATGAGCCCTCCTAGATTACATATGGTTATCACATATTTTGATTCACATATTGATTTATTATCGTTTGCACTTACTCCTTGGTACTATTGCCAACACATCCTTGTTACATTATTCTATTTTATAAACGCTAAATGGACACATTCTTATTGCTTGGTACAACTTCCTACTCATGGGGTTGGGATCTTGGAATCTACAGGGTTTTCCCATCACTATATTTAATCATTTCTTTTGTAGCTAAAGATGTTTTGTTTCTATTTTCACTTTCTTCCCAAGCATTGCATAATTTACTCCACATGCATATCTAATTTCACTTGTCACATACATGTTCTCATTTGCCTCTTTCTATGGTTATGTGTCTCAATGAATTTTTGAAATGGTTACAGTTCAATGGTAAATGGTTGATGGATCGTTTGAATGTTCGTGGTTTGATTTGTAGTATTTTCTAGTTACTGCGGACAGATTCAGTACATCTTGAGTCCTGTGCTTCCAACGATGGATCCTTAGAATTCAATCCCCTATCCACCCACAAGCTATCTTGTCATAATTCGTATCTTCCTACTATCACCTTTGGTCCTAACAAGAAAGAAAATGTCTCAAACGTTCACAAGCAAACTCATTGAATGGAACCGTTCACCTACTACATAGGTCTTATCAACATGGTTATATATGGCCATTTCGGCACCTCACCTGGGAAAACTATGTCCTGTTGGTTCATGGGCAAAAAATGATACTTTTCTGATCCGCATTTCTTCACTTCAAGATTTTCCTTGTCATACGGCTCACTATGTCCCAAGCTCTCATGACCATCAGGGACAAAAACATCCAATAGTTCACGATGCATCGAACCTTCTACATTATTAGATCATGGAACATTTCCTTGTACTCTCATCTTGGATGTCCATGCGTACCCTGTGTGTCACTTGGGGGCATGCTAATTCCTTCATTTCACTCAATGGTGCACTCTTGTTCTTGTTTCATACTTCGATTATTGAAGATTTCCTCATATGGACCTCACTTTGCATACACCACACTAGAGGGAATCCTTATTCCTCCATTCTAGCTGGTTTCCTTTTATATTTTTTCAATTAAAAATCCAAAAATATAAAATTAGATCTTGATCGAATGTATTCTTCCTTGCTTATAATACTCTATGTTGTACCTGCTTTACTTTTCATGTTACTATATCTACATAATATGATCTCTGTCATTTTTCATACGCACATGCATATTCATATGATATCTTGAGGTGAATGCAGGTCACTTATAGGTTGTTACACGATGTATGATGCTTTGGCCCTGTCCATTACCAGTCCCACTGAGGCTCCTAGGGGTATCTACCTTCTCTCACTTACGATCAAGTTCTATCATTGCAATATTTCACATTTTCATTCCTATATTAAGATCTTACATTGTGGCATACTATTCATCTTTCCTAACATGCTAACGAGTGCTTCATGTGTAGCATTTTCCTTGTAGGACTCCTTCCAATCATGGTTGTCTTATCTAATTTACTTATACCTTATGGTTGTCATTATTTACGTGTGTTATGCCCTATGATTTTCTTGATTTCCTTATTTTCATTAGCCTTGATGGACTCTGATTGTCTTGTGACATCTTGCGTGGTGTCCCATGTATACCATCCAGCTACTTGCTAAGTCTTTGTTTGTTATTTTCCTATATGATTTTTACTAGTATGTTAATTCCATGTGCATTGCTTGTTTTTCACTAAAACTTGTATCCTAGCATGTTTCCCTTGTTTTGTCTTGCAACCATGGTAACTACCATGTGTAATTCCATATTCCCACTTATCAGGGTTCCTATATCAAATCTACACATCAGTTTCAATTATTCATTGTTTTAAATCTATTAACATTTATTCATCTCACACACTCCAAACAAGTGGGGGAAAACATCAAGTGAAACTTTTCACCCTCCTAGCCATCATAGAAAGCAGTTACAAAAACACAGACAATTGGAACATAATAAAAATTAGTTACAGAACATGGCCAAAATAGACTTAGACACAAATATCGACATTGACAAAAGTGCCTAAAATAGACAGGAATGCCTACGTGCTAGTGTCCCACATGGGTGCTCCCTGTCCTGGGGGTAACTAACTAGTTACAAAGTATTTTAAATAGTTACACAATCACGGCTATCTTCAGTTTCAACAGTTACACAACTAGTTTCATATTACAATTATTCATTGACAGGAGCTAACTAAAAATTCAGGAACCAAAGACAGAGAACTAAATAAGGGAATGACACCTAGGGAATATATATGACAATAATATGCCTAGATGCCTTTGTGTTACCCAAGGTAAGTTACAAATCAGGTTTGTGATCATATTTAATGGCACTTATCCGTAAGGTACGTGTTAATGGTTGGAGGGAAAAACATAGCGCTCTCCTAATACACTGTCACTCAACAGTGATAGGATGCCTAAATTTAAAGTTTAGCACCAGGATGCTCAAATCCCTAGTTTGGTGATAGGACATCCCAAATCCCTTCGTGTCATTCCAACCAACTCATAAGCATTGGGTCTACAATTAGAAAATAAAAATTCTATGCTCTTTCTCTTTGAACACTCTAGGTGTATTTTAACCCCTTCATTTAGTTTTTTCCAATACAAATTTCCATTTTTACATATTTTCTAAGTTAAAGTTCAATTAAATTTACCTAGAGCATTTGAATAAACTTGTTTTATTTTTTGCAGGTCATATCCTATCCCAACAAAGGAAACGATCCCACAGAACAGCCATGAAGAAAATCTCAAGCATGTTGTGATAAAAGATGACATTCCCATGAACTTACAAACACACATCATTATTACTCCATGCACATGCAAAGGTCTACACCTAAGATCCTTATCCTTTTCCATCTCCTTATAATTTCATGGTACACATCTTACACTATTCCATTTAGCATGCTACAAAACTTATTCAAAATTCTATTAGTATAGAATCATTCATTCGACTCTCCAAGGTACACTTTTGTATTTCTACTTTTTTGCTACCAAATCCTTATTCACCAACACAAAGTGGGGAGAAATTTAGTCACTAAATCACACACTGACTATGTACATATAACCTTTAAATACTTCATTTATGTGCATGATTCCTAAACAATAGAATCTACTCATTAACAACCTCTTTACTTTGCTTTGACATTAATTTTTATCCTTTACATCTTTTATTGACTTGTTGTTTCTAATTGACAACTTAGAATTTTGCACACTATTCAGACATCATTACTCAGCTCTAATTTCATTATTTGGCCTTTTGAGTACCCTGTATAGGACTGTCCATTAGGAACAAGAGCACCCAAGCCGCTATTATCTCCTTTGGGTACATGTGTCCTCTTTACCTTTTTCTGATCTTTCAAATGCTACTTCTTTCTTGTGTTCTTTTATCATTCTTGGTCAGCCTTTTACTTGGTAATGGGGATAACTTAAGCAAGGAATCACATACACACATATATATACACACACACACACACACACACACACACACACACACACACACACACACACACACACACACACACACACACACACACACACACACACACACGTATTATTTAACCTCATTAAGGGGGGAAAGAATTTAAGAGGAACATATTATCATAAGGAGCTAATATTTTATATCTACTACATCAATGACTATATTTTGGGACTGCATACTTCACTGCATATGAAGAGTTTATTCTAAATGTCTATACCACACATTTGCATTTGGGAAAAAGTAGTTGTATCACAATATCCTTTGTGCAACTAACACTATGTGAATACTTAGCTCAAGGGACACTATTATAATCACACACACACACACACATGGTAGAACTAAATTGAGTCTAAAATGCAGTGTAGTGCTTGGTGAAAATCATATTGGAATGACCATGGATGTCATTCTGACTCAAGCATATGCATATTTTTATTCATTTAATGTGTACTTGAGTATTTTACAGGTAGATAGGGTTTATTTTATAGGTACATGTGTGACACAATGAATATAATACAACCTAAAATGAATCAAGAGTGACATAGAAAGAACTAGATCCTGATCACTCCATAGACACCAACACCCAAATCATATACTAGCACTTGGGCAGCCCCATCCTATTCCAGGTGATTTTGTCCTGTTAGTTTCCATATTATAGTTCTAAACACAAATCTTACACAACCCAAAATCTCCAATTGTTCAAACCTATAGATACAAGTTGATTCATTCTCCAAACCCTATCTATCACTCTTGCTTATATTTTGTTTGCTTGATTTTACTTATTTATTGTTTTATCTATATAATTAGCAGTGTCCTTATCTTAGATTTACTTTTATTAAATCAGGTTTATTAATTAGATCCATGTACATAGTCTTTTTGTTGATCCACATAATAATAATATCATATGTACTCTTAATCTACTTCATTATCTTGGTTATAGTAAGAAACACATCACACATAATCCTAATTCCTAATTTGGATATATTATTCTACCCATCATTATTGAATCTATTTCCACACAAGTCCTATTTATAGTGTTTTCCACTTTTATCTTAAGTGACATACATTTATGTCTCCCTTGTTTATATACTCTCAAGGTTGAACCATCTATTTTACACAAATGTGTAAATTTTATTTGACAACAAGTTCTCATAATTTGAGGTATTTCCCCTTGAAGATCCTCTTCTTTTATTTCCTCATCAAGAGTCTATAGTTCCTACTCCTAGTCCTATATCTCTTGGTAGGTCTTTTATCACATATGATATATATAGTGGATCTATCCCTCCTAGGTCTCTCGATAGGCCTTCTAGCACACATGTTATCTATAGTGGCTTTATCCCTCCTAGGTATCCTAATAGGCCTTCTAACACACATTATATCTTGTAGCTCTCACCCTCATAGGTATTTTGTTAGGCCTTCTAGCACACATGTTATAGCTATTAGCTCTAGCTCTCTTAGGTTTCTTGATATGACTTCTAGCACACACGCTATATCTAGTGGCTCTCAAGCTCCTAGGATTTCTCACACATCTTCTAGTATAAATATTATCTCTAATGGTTCTCGCTCTTCTAATTTTCATCATAGGTCTTCTGTTGCACATGTTATTTTTTATGGATCTCACTCTTTTATCCCTTCTCATAGGTTTAATCCATCACATAATATATCTCATAGATCTAGTCCACATTGTTCTCCTCCCAATATTTCTATGGCACATATTCCTGCTAATGTACCACTCTTGTATGACCATATTTCTTTAGTACAATTAAGGCACATGCCTCCCATTTCTTCTAGATTTGGATTGCCTCCTCATAAAGCTCTCATTGGGTAGTTATTTTAATACCCTTGTCATTATGGATAATTATATTCAATAATACAAAAACCTTCACACATTTACAAAAATACATAAACAAGACTTATACACATAGCTTACATTGTTAGCACTTTACATTACATATGTTTTTTTCACTATGGTTTGACTGATATCATATCTTTTATAATCTATACACACATGCATTCATAATAAATATTGATTTTGATGTAGCATAAAAATTATTACACACTAATAATCTACCTTGGTTCCTTATATTACTTTTTTTAAGGGAATCCCTTTACAGTATACGAATGTTATTGTTTTATTATAGTTCCTTTCTACTTCCTCATTACACTCTATTACATAAAGTATGTACATGTTATCTTTTGAGATAACAAGACTAACATATGTGTCTTGTGCAGTGCTAACATATCAAGTGCTTCACATGTTTTATTACTAATTGTTATATTGCTTTTATCATTATTTGACATCACTCTTTGTTATACATGGTTACTACTTGCTTGTGTTATTACTTGTTTATTTTGTTATATGTAGTCTGAGTGCCTTTCTTGTCTTGTGACACCATGGGTGTCCCATGTTTTTGGCTCTATGTCTTTCTTGTGTGACATTTCTTCTCTTGTATGAATTTTAAGTTCCTTGATTGTCTTATGACACTAGGGGTGTCTTATGTTTGTGGTTCTAAGCCTTGACATGAATATTATCTACATATTATTGCTTCTATTTTCTCACTTGATTGTTGTTATGTCTATATACCCGTTTTATTACATTTGCATTACTATTGTTATTGTGTCTCTTATTGTTATCACTACTATTGTTGTTATTGTTTCTTGTCTCTTTCTATTACATAGTTTCTACCATGTACAACCCCTTTTTGTAGGCATATTTTATAAAAAGTGGCCACCACCTCAACATTTTAATCTTTCCTACAGATCATCAATCACATATTACATAGGTAAAAATCTATTCTTTTGAGTCGCATGTTCAATTAATTTATCATATGTGCCTCAAAATAGGGGGCATTCATCAAGATATATTCTACACTTACATATAGATTTTTGGACATATAAACAGGTTTTCACAAGGTACATGTCCTCCAAAACATCTCCCTATACAAAAAATTGGAAAAACAAATATTATATAGGTTCAAGACCATATAGAAAGTTCAACATCATACAAACGTTTATGACCCTACCATATGTTTCTTCCCTAGGAGAAGTTACACCAAAATTTTCTATAGATTCATATTTCTACTTACGGATACAAGTTTTTGACAAAATTCTAGACTTAGTTCATATAGTTCTCAACAGTTTACAGGGGGTATAAATATTTCACTCCTACACTTCACTACTCAGTTTTGATTACAAATAACAGGGTGTTGGGGGCATGAAGTCTTATTCTCCATCTTCAACAATATGACATGTGAGAAGGGCATGGGGAACTCTTTATCTTTTATACCTTATGTCTATATATTAAAATTTGGGCCTAGATCCATCTGCAATAGTGTGGTCCATGGGGTTATTTAAATTATCTAAGCAGCTAAGTTCTTCATAAGCAATATTTCCTTTCCTCATTTTTAAGGGGAAGATATCAAGGTTACTAAAAAAATTGATACACTATCTTCTTCCTTCACATGGTGCATTAGTACATATCTCTTCTTCTCTCTATATCTTTTATTCAACTTTAGGATCATGGTAAATTTTAGTGGCAAATATTCATTAATTCACGAATATTCCAGTTTTTAAATTTTCTATTTGGTGAATTTTTAGGGTAGGAGTTAATACCGGTTCACCTAAATTTTCTATGTACAAGTTAATTTTAGGGATCGGTCCGCCCATCATTTACATCAATAACCAACTTTTTAAATTCAAATCACCCTTAGTGCGAAATTAAATTTTGTAAAATTCACCTTCATATATATAGTGATTACAAATTTACAATTTTGAATATCAAGTAAAAATCAAATTTTATTCACACTTCCTTTACCCATTCTCGTAGTCTTGTGGCCATTGACGATCGAGAATAACTATATATCGTAACCCTCCAACATTAAAGTAATTTTAATAGTTAATATTTTATTCTATTGAAGTTGTATATACTTTGCTACATGCTAGTAGCATACATTTATGTTACTGGCTAGCAACATACATTTATGCTGCTGGCTGGTAGCATTTTTTCAGTGATGTTGTTAAAGGAGGAAAAAAAAGAGTATGGGAATTTTTTTTCTTACGCCATATTTTGTGAGGACATGTTTCTCATTGAGACGATCATTTCAACTGCTAACATCAAAAAATTCAAAAAACATTTTTTTTTCCCATACAAAAATGGCAAAATCTATATCCTTTTCACAAAAAATCACTTTTTTTGAATTTTTTTGTTTGTGCCATATTTTGTGAGGACAAATTTCTTATCAAGACATTCATTTTTACTACTATTGTCAAAAATGATTTTTTTTTTAAATTACATATGTTTTTGGTTAATAGCATATACTATCAGCCGACAGCATATACTGTCATTCGATAATTGCTATCGACCAATAACCATTAGAAAATGATTCTCCAAACCATTTGAACCATGTTTCCTTCAGATTTCCCATAATTTTGAAGTTCATTTTCACATATTTTCCAAGTGATATCTACGAGTTTTTTTAGGGGGGTCTTAAAATTTACTTTGGTTGGGATGCATATACCTAATACTCTAATTTCTCCTTCAACACAATTTGGAATTGAACGCCCCCAATCAATCTATAAAATTCAATAACACAATCCAAATTTCCAACTACAAGGAAAGAACGATCACTCTTCCCTCTTCGAGAAAAATAGGTGTGTTCATTCCATGTTTCTCATCTCTTTATTTCACCTTATGTAAATTTCAAATTCTATAGTTACATTTTGAGTTATAATTCAACTTATATTATGGACATTGACTTCTTGGTGAAATAGTTTATCGCAGTACAAATTATTGGTTATCACCAATGGTCATGGTGCTAAATCCACCCTTATTTGGTATGGGAAGGCTCCCATTATTGAATGTAAACTACCTAAAACTATGGGGCGGCTGTTGGGCTAGGCATCACACAAGAATTCTCCACTAAACCTATGGAAAATTGCTTATATAGTGTACAAGGGAGGAATTTTTTGTGAAGGGAGGTAAAGGGAAGTAGGAGAAACAAGGAGAGAGGGTTAATGTTATGAGTGGGCTTACAAAATTCACATACATCAACTAGATTAGGTCCACATTCAATTAGAAGAGCACAAAAAAGTAAGAAATCAACAAGACTAACAAATTAGAGACACAAAGTTCTACATATTTATTAATCAAGGACACAAAGTTCCTTCTTGATTATACAAGATCGTCATTCTTGCAAAGTTAGTAAAATAGAGAGAGAGAGAGAGAGTAGAGGAACATGGGAAAAGAAATAAAATAAATGCATTTATGTATGTAGTGGTGCTATAAATCTCAACAACATACAACAATCAACAATTACCAACAACCCTTTGGAATGGATAAGCCATTCCAATTTATAGCATTACAATTGTCCTTTCATCTCCCCCCACATGAATTTTCATCTCACCACCATGTGACTTTTAAAATTCCGTAGGAATGAAACTAATTCCTTTTTTAAAAGGGACTTTTACAATGCAACATTAATTCACTTAAGTGAATAAAACAAAAGAGTGAAAAAATACCTCCTTAACGAAGAATGAGAACATAGAAAGAGAGAAGGAAGGAGGAAGGAGAGAAGAGATGATCACTCTGATGAAGATGAAGCCTCTACAAATGAATAACCTACTGACTTGAAGCATTTTGATCACAATATCCTTCTTATGTGAGATATGGAAATATTCCAGGATATCGAATAACTATTTAGAAACATTATTATGAGATTGGTGGTGTGATGGGAATATGATGATCATTTCTATCCACAAGGTAGCAGTTCAAGTATGAATATCACTTCATTACTCCTATAAGACTTCACAATTCACCATCATGACCAAAACTCAACTCCAAGATGCTCAAACCTCTTCATGTTTGTCTGTCACTTACCAAAATAGGTCTTCACCATGATGATGGAAGGATTGCTCACTTAATGGAATTTTTGTTCTATGTCCATCTGTTAAACTAATATCAGGTGATTGCATATGATTTCTCTTTTAAGGTGTGATTACACTACAAGGTTTTGGATGAATGTTTCAACACACTCCCCATTGAATTGTGACATATGGAATTGATATGGTTATTCATTCTTGCAAACATGGTACTCCAAAGGAAGGTCATCCCTTTGCCCTTCTTGGATCCAGAATACTCTTTGAATGGAATCATATTTAGTATGTGCATACATCTTCTTGCTCACATTCTCCTCATGGAAATAGATGACTCCTTGGTGAATAAATTTTACCCCTCTGCACTATGAGAAGCCTCATCTTGAGTGATCAACCACTATAGGCCATCAAATGCTCCAAGAGGAGAGATGAGAGACACTTTATCAATAAACTATTGAAAACAATGAAGGGTGTCTTCCCTCACTTGAGAAAACAACATGTTCCCTAAGACACTGTCATGTATTCACGACCAATCATTCACATGGAATAAACTTGATGTACTTGGTGTATAAAATGATACAATTGCCCACACAACCATGTTTCATGATTCCATCACCTTAAAAATGCTGATGACCAATGAGATATAAAACCAAATCCTTCCAATAAAGAGGTGGAGGAAGTAGAGAGAGATTGAATGCAATTCCATCCACCTTATGAATAAACACCCCCATATGATATGAAGTGAAATGTCCTCCGGGACTAAAATGTACTTTAAGACCAAACAATTGGGAGCCAAAGGAGCTTCCCTTCTACCTGAGTCACAAATCAACTATCAACCTTTCACAAGCATGAATTTGTCCTCGTCACTCCTATAAGGCAAGATCCTGAGAGATAATCACCACAGAATGATAGGTAGAGATTTATAGATATTTCTAAATTTGGCATGTTCACTCTAAGACACCTTATGCTTACCACATCTAGATATGCGGGAACTTACTTGCAAACTGGGAAATTAACCTCTGTGAAGACTAGAATCAATGAGACGTTAAAGGGAGGCACACATGTGACCATTTTTAGCTCATTCTGAACAATTACTATTTTTATTAAGTCACACATGGGTGTTTATTTTTAACAATTTCTATCAATTTTTCATTTTTTTAGTGTTTTGACCTTAGAGGAATGAACTGAGGTACCGAAAACCAACTTTTTCGTAGGCTTACTATTTTAAGTAGGATACCTAGAAAAGGCTTACTAAAAATATAAATTGGTCTTTTGGGTGTCGGATTGGAATGAAATTGGTCTCTAAAGTTTCTATTTTGCACCGGGATGCTTTGCTCCAATTTTCAAGCAATTTGGCTCATTGAGTTTTCGTAGATCTGAAAAAAAAAATGTTATTTATAGTTGGAAAATCTATGTGGCTGTAAAAAATGGTTGAATGTGTAAATGGGTGCAAGTAAACACTCTTCTCAAATTCATTTTCATGAGGAATCTTCAGTCAAAATCTTGTGGCAATCAGAGTTGGGTTTTACAAGTTCTGACCAAAACAAGATTTTGATGTTAGGGCACAAAATGAGTTTTCTTGGTTTTTGAACATGGTGAAACAAATTTAAAAACATATTTAATGGCTTCCAATGAGTCACTTTATGTTTCTAAGTTCATGTTTTATGATTTTGATTTGTGGTGAGTGAGAGTGAGTGAATGTATATGGTGGGAGTGGAAGAGATAGAGTGCACATTGGAAAATGGAGGAGTGATAGAGTGAGATATGGATGATGGAAATTGTGCTTGGTGCAATGGGGAAAAAGGGGACACCATGGACACCAAAGTGTGACATGGGGGAAGAAGTAAGTTTCACTTTGATGTCCCCACTGTCCCCATGGGGACACCTAGGACACCTGAGAGCCCAAAGTGTGACTTGGGGGAGTGAGTGAGGTCACACTTTGTCACACCCCCGAATAAGTCATAAAATGGTGAATGATTTACGAAGGCAAGGAGAACAAAACTTGTTGCATAGCTAATTATGTAGCTGCACATACACGTGTATATCCTAAAAATTATATGCTAGTTGTATGCTCAACCACGCAATAGCAATTTTCGTCTTGTGTTCGTAAAGAACTTGGCATTTATAACGTATTATTTTTTGTTTTGATGCTTGAAATTTCTTATCGTGTTGATTGTTATGAGTTACTCACTTTTCTTGATATGATGATTTGGTGCATTTTTGGGATGTTTGGTTGTCGTACCTTTAATAATTATTGTTGTGCACCTGGCTATGCTGAGTTACTTAGCTGAAAGTTATTATTGATACATTAGTGCTTTTCTTGGTAGCTTTTCCTATGACTAATATTATTAGTTTACCTATTTAACGGGTAGTATTGAATTGCAAAAGATGATTGAATTTATTCATAGTTACATGATACTAATCATTATGTGGAATTAATGATTACACAATGAGAAAGTAACATTTTAGTATGATGCATAGATTGATTTCATAATGCTAGCCTCCTTTTGAACACACGATGGTAAAATACCATGAGGCATAATGGCGGTCCTAAGTAAGGGGTAGGTAAAATTTTAAAACGGTTTAATGATATTGTTAACTTCAAGCTTATTGCAATTCCCTCTAGTGCAAGAGAATAATAATGTGGTTTATTGAATTTTTTATTATTTAAATGATTGTTCTAGTAAGCTCGATTTGAGCATATATAAGTATAATTCAATAATAGATGGATTAAATTTATTTGTGCTCAATATCAAAACTTTTTTTTCTTGATCATCGTCTTTAGCCGATCATAACACCAAAAATAAAGGATAATTAAAAGTTATAAAAGATGGTTTAAGACCGTGACACAGGGATGATAATGTTTGAACTTGTATAGGGGATATTCATTATCAATGACCCTCGCTGATTTATAACAATATGGTCAAAGACCATACACACCATGCACTATTGTTTTGGTTATAATGTGTGGTATTTAATTATTGTGTTTTTGGGTAAGATATTTTGGTTAAATTGAATTTAAAACCCCACAAATATCGAGTTAGGTCGAGTTACATTGACTATGGGTTAATGCATTGGTTGATATTTTTTAAAAATCCCTGGCCACCGGTTTTGGAGGGAGTTAATAAGATATGTTAATAGGTAACTTACATGGTACAGAGAAGTAGGCATGCATTTAATGCATGTATAGGTTGTGGGGAAACTCAAAGAAGCTATTGAGTTTCTGTCATTCTATTTTTATATTCGATCTTTCATGGGGGTCTCATAATGCAGTCTATATTCAGATCTGTGACTGAGGAAAAATAAAGGAAAACCCTGCTAAAATTCTAGGGAGTGGTCGTATGCTCGAAGAGGTTATTTAAGTGGGAAAATATTTAGTTAAATCTTGTTGAACTGGAAGGTTTTGGGGAGGGTGGTTTTTTAGCATAAAGTTCCAGATTCGTGAAGAAGTCGTATGAGAGCATTTGTCAAGTATTTTGCAAGGAACTCGTGAATCCACAGGAATGGATGGTCATCCTTTTCTCCTTTGCATTTATTTGAAGCAATGTGACATTTTATGGTCTAATATTCTGGCATCAAATCTGGAATATGATTACTCATATGTCTGGCAATAAGTGGGTATTGTAAGTGTTTTTTATTCTCTGTAAACATGAATCTGAGTTGACGTGTTTTCCTTTCATCATTAAGGCAATACCTGATAAATAAGGGATAATATTTTAAAATAAACCTATATAACCGTATATCCTCATGGAGTCGATATGGGGTTAGTCGGTTTTGAAATTTTCTAGGGAAAGGAATTCGGCTTGGGTTTGATTTGTATTTTAAATAAAATATGTGACTGTTTTTGGGTTTCTTGATAAGAGGATGATGTGTAATCATATTCGAGTAACTGAGACCAATTTATGGAATGCATGGTATATCTGGTTAGTTGTGTTTGGTTTCGGAAAAATTAAATTAATCAGTCTATTATTGGGAGGTTGCATCAAGTGGATGACTTCCCAGATCGTTAGGATGATACTAAAGAATCAAAGCCGATCCGAATACGCCTAACTTACTTCTTGGGCACAAGGTCGTACCATCTCTAATGATCTTAGGTAAGGGTTTTAACTAACTCGTAAGTGTTAGAGCATACTTAATAGATATATGTTTCTAAAAGGAAAGGTTGGTTAATTATGACTATTACAAAACGGTTATAGAATAGTTCCATTATGCTGAAGTAAAGAACTTGGGGACTGCATAATCTAAAATTGACGACCACTATAAATAACTTTAAGTAAGAATAGTAAATCTACTATGTTCTTTACTTCTAACCATTGCAATGGATTAAGGGTTGGTGACTCCTACTAGTTCTTTGTGACTGACCTTGTATACATAGATGACAGGAAATGTGGAGTTGTTTAAAGAAGAATGCCTTGATTTTATTTGAATATCTAGAACCAATTTTCATGAATGTAAGGAATGTATAACATTTTATTAAGAGTGGAATATATCCTTGTGATTTACAAAAAGGCCATTGGGCCTAATATATAATGACTTTGTCTTGATAGTCTCCTTTTTGGTTATGTAAAAGTATCAATTTTTATATTTATCAATTGATGAAAGCAACATCAAGATTGTGTATATGACTATATTTGGGATTGATGCTATTCTTCAATTATTCAACACATATAAATAAGCAAAAGTATTATCTTATGAAATGTCTTTATGAACATATTAGCAAACAATGATGTAACTAAAACAATATGGTATTGAATAAGGTTAATAATGTGTATGAAGGAAAAAGGCTCTTCATTTGCAGCAGTTGATGTATACCAATTATAATTAAGAATCTCTTTTACAGACCTTGATAACTAAAACTTAGTTACAAATGATTAAATATAATGTAATGAAGAGTTAATTCTACAATGTCCATGTGGCAAACAAGTGCAATAACGAAGAACAATTACAAAGTGTATTATAACCTCATTAGCTTAAACCAGAATTAAGAAAGCATGTTTAAAGGAATTAAGTATAAATGATGAACCTGTTGCCCAAATATAAACAAATTGGTAAATGTTGGTGATTAGGCTTAAAACAATAGGAGAATTAACTATTGCAATTTTATAACATCTTATGCTTTTAAGACTTAGGTGAAATTCATAAGACCATTCCTAATATAGTTATACCGTGACGTGAAGCAAATACGAAAATATATAGCAAGGTACATAAGAACCTTAAGAACTCAAGAAATGGTATATATGAACATATTTAGCTTAAGTAAAATAAACATACATTAATGATGCTTAATTAATGCTACAATGTAGTTTAATCATTTCTCTTGTCTAACTTAACACTAGGTCATAAACTGATATGGTGATTAACTTGCGGGTAGAGGTACATAAATTAATCAGTATCTCGTAGAGTTCATTCCATACCTCCAACTTGGGTTAGATAACTTAATGACTATTAACCAGCGACAGTAAATCATAACATGAAACTCGTGTCATGCGAGTCATACCCATACCAATTCAGGATGACTACAGGGAAAGGGACGAATGCATAATGACTTAGGTCATTACGTGAACATACCTTATCCTATAGGGATCCCAAGGCCGTACTGGGATGAGACGCACGATCTGAATGCTGAGTTATGATAATTGTGGCTTCGGTGTTTGAATTTAATTACATAATTGCCTAAGATGTTTAGCATCAAACTTAATAACTTAAACAACAAAAATGAATCCAGATGACTATGATTGGAATGGTTTTGAGGTGGAGGGAAGATAGTTTCTAAAGGCTTGTGTGCAGTCTTGGAACCAGCTTGTTAACGCAATGCCAAATAAACTATGGCCATAGTAGTGCATGTAACTAGATGCATTATCTATTCACCAAGTATTTTTGCTATGGTGTTGAAATTCGGATGTTGGTTACAGCAGTGAATTTCTGAAGGACGCTAAGAGGACTCACAAGTTCTCTCAACCTATAATAAGGCTTAACCAATTATATACTAGGTATATTGGCTTAAGTAGAACATTGAAGGGGGGTCGGGTAGATTTGTAAACCCTTGCAGTTGCACATGGTTATCATAGATTGGTTGATTGGATTATGAACTTAAATTAATGTTGGATTAATTTAGCAAGTGTTGTAAATGTTGATTACTCATTTTAGCATAAGAAATATTAAGGGATTTATAACTCTTGTATGATGGAATTTAATTGTTGCATATTATATTCATTTAACGCATAAACTGTATTAAATGAGTTAATATATAAAAAAATCCCTTAGTTTTTTATGAAATAAATAGAGGTGTTACACACTTTGGTGTCCCCATTATCCCCATTGTCCCTTTGGGTACAAAGGGGAAACAAGATTGTCCAAACTGTGACTTTTCCATTCTAGGAAAGTCAATTTTTCCTTGGATTTCCAAATTGGGACACTTAAACTGATATTTTCACACCCAGAGCTTAGGAGAATTTTTTGGGGTCAAATATTATATGATTTTGACTCTAAAACACATTTTAAGTAAATGGATCCATTATTGAGAGTTTATTCTTCATGCAACTCAAAATTTAGGGTTTATTCCATATTAAACTATGAGGGGCAGCTGCATAGTTCTAAAGTACTTTAGGAAATCTTTAACCTCTTTGGATAGAGAAAAACTCACTAAATGGAAGAGAAACAAAATGGATGTGAAAACCTTCCTCTAGCTCTTCCTTGTAAACCTCAGGTAAGGTTATATGAAACTTAGCTTGTGTAACCTTGTAAATGATTGATTGTGGGTGCTCTCAAAAGTGATATCTAAACGGGAATGTGACCATGCTACGAGTAGATTTAGCTTGGGTTATTGCTTCCAAAATAGCATAATTTGGACAACAAAATGGAAACAGTAAGTGTACGGGAAATCCAAGATTATTTGAAAGAGAGTAAGCATGTGTTTTATAGAGGCTGACTAGTGGTTTGAATTTGGTTGAAACTAATTGAATGCACATGCTAAAAATAGCAGTTGAGGGAGGTTGAATGGTTATGGGAAGATAAATGCCCTTTAGAGGCACTAAAGGAATGTATCGGCAAAAGATGCATATGAAAAGGTGGTTGTGTGTGCAATTTAATTTCTCCCACCTTTATAGAATATTAGAACTTGAGTTTAATGTACTGGTGAAGTGGAGTCCAAGTGGCAGTTAACTAGGAAAATAGGCGTACTTTCTAATTTAAATAACTAATTTAATTATCTATAATGTGCACACTAAATAATTATTTCTTTATTTAATAAATGATAATTATTCTAGTTAAAGGTGTACTAAGGACTCATTTAATTATTCCAAAGGGGTGTAATGCAAATTATTAATCAATTTAATTAATCAATCATAAAGGGATGAACTAGGATGTACTAGGATAATATGGGAACAGGTATGTGAATTTAGGGTGTTTACATTTTCTACTCTTTAAAGTGAGATTGCGAAGTAATAGTGCTTTAAAGATAGTATACACATGCATATTAGAAGATAATGAATCATTTGGATGTCCTAGTGAGTAGGATAGTAAAGGAATGCCCCCTCAAGTGAGTGGATGGCATAACAAAGCGATGGACAACCACTTGATAGGAAGAAGGTAAGGGATTTGAACAAGGATGGGAAGGATTGTGTTCATAGCATAAGCATTATTTCGAGAGTAAATTTAAAGAAACCTTTTTTTGTTGCACAATAGAGTTGTCACCGTGATTATGAAATAATCAAGATGGGTAGCCTAGATGCACATAAACAAACATACACACAACAAATAAATGATAGAAAGGAAAACTGAACCAATAGACTGAGTAGGTGTAAGCATCAAGGTTATAAAGGAACCAAGATGTAATCACACTACGTACAAGTGGTCCAAAAAGTAGTCATCAAAAATGCAAACCAAATTTGAAAAAGAAGGCAATCAGTTATACCCCTAATGTGTGCCAAAATGACGATTAAGTAGATGCAAATGCCCCCAATCACTTAAATTTATGAAAGTCTTGGCAATAGGATTAGACTGGAAGAGCGGAGTAAATTGACTCCTCATGACACTCTTGTTGGATCTGTTTTACAAATGATCTGAATTAAATTGCCCCAGGTGAAGTTATATTGTGAAGGGAAAACAATTTTGTGACTTGGCCCAAGCAGAGTAAGTAATCTTGCAAAGGAAAGAAAGTGATAGTTGTAAGATTAGAACGATCACTAGGGTTATAGAGAAAGGTATGAATTTATCAAGATTATATTTTAATGTTGAAAGATTCACTTCAATGGTTTTCCAATTGTAGGTTTTCTATGATAAGTGAATGTTTGTTTGAAATTTTGATAAAATAATTTTGAATTTTTGAAATATGTGGTTTTTTAAGATTTTTGCGAGTTTTTGAAAAAAATTGAAATACAAATGCAAATAAATGTAAAAAAAATTGAATACAAAGGAAAAATTAAAACACTCAATGGCTTATTTAATAAACCAGGAGGAAAACACAACACATGCAAGCTGTAAAAAGACACAAAATAAGCTTTAAAAACAAACCCAATATGAACAAGAATGAATCACACCAAAGTTATATGTGAACTAAGATGCCAAGAAATTTCTTGCAGTTGGTCTACAACAAAGCTAAATGAAGTACAACAAAATAATAAATTGAAATAAGAAAAATCATCGTCACAATGTTGAAAACTCGCAACAGTACAACACAATTTACAAAAGGTGACATCTGATGATACTCTGAATGTGTTCCACATTAAAGAACTAGACAAATATGAATTCTTCCAAGTGATAGCGTAAAACACAAGAGGATTGGATAAAGCCAAAGAGTGGAGTGATGCTTAGATACTCCAAAAGATACTCTTGTTTGATCCAATTGAAGTTTGATCTATATTGGATTAAAATTTTAAATCCAAGTGTGCCCTAAGATAAGTTATATTGTGAAATGGTAAATTATTGCCTCGAGCATAGATATACACCACAAGCAAAAAAAATGACTATCAAAAGATGATCTAGAATGATCATGAGGAGTGTTCTCAAATGGTGAAATTGTTGAACTTTATTGCACAGTTGTTGAAAGTTGGTTAAACATTATTTGAATATTTTTAGTTTGACACTTTTATACTCATTTTGAATTTTAGAACAATTTTATATTTTTTTCTAAATTGCACCCCTGGATGCTGGTCAGGTTTCTAGGTTGACCATACTATCATCCAGTGTGATTGCATAACATTGAATCCTTTCTCCAAGTGTGGGACTTGAAAAGTGAGAAAGGATTCTCCAGAGAAGGCTGGTTCCTATTCCTCTGTTCAGATGCACACGAAATATGCAGAGGGTTTGCTCGAAACCTAATCTAATCTGCCAAGGAGACAGGGTAAGAAGATGCATAAAAATAAATCTAAGCTAATAGAGGTGATGCACCGAGGAATGAAGAACACCTATCTTGCCAGTAAACACAGACCATTCAAATGTGATATAAGATCATGCACAGATAACAAAACTTGCAGTGAAAGACCAGGAGGATGCAAAATGAACACAGAGAGGGTTGAGAATCATCCACAGACATGTATTACTTGCTCCAAAGATTGATACAATACACTACAGAATGCCAAGAGGTAGAGTCGTATTACAGTTTCAAATGAGAGGTTCGAACTCCACAAATTCGCCTGATAGGAGAAGAAGGGAGGAGCAAAACAGAAAATGTTCGACCTTTTGAAAGAAACCCCTCTTTACAATATATAGGAAGAATGAGAGAGGGAAAAGAGAGGAAATTCAGAATCTGCCCCAACCACTTCTAGGTCATATTTTAAATCATCTCATTATGGCAGAAGCGGCGGATCCTGGCAAAACGGTGGGCTGTCTAACAGAAGCGGCGAACTGTCTGCTGCATTAAAGCTGGTTGTTGAAGCGTCACTTCTGGCATTACCACGCGTCAGAGACGTTTTCTCAATTTTCTCTCTCCAAACTGAACCAAAATGCAAGATTGACCCCGGAATCATGTAGAGAATTTCAACAGCTTTCCGTTGATATAAAGAACGTGCAAATCCGAGCTCTGGATCGAAAGATATGACGATCTGAAGATTTAGGGCACGAAACAGGCCAAAACAGATTTTGAAATCTTTTCCCGCGCTCTGCCACCTGGACGACACGTGTCAAGCGCTGATTGGATGCGTAATTATCTCTCCTTCCCTATCCCATGGGTTTTCCTGCTTCATTGGACACGTGTCCTCTTTTTATTGGCTCGGGTCAGTGCTTGAAACCTCGCCCTTTGACTTTTGGACTTTCTCCCTTGTGACACGTGTCGTGATTTGATTGGTTCTCGGGCCTGCCAGATTTTCACGTCCTTCACGTACATTTGTTCCGGATGTCCCAAACTGTTTGGGACAAAAACTCCCAATCCGCCCGAAATGGGCTTCCTTGTCCCTCATTCGGCCGATGACACGTGGCGTTGCTTGATTGGCTTTCGGCTCCTTCGGCTATCCGCGTCCCACGCGTCCCTTTGTCCCAACTGTCCCAGTGCTGAAGTTCCCCGTTTCGGCCGAACCGGCCGGTTCACATCCTTCACGTACATTTGTTCCAACTGTCCCGGACTGTCTGGGACAAATTCTTCCGAACCGCCCGAAATGGGCTTCCTTTGCTCTCGGCCGCTTCACCTTTTCGCGTCCTTCGCGTCCTCGCGGCCCAGATGTCCCAACTGTTTGTCGATTTTCTTCTCCTTCGGCCGAACCGGCTTTCCGCGTCCCACGCGTCCCGACGGCCTGGATGTTCCTTTGCGAAAGTTCTCCTTTTCGGCCGAACCGGCCAGTTCGCGTCCTCCGCGTACATTTGTTCCAACTGTCCCAAAGGCGGCCTGGAGCAGGACTTAGCCAATTTCATGATTTTCTCCTGAATCAATCTACTTGCTTGGAACTGAAAAACTCTGATGCATGTTATCGAAATTTACCCTGGGGGTGAACTTTGGATAACAATTTGGTGACTTTTCGGGGTCACCTGCCTGCTAGGTAGAAGATCAGTGGCCTTTTAGCGATCCATTGGGCATGGAGTCATAAGCAATAACCTGAAACGAGCCTGATACTGCAACTCCCTCTACGAGAGCACGCTGAACTGTAAAAACTCAACCTAGGAGCAACAAAACCTGTGCCAAAGCACTTAGGGAAACTGAAACCTAACTACAACAAGACAATGTGCAAAGCACTTGGAGGAATGAAAATCTAATTAATATTTACAAGGTGGTAAATTTCCCTCTAGAAGCAATGCTTGAGATAGATTCCATTTACTGGAATCTGCAGTTCTTCACCATCCAATGAGGCCAATTGGAAAGCATTGCTGCTCTTGCACTTCGTGACCATGTATGGGCCACTCCAAATGGCATCAAATTTTGAATGCCTTCCCGGTTTTGCTCTATCCACATCCCATTTCAACACTAGATCTCCAACCTGAAACGATCTATCCTTGGCCTTCCTATCAAAGGTCCTTTTGATCAAAGCTTGATCCTTTTCCATTGCTTGGGATGCCTGATTTCTGATCTCTTGCAGCTCCATCAACTCTGCATACCTTACCTCCATGGGCCCAAACTCTAGCAACTCCAGCTGCTTCATGAGTTCCAATGTTGGCAACTCAAGTGACATGGGCAAGATTGCTTCTCTTCCATAGACAAGCCTGAATGGAGAGTTACCTGTGGATCTCTTGGGAGTTATCCTATCAGCCCATAAGGCTGATTTCAGTTTGGTATGCCAAGCCCTCTGATTCTCATCAAGAGTCCTCCTAATGATCCTCAACAAGTTCTTGTTTGTAGACTCGGCCTGGCCATTACCTTGAGGGTAATAGTTTGATGAAGTGCTTAGGTAGATCCCGTTCTTGACAGCCCACTCAGTCACCTTAGATCCAATGAATGCCAATGCATTATCAGAGATTATTGTAGCAGGTACACCAAATCTGGTAGTTATCCCCTCATAAAAGTCTAAGATGCTAGACTCATTTGCCTCTTTGAGTGCTACTGCTTCTGTCCATCTGGTGAAGTAGTCCGTGGCTGTCAAAATCCATTTGTGCCCTTGGCTTGAATTGGGATTAATGACTCCAATGAAGTCCAAACCCCATTGCATGAATGGCTGGTCAACTGAGATTGGATGTAATGGAAGGGCAGCAAGTCTTTCTTTTCCTGTGAAGAATGCACAATTCTTACACCTCTTGATCCATGCATAGCAATCACTGAAGATTTTAGGCCAATAATAACCAGCCTTCATGATTTTTAGAGCTGTCACTCTTGGTGCAAAATGACCACCAGCTGGTCCACCATGAAACTCTTCCAACACCCTTTGAATCTGATTTGTGCTAATGCATCTCAGCAGCACTCCATTCACATCTTTCTTGAACAAAACTCCATCAACAATGGCATATGGAACAGCCTGCAACCTGAAGTATCTCCTCTTCGCTTTGCTCATTTCTGGAGGGCATAGGCCTGTCTGTAGGAAGTGTATCATACTCTGAGTCCAACAGGGAGTGGGCACATTATCATTTTCCTGTTCTTGACCATCCTGTAGTACCAAGACAACATCTTCTTCATTACCTGCTTCAACTTGTTGACTCAAGGCTAGTTGTTCACATAGTCCCTTCCCACGTACTAGTTTGGTGACCTTGATCTCGATGTCATATTCCATGACATGAGTTATCCATCCTGCACGTTTCTCATTCAGATCCTTGTTTAGAAGGAAGTCCCTGACTCCCGCATGAGAGACCAATAATTGGATCTTGTTGTTTGAGACTAGGTGCTTGAATTTCTTTAAACTCCTGATCACTGCAAGTACATGCTTTTCAATGAAAGAGTACCTAGTTTCGTATTCCTCCAAGCCTTGACTGAAGAAAGCAACTGGTTGTTCTAATCCTTCTTTGTTTTGTTGTGCCAAGATTGCAGAAATTGTATCTCCACCACCAAAGGCGTATAGCATGAAATCCTTGGAGAAGTTTGGATTGACGAGAGTTGGAGCTTGAGATATAGCCTCTTTTATTGCCTCAAAACTTGCCTTGCCTTCAGATGTCCACTTAAATGCCATGCTCTTCTTCAACATCAGTGTTATTGGCTTTACGAGAGCTGCAAAGTTTGGAACAAACCTGCGGACAAAATTGATCCTTCCTAAGAAGCTTTGAAGAGCCTTCTTATGACTTGGCAATGGCAACGCTCGAATTGCTTCAACTCTTTCTGGGTCAATCATCAATCCCTCCTTTGAAACAATATGGCCAAGAAGTTTTCCCTCATGAGCCAAGAATATGCATTTTTTGGGATTCAATGATACCCCAAATCTTCTACACTTCTGAAATACCTGCCTCAGATGAAAGAGGTGATCCACTGCATTTTTGGAGAATACAGTGATGTCATCAAGGTATATCAAAACTATTTTATTGATCAACCCCTTGAATGCCATATCCATTGCCCTTTGGAAAGTGGCTCCAGCATTTGATAGCCCAAATGGCATCTTCTTGTAGGCATAGGTCCCCCATTTGGTGGTGAAAGCCATCTTGAACTGGTCATCTTCCTTCACCATTACCTGATTATACCCTGAGTAGCCATCTAGGAGAGAGAATCTCTCCGAACCGGATACTACTTGCAATATTTGTTCCATTGAAGGAAGTGGGTAATGGTCTTTGAGAGATGCCCTGTTTAGGTCTCAGAAATCTACACACAACCTGATTTCTCCACTCTTCTTCCTGACCGGAACCAAGTTTGTGACCCAGCTTGAGTGCTTGATCAGGAATATAATGCTTGCCTCTATTAGCTTATTTAGCTCTTTCTTCATTAGAGGCTCAATGTGAGGGTTGACTGGTCTCTGCTTCTGCCTGATGGGCTTAGCATCTGGATCCAATTCTATGGTATGCTGAGCCAGGTTGGGATTGAAACCTTTCAAGTCTTCATAGCTCCAAGCGAAGACATCTGGAAATTCTTGGCAAAGTTGTATGAAATCTGATTTCTCCTGTTCAGTGGCTACCTTGCCAATTTGAAGTGTTTTGTTTTCCCCAACCGGAATTGGCTCTGAATCTTCTCTTTTGACCTGTATGTTAGCCTTTTCCTTACGGAACTGGTCATTAGGGTTGAAGATAGACTCCAATGTTACTAAACCCCTAGGAAGCTTGTTTGTCCGCAGCTGCACTACTTGATCCCCATACTGCTGCTCTAATCTGTCCTGATTCCTAGCTGAGAATTCAGCCTCTTCTTGTAAGAAATTGACGATCTGTTGATCGTTCTCAAACACCTGCCAGCTGGTGTTATTATCTGGAACTGCTGGCCTCACAATCACATGGACATGTGGCTGTGTTTTTTCCCTTTTGATGTTGTCAACCACATCAAACATTGCTCCAACAGCTGCGAGCCTATCCGCGGCTTCATTTTTCTTCCTAGGTATGGACGCGATATTGAAAGCTTCGAAATCCTCAACGAGGTCCCATACCCTGTTCTTGTAGTTCTTTAGCAGTTCATTCTTTGTAGCATGTTGTCCCCTGACTTGATTGACGATTAGTTCACTGTCACCAAAGACTTGCAAGTTCTTTATTTTCTTCTTGATTGCCCAATGTATCCCTTGCACCAAGGCTTCATATTCAGCAGTGTTATTTGAACAGGAAAACTGGAAACGGAAGGCTGAGTAATACCTTATACCTTGTGGTGAAATGAGCATAGCTCCTCCTCCTGCACCTTGTCTACTCCTTGATCCATCAAAGAACAGCTGCCATACTTCATTCTTGTCCTTATGATCTGGCTTGGTGATGCTGGGGAGAGGTTGATCCTCTTCATGTAAACAATAAACCCCTAGCTCAGATTCTTCTACTTCTTGATAAGGATCAAAAGCATGCACCTTGCTTGCCCATTCATCAAGAGTCAAATCCGGGATACTTCCAACCTTGGTGTCAGCCTCGTCAGTGCTAGGGTGATCTTCTTGATCAAATGCTGAGCAATTGGCATTAATCTGACTTGGAGTGTAAGGCTCAATATGGAAGTTTGCAATAGGTTCAGACCTAATTGTAGCCTTAGTTCCATACCTTGTTCTAAACAGCATGTGAGACCAATCTGCCGAAAGATAGCCTCCAATTTTAGCAGTGAAGTCTCTTGACAAGCACAATGCAAAGAGTGGTGGAAGGTCTATGACTGATACATCTTGTAAAACAACAACATTTGGACATGCATGCAAGGTAAGACTCAAATTTCTAATCACTCCAACTGTTGCTATTGCTGTCCCATCTAGCTGCACTACCCCTTTAGATGTTATTTCATACTGGAGCCCTAGCTGATCAGCTATCTGTTTAGGCATTACTGAGCTACTTGCCCCGGAGTCTATCATGCAATTATGTACTAGCTGATTTCCAATGATTAACGAAACATAGAAAGGGGGGGGCTTCAACATTTTACCTTGTTGTGCTCCATGACTTCCTTCAGGCTGGGCAGCATTTGTAAGCACTTTGTCTTGCATCTGAACCTGCTGATTCGAAGTTGGCCAATCCTTCATGGCAGCTTGCAGCAGATCTCTTTGGCCTGGGATGGATAGGGATTCCCACATAGATATATTGACGTTTGTCTTCTTCATCTGATCAATGATACTGAATGGTGATGAAGGATCTCTCTGCTGTCCCTTGGTTTGCACATTTACTCCTTGTACGTGGGCAGCAACAGCTGGCATTTGAGTTGGCCTAGGGGTTGTTCTTGGCTGCCCTTGTGCATTTGAAATGGGACTTTGCTTGCCAATCATTTCTGGAGTCATAGAAGGTTGTGGGCTGGTTGGAGCTAGTGGCTGCTCCTCACCCAAATTTCTCCTTTTTGACCTTGTGTTGGCTGCAACACCTTGAGAAACTGCCTGATTCATGCCACAGAAATCCTCTGCTTGCCAGTTCACCAATGTGGTGTCATTTGGGGCTGATTGCTGTTGGAATGTTTCTTGTTGTTGACTGTTTCCTTGACTGCCCTCACCCTCCACACCAGTAGTTGTCACCATCAATGCTTGATTGAGGGCACCATTGAAACACATGGATTGGTTATGAGGCTCGTTGCATGGAAAGCACCAATCGTATTCCTGAGCAATGTTGTTCTGTGTTGGCACTAATGCCTTAGAGGCAGATATGACATTTGGATTATAGGGCTGGAATGGTCTATTGGCAGGAGGCCTTGTTTGATTCATATTTGCAGCTGGATTAGGTGGTCTTTGTGGTTGGTATGGCTGCCTATTAGGTTGAGCTTGGGGTTGATAAGAAGGTCTGAAACCTTGGGCTTGTTGCCTCTTGAGAGTAACTAGCTCATTGCCTAGGTTTTGCAATTGCTTCATGACCTCTTGAAGCTCATTTGGGGCACTTGGAGATGAAGTGGAAGCTTCATTTGAACTCTGATTTCTAGGAGTGGGAGAGGGAGCCAAATTAGGTGCTTGACTAGTGTTTGGACTCTCTAAACTTGGAAACAATGGCATGGGAGGTCTAGGGGCAAGTTTTCCAGCTTGAATCAAACAATTTTCAGCCCTAATGGCAATGCTATAAGCCATAGGGATTGTTGTGCCTCCCATGGACTGAATTAACATAGAAATATCAGAATTTAGAGCTTTGAGATAGTAGAGAAAAGCACCTTCTGCTGTTGGCCTGACTGCCACTGGAATTCTCTCCCAAGTCTTTTGAAATCTGAAGTTGAAATCGGTCAGCTGCTCATTGGGAGCTCTCTTGATGGTTGTCAGCTGCTCCAAAAGAGACAAGTTGTCTCCCTTCTCTCCAAATTGCTCATGAAGTGCTATACACAGCTGATTCCAATTTGTGATAGAACCAGCTCCAAGGCTCCTAAACCATTGCAATGCTTTACCCTTGAATGAAGATGCCAGTAACTTGACAGCCACTTGCATTTCATTGATTTCATGGATTGCACAAAGGTTAGCAATATCTTTAACATGATCACCTGGAGTAGTCTGATTTTCTCCAGTGAAGTAGGGAATGTTCTTCAAGGCTGCAATAGGAACTGGATGTTGTGCATTGAGAGCAAGTGGGCTGCTGCCTGTGAAGTTGACGTAGGGGTTGTTCTGAGCCATTCTGATTGGTCTTAAAACCCTTGTTGACTGAATGAAAGGCCTACCAGGTGGAGGAGTTGAGAGAGTTCTGTTTGGTGGAGATGGAGACCTCTGAATCCTTCTTCCTCTTTGCCTTCTTCTCGGAGATAATTGCAGGTATTCAAACAACACTTCTTCTTCTCCAACTCTTGACCTTGTGATTCTTCTCATAAGTTTTCAGGCCTGCACTGCTGAAACCAGTTGATTTTTCCCCTTGGAGTCGCCAGATATGCAAATAATAGCTCTTTTCAAGCAAGAAAATTAGCAGATGCACATCAACTTTGCTGCAAATAAAAAATGAGACCTCTAAGTCCCACCGGGCGTGCCAAAACTGTTAGTGCAAAATCACAGCACCCCTGGATGCTGGTCAGGTTTCTAGGTTGACCATACTATCATCCAGTGTGATTGCATAACATTGAATCCTTTCTCCAAGTGTGGGACTTGAAAAGTGAGAAAGGATTCTCCAGAGAAGGCTGGTTCCTATTCCTCTGTTCAGATGCACACGAAATATGCAGAGGGTTTACTCGAAACCTAATCTAATCTGCCAAGGAGACAGGGTAAGAAGATGCATAAAAATAAATCTAAGCTAATAGAGGTGATGCACCGAGGAATGAAGAACACCTATCTTGCCAGTAAACACAGACCATTCAAATGTGATATAAGATCATGCACAGATAACAAAACTTGCAGTGAAAGACCAGGAGGATGCAAAATGAACACAGAGAGGGTTGAGAATCATCCACAGACATGTATTACTTGCTCCAAAGATTGATACAATGCACTACAGAATGCCAAGAGGCAGAGTCGTATTACAGTTTCAAATGAGAGGTTCGAACTCCACAAATTCACCTGATAGGAGAAGAAGGGAGGAGCAAAACAGAAAATGTTCGACCTTTTGAAAGAAACCCCTCTTTACAATATATAGGAAGAATGAGAGAGGGAAAAGAGAGGAAATTCAGAATCTGCCCCAACCACTTCTAGGTCGTATTTTAAATCATCTCATTATGGCAGAAGCGGCGGATCCTGGCAAAACGGCGGGCTGTCTAACAGAAGCGGCGAACTGTCTGCTGCATTAAAGCTGGTTGTTGAAGCGTCACTTCTGGCATTACCACGCGTCAGAGACGTTTTCTCAATTTTCTCTCTCCAAACTGAACCAAAATGCAAGATTGACCCCGGAATCATGTAGAGAATTTCAACAGCTTTCCGTTGATATAAAGAACGTGCAAATCCGAGCTCTGGATCGAAAGATATGACGATCTGAAGATTTAGGGCACGAAACAGGCCAAAACGGATTTTGAAATCTTTTCCCGCGCTCTGCCACCTGGACAACACGTGTCAAGCGCTGATTGGATGCGTAATTATCTCTCCTTCCCTGTCCCGCGGGTTTTCCTGCTTCATTGGACACGTGTCCTCTTTTTATTGGCTCGGGTCAGTGTTTGAAACCTCGCCCTTTGACTTTTGGACTTTCTCCCTTGTGACACGTGTCGTGATTTGATTGGTTCTCGGGCCTGCCGGATTTTCGCATCCTTCGCGTACATTTGTCCCGGATGTCCCAAACTGTTTGGGACAAAAACTCCCGATCCACCCGAAATGGGCTTCCTTGTCCCTCATTCGGCCGATGACACGTGGCGTTGCTTGATTGGCTTTCGGCTCCTTCGGCTATCCGCGTCCCACGCGTCCCTTTGTCCCAACTGTCCCAGTGCTGAAGTTCCCCATTTCGGCCGAACCGGCCGGTTCGCGTCCTTCGCGTACATTTGTTCCAACTGTCTCGAACTGTCTGGGACAAATTCTTCCGAACCGCCCGAAATGGGCTTCCTTTGCTCTCGGCCGCTTCGCCTTTTCGCGTCCTTCACGTCCTCACGGCCCAGATGTCCCAACTGTTTGTCGATTTTCTTCTCCTTCGGCCGAACCGGCTTTCTGCGTCCCACGCGTCCCGACAGCCCGGATGTTCCTTTGCGAAAGTTCTCCTTTTCGGCCGAACCGGCCGGTTCGCATCCTCCGCGTACATTTGTTCCAACTGTCCCAAAGGCGGCCTGGAGCAGGACTTAGCCAATTTCACGATTTTCTCCTGAATCAATCTACTTGCTTGGAACTGAAAAAATTTGATGCATGTTATCGAAATTTACCCTGGGGGGGTGAACTTTGGATAATTTAACATAAGTAACTTCTTGGGATGTTTTTAATTAAGCACTTTGATTTAGATTTATAAAGGCTTTGTTGGTTAATTGTTTTTGTTTTTTTTAAAGGGGACCCCCTACATGTTGCCCCATGCCACCAATAAGATACAAGGGCTCAACACCGAAGAGAAAACGTAGGTGATTAAGGACATATTCCTTCGTTCCAGTCTCATACTACTAGTGAGAAGTATGGGCTTATCACTGAAGACTATGAAGAATGAAATGTGCAATGATTTTATCAATTTTTTTGTATTTTTAGATTGATTTTTCATTTTATGTTGATAATGTTCTCTTTAGGAAGGAATATGTTTCCCCCGATTCTCAGACGCATGTGATTAGTAGCATGCAAGGGTTTGTATCCACTATGGACTGAGATGGACGATCAAAAAGGACTGTGTAAAGAAGTTTGAGCTTTTTGTTAAAGAGAGAGATTATTTGAAAGGAGGATTTTCCATCAGTAAGATTCAACTCAAAATCATACGTGAAAAGATATAAAATGGTGAAAACTAAAACAAGAATGAGACACATAATTCCCAATAGGAACAAGGTTACCTTGTGTCATAATAGGTGAAGAAAGTGAATATATGATAATGGTATGATTAAGATATCTTCCAACAGCTAGAATGATTAACATTATTTTTACTCACTTTGTTGGAAGCACAATGGACTGAGGAGGGGGGTGAATCAGTCCTTTAAAAACCTTAAAAAAAATTAGATTAACATTTATACACCATTAACATTCAACCATTCATTAATGTGATTTTAACAATATACAATAACCATCCACAACAACATAACCATGAAAGAGTGCACAAGAAAACAAGATATAAGTGGGAAACCCTCAAGAGGAAAAAAACGCATTAAATTTTTTATTTATATTACTCAAATTAAAATTATTTAGTGAATCACCAACTTCACAAGGAGTACCAACCCCTAATTTAGTAGAGCACCAACCCTACAAAGAACACCAACCTCTAGTTTAGTGAATCACCAAATCCACAAGGAGGCTAAAACCCCCTAATATGATCAAGTACAAGCTCAACTACCTTTAGATGAATATATATGAATTATTATTTCTGCCAGAACTGATGGAGATCACTAATTTAGCTCACACACCTTCAAACCCTCTTTCTTCTAACTCACTCTATCCTGGATTTTCATGAATTGATTTAAATGGAAACCCTTAAAAACATGTTATTTATGCTTCTTCAAAAAATTTCACACATCCTCATATATCTATTTATTCCCTTAGTCCTTCGCTTCCTCACCTAGGTCACATTTTCCCTCCATAACAACTAGCTCAAATTTGAACCAAACATGCACTTTATATGCTTCTCAATTGAAAAGTATAACATTGGTCAGTCAGGACAAAGGATCTTGACCAATACAACATTAAAACATATCATTGCACTCACTAAAATTCATAAAATGGACCCATGTAGATCGATCATGTACAAAGACAACCAAACAAGCCAAAAATGTCTCAAAATTCCATCACCTGGCTCATCAAAGACCTCCAAAATCATAACCATGATTATTCAAGTCTCCAAATGCCCAAAACATGTCAAAAATACCATAACAAAATCATCCATGCTCACACATTACTTTGCACCAATCATTTTCTTCATAACTCTATCAAGTAAGCTCATTTCTTACTCAAAACATCTACTTCCAGGAACTAGTCTTCACCAAACATGCTCAATACCAAATCAAAAATCCTCAACTATGCCATGTAACCACTCATTGGAAATAAACTAACCTATAAAACATATCCATACTTTCTATACCTCATGAAACATCCATAAATGCAAAACACACCTCTTTTCCTCTTCGCCAAACTGAGTTGCCCAGAAAGTAGATTTGGAAATTCAACTGGTTTGTACCCTTGATATCATTTTCAAGACCTATAAATTCCTTCACTAGGGAAAAAATTCATCTCTCTTCACTCTTCAATATATATAAAACATTAGGTAATCCAAAACATGAGTAATCTACATCGATCTTTTTAACCAAGGAAATCCTATCCTGAAAAGTCAAACTTGGTATTCACAAACTAAGTTGGTTCACCTATCAAAACTCCTCATCAAGAGAAAAAACATATGCCATTGTAAATATCTCTGAATCTACTTTCCACAACATCTTACATTTCCTTCCAAATCTAAGTGGAAGGCCTTTAACCAGGTCAATCTCTGCAACTGCTCAAAACGCTCCTTTTAGGCCCAAAGACCAGTCTTCATAAATAGGGAACACTTTGACCTCTAGGATCTCAACCATGACCTGAAACCACCATTTAAATGTAGTAAAACTCCCAAGATCCAATTAATTTTTATTTAATCAACACCTTCAATGGGAAACTTTTCCACAAACTAAAAATATTCAGAAACAATCATGTTTGAGTGGGACCCACATACTGTCGCAAGCTCTATCATACCTTTCTGGAAATCTTGTAAAGTACTCTACAACATAAAATCATCAAAATTTTAAAAGGAATAAAAACTAGATCACTATAATCAATTTCTTCCAAGTCACTTTTAGCTAAGGTTTAACTAGGGTTTCAAAGCAACTTATCTTCTTAAAGATCGTTCGTAAAAACATGATGATCAAACCACCTAATTATTATTTTAAAATCTTCTTAACTTAGTGTAAAAACATCCCCAAAAACCTCTTTGTCCCATGAAAATCATAAAATTCACAGCGAGCATCAGAAGGTCCATTTTTAACACAAAAACATACTCTAGAAAACCCAGTTTTGATAAAAACTTCATATCTTGAAAAATATTCTTCAATTTGACCTAAAACTTGTCATGAAGAATCATGAAAACATCCTATAACTTTCTATACTTTCCATATGGCTCAAATATTTGTGTAACTCTCCAACCACGACTTACATGTGTTTGCTTCTCAAGGACCGTGAAACACCACCAAACCTATGAGAACTTACCTAAAACTCATCATACACTTCATTTACATTATCATCATGTTGAAAAAATTATCCAACAAGACTGATCAGCTCCAAAAATCATGCCTCCATACCAAACCACAAGCTCCAAGACTAGGAATTGGCCTAGAAAGACTACTACAACCCATGAAAACATATGAACTGGCCTTGATGACTTTATGTAGACTCCTTACACCTATAACACACTATATAGACCAACTATTGCCTCAAGACAACCTTTTACAAATTCTAGAGAGCTCATATAATGACTATGTAAGTTATACCATGCTCCAAAACCTCATAGAACATCACCAAACATGACACTACCAATCAACCTTCATGTTTGACCTTTAACTAACAGCTCATGGAGACTCATATGCCCTCATAACACCATTTTCCATAAATGGATTTGACATCAATGAAAACACTAAGATAGAATGTCCAACACACTTTTCTGCTTCTGATTTGTAAACAGTGCTTTAAGGAATGATCTAATACGAAGTTTAATTTTCTTTTTTTGCTTTTTAAGTTTTCTAAATTTTGGCAGATGAGGGTTTGAAATGGACTTATCAAGAAAGAGGTCCATGTTTATTAAATTTAATTTTCTTGAAATACAATACTTGTGTGGACAATATCCAAGTCAAGAAGCAGAATCAGAAGATTCGATAGGTCTTGAAATACAAGACTTGGGTAGACAGGGTCTAAGTCAAAGGAGGAAATCTGAAGATTTGATAAGTCTTGAAATATGAGACTTGGGTAGACATGTTTTAAGTCAAAGGAGAGAATTTAAATATTTCCTATGTCCTGAAGTACAAGACTTGGGCAGATGAGATCCAATTCAAAGGATGTGTGATTAGATAAATCTTCGATGAGATCGAAATATCTATGTGATGGTAAAAGAGGATTGTTGATGCAGAGAAAATTTCAAGATTCAGTTTCATCTATGAGTGAAAGAGTGTGAGGAAAGAAGGATTGGTCTTTAGATGTATATCTATGGTTCATTGTAGGTTGTAAAGAGAAAACATTCAATGGTTCTCCTTTGAGGCTAGGGAGCAATTGCTTTGAAAAAATATTTACAATTAAAGCATGAAAACGTTGTGTAAGGATCTTCTGGGTATACATACCTCATAGAGTGTACTCATGTAGATGTCTTGACAAGTAAGAAGCATCATTGATGAGATCCTTGCAAGATTAATTATTTGAGGTATATTAGACACGGAAGGCTGGGTTGTTGCAAGTTTCCAAGCTTATTGTGGTTGTGCTTTGACAACAAGGCTAGAGATATTATGTGTAGGAGCCATCAATGAAAGAATAGTGTCAAGCTCAAAATTTCTTGATGATGGACCCTCTTCTGTAGTTTCTACACTTATATCAATGTTTTAAAGTTAGTCTTGAATATCTCATGTACTGGAGCACTCAAATTACTTTTTGAAATATGTAAAGGCATCAAGGTTTATATAAAATCCCTGCTTGTGGTCTAATAAGGGAATAATGTCCTAAGTCCCCAAAAAATCTTGTAGTGTCTCCTCATTCTGAAAGAGGTCCATGGAAAGGGGAAATTGTTGAACTTGATCTATGAGGAATGAATATATGATTTCAAGGGTTAGAAAGGACTCTTGAAACAAGTTCAAGATCTCATTTGATGTTAGAAAGTTGTTGTCTGAAACAGGTTCAATGTATGTTTAGACTAAAGGAAGAAAATATAGAGAAGATATGGAATGGTTTTGAGGGAGAGATACTTGACCGTCATCATGATATTGTTGAATTTCAATATATACACAAGCTGGGACAACAGTCAATTCTTCATTACAAGTTTTAAAAATTGGTGTGTCATTGGTTATGAGAGCTTCGTGATCGATATCTATGGAGATGGATCCATCGTCAATTAATTCTTAAACATAATGATGAAGAGATGTACAATTATCAATAGAATGGTCTTTCACATGGTGGTATTCACAATATTCTGATCCATTATACCATGTAGGATTTGGTTCCTTGTTAGAAAAGGGTCTCGTGGTTGGATATTTGATCATATTAGCCTTTGCTAATTGTTGAAAGGAACTAGAGATACTTTCTCTAAGGGGTGTACACTAACATTCAAGTATGTGTGGAATAATGTCTACGATACATGATATGATGGATTTATAATCAAAATTATTCAAGGATTCACCATGTTCGTGAGATTTTCCCTTTTTACCATGGTTAGGAAATGGATTAGAAAACACCTTTAGATTATCTTTTGGTGTCTTGCTAGATGGTAGGTCTTCGGCCACTATGTATCCATTTTGAATGAGGTCTTGGATGTAATTGTGAAGTTGTTTGCATCTGTATGTTTGATGACCATCAACGTGATGAAAATCACAATATGTGTTTGGTTTATACTAATCTGGCTTAGATTCTCCTTCAAGGAAGGGTTGTATGATAGGGTAAGTGACCATATTGACACTTGCCAGCTATTTCAAGATTCTTGAAAGAGATTCCCCCAAAGACATATATTGTCTTCATTTTTAGTCACGATGAGGAGGAAAAGTTTCTCTTTTTGGAATGGTGACAAATGGTTTAGACTTAATCTATTTTGATTGGTTGTTTTTTAAGTTGTGCATGTTGCAATTATCTGTGACACCATCATTGACAATGTTATGGTTTCAGTTAGTTTACTTAGGCATATCATGAAAATTGTTAGGGTTATTTTTATTATTGTTATGATTGTGCCCATTGTCTTTATAATGAGGCTTGATAAAGCCTTTACAAATGAGGGATTTTTTATTTGAGTTCCCTTTTCGATGAATTCCGCAAAGATATTGAGGTAATGCATCTGTATATGAAAGGATAACTTGTCATTAAGGTTTGGTATGAAGATGTTAACCATCTATTTTTCAAGGATTGAACATGGGAATCAATTTTGATTCCTCACCATTGTTGTAAAAACTATGCAAATATCTCATTTTTTCATTATTTAGCATTACACAAATCCATTATTGTGACTTCAAAATCAAGGTTGAAAGATAATTTTTTAATGAACTTCTCAAAAAGGTTCGTAAAGGTAGAGATAGATCCCTTTGGAAGGTGTAAGAACCAGTCCAAATCTTTTCCTCCTAGACTCTTAGGAAAGAGGTGTAAGAGAAATATATTGTTATAAGCCACCTCTTGGCATGCCATGAAGAATTCCTTGACATGATCTCTAGGATTGGTTTTTTCCTTGTATTTTTCAAATTTTGGCATCTCAAAAGAGCGTGGGAAGGTTATGCGTAATATGTCCATGTCAAAAGGGTATGGACACAATTCATCAAAATTAAATTGTCTTTTTTCTTTTTACATACCTAAAATAGTGTCCTTCATCATTTTCCACTCTTGAGTAAATGGTGAATGGGATTGTGGGATGAAGGGAGTATCATTATTAAGATCATTTTTCTCTTTTTTGGTCTTAGAATGATTTTTGAACGTTTGGTCACTTTTCTTCATGTGTTTGATACCTTTGGTATCATCTTTAGTGACTGTAGAGGATATGAGAGCCAATTTTTTCGTCATTGCATTAGTTTGATTGAGAAAGGCTTAGTTGGGATTACAGAAAAAAGCATTATCCTTAGTTTTCCTTTATTATCAGCATTTGTTTTACTTGGTCCTCCGTCTTCATGTTTATTTGACTCCAGTGGTGGAACCTTAGGGGATTTAGGTTATCCTTTTAATATTTTCAAATCATCCTCACCAAAGTCTGAGGAAAATATTGCCCCCATCACAAGGAAACGATTAAGAAATTGGTCTTTATTGGTTCATAAAGTGGCTTCTATGGAAATATTTTTAAGTTGGTCTTCGTCCTCTTCATCAAAGATCGTATGGAAAACATCTCTTTCCTCCCATTGAAATGGACTAAAATCATGATGTCATGTTCCCGCCATTGTTTCAAAGAGGGGAGGAATGAAAAGAGGTGTGATAGAAAACTCAACCCTTAGCAAATAGAATGCTAAGATGGAAGAGGGGAAAAGATGAGAGGGCTTGACCCTAGCAAAATGAGTGCTAAGAGGGAGGAGGCAAAAAGGGTTAGTTGATTTCCTGACTCTTAACAAAATGAGAGTTAAGAGAAAAGGGACTAAAAGGGGTTAGATGTGCTCTACTCTGTAACAAAAATGGATGTTAAGGGAGAAGAGACTTGACAAGGTGAACATGATCAACTCTTAACAAAATGAGTGATAAGAGTGATGAAGAGATGTGAAAAGGTTAACTCTTAACAAGATGAGTGTTAAGAGGAATGAAAAAGGGGGATACTTCGCAACACTTAACAAAATGAGTGATGTTAAGGTGGAAGATACTTAACAAGGTGGGCACAATCAACTCTTAACAAAATGAGTGATAAGAGTGATGGAAAGAGGGTGTGAAAAGTTAACTCTTAACAAGATGAGTGTTAAGAGGAATGAAAAAGGGGTGACTTCGCAACACTTAACAAAATGAGTGATGTTAAGGTGGAAGAAGGGATTGAAATGTTAGTTTAGAGGACTCTTAGAAAAATGAGTGCTAAGAAATATGAAGAGGTTTGAAAGGCTTTGCGACCCTTTACAAAGTGAATGTAAAGAGGGAAGAGGTGAGTTTTCTCAACTTGCAACAAAATGAGTGCGACAAGAGGAGACTTAAAACATGATGAAAGATGCTCAACTCTTAACAAAAATAGTGTTAAGAAGGAAGAGACTTAGAAAGATGATGAGTTTTCTCAACTTTTAACAAGATGGGTGTTAAAAGAGGAGACTTAGGAAGATGATGAAGGATGTCAACTCTTAACAAAAGTGTGTTAAAAGAGGAGACACAACAAAGAAATGGAAACACTTAAAGAATGAAAAAGTGAATGTCATCAAATAGAGATGAAGAAATGACGATGAAAAGATTGAATCTCAAAAAAGTGGAGATAAGAGATGAGGGGAGAGTAATTGATGAAGGGCCTCAAGTTAGAGAAAATTGAATAATTTAAAAGAGATAATATGAAGGCATGATGAGGATGTCAACAATTCAACAAAATGAATGTGAATTATGACAACATAAGATGATGGAGAGAGATATTGAAGATGTCAACAATTCATCAAAGTGAATTTAAAATGTGACGAAGTAAGATGGTGGGAGAGGCATATTGAAGATGTCAAAAATTCAACAAAGTGAATGTGAAATGTGATGATGTAAGAGTATGGAATGCTTAAAGTTCAACAAGAGGTAAGTGTCAAACTTAAGACTTATGAAAATGAAAGATCAAGGTGATCAAGAGGGTGCTTGACCGTGATAAAGTGAGTATCACGATGTCAAGACTTAGATGAAAAGGATGAAAGTGCTCAAGTTCAGATATGGATGTCCGCAACCCAAGACTTAGACTCATTTACAAAGTAACAAGGTGGATGAGAGAGAAAACATGAATGACAAGAGTGAAACACAAGTGTGTAACACGTAAGAAAAATGAAAAATGATGTAGTGAAAGTTGGCCTCTACCTTAGATTGGCTTGGACAAGGTGTGGCTTCCTAGGTGGTTCTCTCAACTAGGTGTCAGTAGTATACCCGAGCGAGCATGGTGCTATTGCTAGTTGTTGGCTTTACTTTACCCCCTTTGAAACAATGAGCAAAGATCTTGCTCAAATGAATCACACTAGGGTCACCACTAAGGATATCGATGACTCTAATCTCACAAGGTGTACTAGTCAGTTGGGATGGGGGTACCCATTTCGTCAGCCAGTTCCCTCAATGTGCTGAACTACTTTGGGGTTCCTGTGGTACTCCTCAAATGAGTTTTATGGCTTAATCCAAAGCACTTCCCACAGTTATAGCAGTTGGGAAATAGCCTTGTCAACCACACCTGCAAATACAGTGTGAATGGTTTATTTTATCTTGATTAAAGAGGTTCCCTACACACAAAGTATTAGTAGTTTGCTTAGCTCACGATCGAGGCAACCTGTAGTTAGTAGTTTTGAGAAATGGTCTTCGGAATACGGTCCTGCAAACAAGTGTTAGTAGTTTTCTTGAGGTAGACAAAGAGAAAACAATGAAAAACAACACAATCACGTTTCTGATTCTCAAGATCACTTGTAACAAGTGCGAGAGAAGAGCATACACATGAAATGTGTTGCGACTAACTTCACAAAAATGAAAAATGAAACAAGGAAACTAGAGCAAAAACATGCCACAAAGTGTTAGTTGACATGCAAAAATGATTAAATGTTTGCAAAAAGTGATAAAAAGCGACAAAAAATTGGACAAAAAAGTCTAAGAACCTTGTACGATCAAGTTTCACAGCTAGCCTATTTTAGTGAAATTGACAAAAAAATAATTTAAAGGTCCTAATGTTAGTTTAAAAGGCCTGATGTAAATTAATGAAACTAATTAATTAAGGAAAAAACTAACTAATTAAGTAATTTAAAAAAAACTAATTAGAGCTAATCTAATTAAATTAATTTAAAAACAATAATAAAAATAATAACAGTAACCTAAGTGTAAAAGAAAAACTAAAACATAATTGAAAAGTTTAAATTAAGTTAATAAGAAAGATAATTGAAATAAATAATTAAACCAAGGTTTAAACCTAAAGTTGAAAATGACCTAAGTGTAATTCTTATAAAAAAAACCTATCCTAAACCCTAAAAACTAATGTTTGGTGTGAATGCATCTAGTATGAATTGGCATTTGGTGCATTATGTTTGCAAACGGAAGGACTTTGTGCAAAAGGAGAAAAGTGGTTTGTTGCATGGTGACTTAGAAATAGGGGTTTGATGGCTTTTGTATTGTAACTGAAAGGGTTAGTGTAGAGCAGTTATAGGGTATGCAGGTGAATGAGCTGAGTCCTAGGTTTGAAGGTGCAGGTGTTAAGGTATACATAGGGTGGGAGGTGATGGCGTGGTGAATGCAGTGTTGGAGATCTGAGGAGTAGGGGATGGGCCAATGTAGGAGTAGCAAGAGTGAGAGGGGATGAGGTGAGCTCAAAGTGGTGAGGGATAGCGGGAGCTCAGGGAAGAGTAAGAGAAAAAGTTGGGGTGTGCAGCCTGAGTCAGGGTGAATCACCTCAGATGGGAGGGTGTAGTGGGGGTCAAGTTGGGTAGCTTACAGGGAGGTCAAGTAGGGAAGATCAGGGTTGGAAGTTAGGGGGCGGGGTAAGGTAGTCAATAGGTTCAAGGGAGAAATGGATTCTAGGTTGGGACGGAGGGAGAACGAGCTGGTAGGTTTAGAGTATCTCAATGGGAAAATTTGTGAGGGGTGCATGGGTGGTTATGGTCTACGAGGGCAGAGGATCTGGAAGAGCTTGGAGGGGAAGGGTTGGGTTAGGGGTGGGAAGACTCGGGTGGGAGTAGAGGGTTAGGCGTTGAAGGATGAGTTAGGGGTGGATTTAGGTAGCTTGGTCTGAGCTTGGGCCAAGATGGTAGGGGTTAGGGGAGAGGAAGCCATCTTTTAGCTAGGGCAGGTTAGGGGTTTTAGAAAAAAAAAATTTTTTATTTTTTTTTTAGCATTTAATTTTTTTTTTTGCATTTTTTTTAACAAGTTTTGCAGGGAGATTTTGAAGAGATTGTAAATGGATTTTTTTTTCTTACCTCCAACTTTAGCAGGGGATGCCAAACTTAGTTTAACTATAACTAAATATTTAGCGTACACTCTAAATTTAGAGGAAAAGTACTAAAATATATGTTTTAATCAATTTTTAAATCTGATTTTTTTGCTTTTTAAAAATACCTGCACAAACAACTGTAAAACTGACAAACAAGAACAATAAAATTTTTACAAAATTCAAAATTTGAACTTAAAATGTGATTTGGATGCTCCAAACAAATACTCAAACACATAAAGCAAGAAAATCTGCAAAAAAAATAAAGTTAACAAAAAAATAAACAAAACTGCACTACAGATTAATGAGATGAAAACAAAAATGAATGTAAAATGGGTGAGTCCCACCGGGCGTGCCAGAATGTGAACAATGAAAAACTAACTAAATGGAAGACAAACAAACAAATGTGCAAACCTTCTTGTAGCTCTTCCTTGCAAACCTCGAGTAAGGTTGTATGAAGCTTTAACTTGTGTAACCTTGTGAAATGAAGATTGTGGGTGCTCTTGAATGACCTCCAAATGGGATTAGACCAATGCTACGAAAATGTTGGCTTGGATTATTGCTTCCAAAATGTAGATATTGGAAAGAAAATTTGACAGAGTAATTGTATGGAAATCCAAGAGGATTTGAAAGAGGATAAGCATGTGTTTTATAAGGCTAAGTAGTGGTTGGAAATGGTTGAAATTGGTTGAATGGGCATGCTAAAAATAGCAGTTGATGGAGGTTGAACAGTTCTAGGAAGATAAATGCCATTGAGGGGCAGTAAATGAATTTAATTAGTAGAAGTTGCATCCAGAAAGGTGGTTGTACGTAGAATTTAATTTCCCCCACCTTTCTAGGATTCTAGAAGTTAAGTTGACTAGACTGGTGAAGTGGAGTTGACTAGATTGGTGAAGTGGAGTCCAAGTGGCAGTTGACTAGGAAAATAGGTGTACTTTCCCATTTAAATAACTAATTTAATTAGCTATAATGTGCACACTAATTAATTAATCATTTATTTAATAAATGATAATTAAGCTAGCTAAAGGTGTACTAAGGATTAATTTAATTAATCCAAAGTGGTGTAATGCACATGATTAATCAATTTAATTAATCAATCATAAAGGGGTGAAGAATGCGCGTGGGCGCGTGGAACCTATATGAAGAAGGACACATAGGGTGAAGGTGCTTATGACATGGTTTTAGAAGGGTTTAATAGAAACCTAAGGTCTATGCACGTAAGGTAAAGGAAAGAGTTTCATAGAACTTAGCCATATTCGGTGTCCTCAGAAGGTACACAAGAAAAGCGTGACCCAATTGAGCATGCAGAGTGGATAAGGTGCCAACCTAGCAACTCGATGGTCAAAGGAAGGAATATTCCATGTGATGGAAGGATCTAGAAAGACATCATTGTAGAAAGTGGAGAGCTCAGATGGGAAGAAGCATGCTCCATTGAAGGACCACATGGACACTTGGCAACTGATCTACGACTTCAAGAAGGCATGGTGGTGGATGTTAAAGATATATATAGAGATGCTTGGGTAGAAAGGAGAGGAGGACTTTTGGAGAAAAGTGTGTGGTCATTGAAATATCACATAGAGAATCAAAGAGGCGAGGCGAAGCTCTGCATAAATAGTGATGGGTTCTAGGGATTCTCATTAGGAAGCCTATAAGAGAGATGACTTAACTAGAGGGATGGGTCTATGAACATCTTTGTAATCTGGAAAGCATAGTTTAGGATTATGATGTATAAGTCTTATCTGCATTAAGAAATTTGGTCTGTTAATGGCCTTAAGGAATGTAATGTGGTTACTGAGAGTAATATGAATATATGGATTTATTTAAAATATATGCATTGTTCATGGGTATAAACCCTAGTGCCTTTTCTTTGTATTATCAGATCTGTTATCTGTTTGATATTTCCTTGTTATCTAAATGGATGCATTTATATAGTAACTCATCTTAAGACCCTCAGAATGAATGCATGGTTCTTTCCCTTCTTACATCCAAAGCTTCTGTCAGTAGGGATGTATTCTCACGAAAACTCACATAAAGGAGGGGTTCGGCACCCGCGCGTGCCTCAGGTGAGTGCCCAACTGCCCATTAGGTGATAGGTCGGTGTGCATGGGATTAGACTATCTTTTCTCAGGACATAAAATGACTACATCTTGGTTTCATTGCCGGGACCTCTTTTTCGAAGTTTGTGAGAAATGGCATACATCTTGGTCCCTATGATGCGTGATGACCAAACATCTGACCTTGGAAATTGAAGCATGGTTCAAGAGCATGGAGGATGAGTTTTCTCAAAGATTCAGCATTGGACCTAAGTTTAATGCACGCAGTTGGGTAGAAAAGAACTTGTACCATGAGTTATATGAGACATTCTTCTGTTGTATTCCAATAGAACTATATGAATGGATTTCAGCATATGCATCCAGATTAAGCTGGTACTATAGATCACGCATATGGACCCAAGATGATTACCAGAGGCTGCAGGATGCATATCTGACTTGGACGCGTGTTGTTGATCACTGGTGGAAAGGAGTCCTGACCAGTTATACTCTAGAATACGTTATTTCTATGCATATTCTTTCCCAAAGGTTGTTGAGTTTGAAGTTTCTGAGGGATCCTAAAGGATCATTTTTACGTGTTATCCCTTCTGCTATGAAGATCTTGATCATTACCCTAAGTTTAGTGGCATTTCCTATGGCCGGATAAGCTTCTCTGAGCGTTGGGTGAGGAAGCTAGGGTGGAGGAAGATGGAGGACATTACAGCTGAAAGGGAAAAAGAAGAGACACGACTCAAGTATAGTGAATCTCATGAAAGGGATATGGCTAGACAACGTGAGGTTACAAGTGTGATGGATCTATGGAGGCAGATGTTGTGGGAAGGAGTTTAGGTTCACACAGAGGACGTGGAACCTGAAGAATTCTATGCTACCCCATATTTGCAAGCGCAAGAGATAAGCCCCTTTAGGCTTTTGATGAGAGTTCATCCCATGGAGAAAGGATATCTGTCGATGTGCATCTAAACCCACTTGGTGACCAACCCCAGGCACTTGGTTTTTTAGATCAAGGAAGAAGTATTGTTAATCCAGTTGGTATCGGTGGAAGTAACTGATCTATGCCTAGGAGATATAATTTCTCATTTGGGACATCCATGGCTATGCAAACCATTCCCGTATTTGGAGGAATTTTTGGACAAGGTGCAAATACACAAGGTTTGGGTATCGTGTCTGGAAGTGGTGCAGGACACACAACTGGCAATGGGACAATATCACAAACCATTGGCACACAGTTCAGTGGGATGTTGGGGACACTAGGCACGACCACTTCAGGCCATTTACCAGCTACATGAGGTGGATTTGGTGGTATAGGAGTTGGAGGACCTGGTGGACCTAGTGGATCTGGTGGGTCAGGAGGGATAGGACCTAGTGGGTCTAGTGGATCTGGTGGTGGAGGAAATCAAGGTTTTGGGTCAGGTGGACAAGGGCCTCAGCCACCCCCATAAGTATTTTTTGAGATGTCTTTACACCTACCAGATTAAAAAGGTATTGAAGATGTTGTAGATCATGTGCACAAGTGTGAATTACTATGGCATGTGAAGGGGATCACTACCCTAGAGTGAAAAGAAATTCAGTTTACAACAGACGTTGCAAGGACATGTGCATAGTTGGTACCACACGTATGACCCCCACTAGACAGTGGTGTGGATTACACTACATTGAATAAAACCTTCCTATCAGAGTTCCATATCCCTGAGTTCAAGCAAAAGAGCATCAACACTCTGAAGGAGATCCAACAAGGAATGGTGGAGAGTGTGCAAGAGTACGATGCATGGTTCAAAACTCTCTTATCAAAACTATCCTATGACATTCACCCTTCTCAGCATGCTCAATGGTTTGTTAGGGGATTGATAGCATCATTTAGAAGGGCATTGTCACACAAGACTTTCACAGACCTGTGCGAGGCCTTGGAAGCCACCCTATGCATTGAGGCTATTAGGAGCATTGATACTAGTGTTATCCCTTTTCCAGAGGCTCAAATTACTGTACTGGACAAGTAGTTGGAGAAGTTGTCTTCAAATTTAGTGCATGAGGTTTGTAATGGTCTTTGGTGCATAGATAGTGAAGTGGAAGGGCATGCAAAGGATAGTTTCCCTCAGAAGTTGGTACGCACCATGACAGTAGACTATGAGATTTTCCATGGGGATCATGATGCAAATAGGTGTCCTCTACTATAATACGCAATCCACAAGAATGTTTCTTGCTATTGTAAGATATGTACCTCTATGACCCATGATACCAAGGGTTACAGGCTGATTGACCAGATTCATGATGTTATTGATCTTGGTGTGCACTAGACTAGCCTTGTAAGAAGTTCTAAGGATGATGATCACCATTATAAAGGGTGCGCAGATGGAGGAGTGCATGGAAGAGGTTTTTGTGGAGGATTTCATGGTCATAATAACCGCGGTGGAGGAAGGGGTGAGTTCCCATGAGGAACCTGTTATAACTATGGGTCTTCAAAACATTATAAGTGTGAGTGTCCCGATCTATTGCAAGTGCTCATGGTGCGGAAAGAAACATAAGTATGAGGAGTGCCCTGAGTTTTTTTAACACGTGAGCCAACAACACCAGAAAGAAAAAGGCACTGGGATGGTGAGCATAAAGAAGGCCGACCCTCAGTGGATGTCAAGAGTGGTGTGTGAGTCAAGATTAGAACCTTTACTAGTGACAACATGAGCAAAGGCTACACGCGTAAGGGAGATTCTAAGACAAAAATTGGTTGTTAGGGAAGAAGTGGTTCATGGGAAGTATCCAGACCCTACTCATCAGAAGGAAGTGTATCAAGATACTATGGATGTGATTCAGAGTTTGCAAGGGGAAATCCAATGTCTAAAGGAGTAGTCAAGATAGTTGGAGAAAAGGAAGAATGTCGAGGCTCCGCAGAAGGATATGGATGAGGTCAGGGAAGTGTGCAAAATGTTAAGGCATGAGAATATCATTCCCTTGCTAGGAGAATGGTTACGTGAGAAGATACCACACACTAGGAGAGAGTGTGAAAGGCAGGTTCTACATGTTAATCTTCCTCCTCATAGCCTTGACTATGATAAAGAGATTACATTAAATGCAGTTGTTGATGGGTGGCTTCTGAGAAATATCCTCATCGAAACAAGAGTGGAGGTCAATGTTCTTACCTTGGATTCATGGCATCAAATGGGAAGTCCTACATTACAACCATCTTTGAATGTATTGTATATGGAAAACAAGACAAAGGAAATGCCCATTGGAGTCTTGAAAGATGTAGTTATCACTATTCAAGGGGCCAAGTTCACTGAGGACTTTGAAGTCTTGGCACTCACTGAGGCAGATAATTTCCCAGCATTACTTGGGTGCCCTTGGTGTTATAAGAACAACTCTAACCTACGGTTTAACAAGGGGTATATCAGTTCTGAGAACAAGGAAGAAAGGGTGATCATCCCTTTAACATATGGGAAGTCAGTACCCTATACTGAGCCCTTAGGAGAGGAAGTCCTCGATAGAATCTATGTGCACTCCATCAGAGATCCTGAGGTAATTCATCCTATAAAAGGGGTCATCCAATTTGAAGATGCTCAATCGATGAGTGATAAAACTAGCATAGCATGTGACAATTGGGAACACGGAACTTATGAATTAATTGGAAAACAATTGAGAGGATCTATAATAAGGGTAATGAAGGCGCACTCAATCAAGTGCCTGGGAAGAAATAATCTACCAAGTTACTCCAGAGGGATAAGATTTAATGATTTCTTACGAGAAATGGAGGCTCAGTGGAAAAATGAGGACAAAGGAGAAGTATGCTCAGTTATAACTTTCTCGAGACTGCAGTGCGATGGTGGGAAACACATCGCGAGAGTCTCCTAGAGTGGTGTGAGGTAAGAGTCATATTCTCTATAAGATTCTATAGAAGCAACATGCCCACTATTATCCAAGACTACCATGGCAAGGAATCCACCTCATTCCATATCCAAGCTTGAGAGAAGGCCTAGATTGGAAGCGCTCAAGCTTTACCACCTTCATTATAGGTGCATAATTTGTATTCCACTTTACAAGGTTGTGTGCGTGCATGGTATATCCACTCAGAGACATGCTGTCAAATAGGGAATTAGCAGGAGTTAACGACTGATCTCATTTAATCTTTTGAGTATCAAAGTACCAAGTCATCAGTGGATAAGGCGTTGCAAGTTGTCAAGCACCTTATAATGAGAGATAGTGTTACGGCACAAGATAGGTTACTGGAGTTGCTAGATAAACCATGTTTGATGACGTGTCTCCCTGAAGAAGAATAAAAAGAAATACAAATTGAGCGTGCGTGCATTGAAAAGGACAAAGGAAAAATGGTCTATGTAGTAGATGGTGAAGAAATGGAAAGTTCTGATGTTAACCATTCTAAAGGTACACGCGAAGTCATAGATACCGTTGATGAGCGAGCATGTGCCTACCATGATCCCTTGAAAACAAAGAAGGTTAACATTGGGACAAAGATAAAACCTAAGGAAGTTATCATTGGGGACTATTGGTCGAAGAAAGAAGTTTCAAATATCATTGATCTGTTGCGTGAGTTCCAGGATTTGTTCCCACATGGGTACCATGAACTCGAATGTGTCCACCATTCCTTGGAGGAGATGGGAATCAAGTTGAAGGAAGTTGGACACCTAATTCATAAGATGCTTTATCAGATTAATCTGAACTTACACGTATGGGTCAAGGAGGAAATAAAAAAGATGATAGCATATATTATCATTGAGGTTGTGGAGGAATCAGAATGGATAAGCCCAATGATCATCAGTATCAAGAAGGATGGAAGAATACGGATTTGTGTTGAGTACATGAACCTAAATGCAGTATGTGTCATCAATCCTTTCCCAACCCCCTTTACTGATGAAATTCTGGAAGGAGTAGTCAGACGCGAGGTCTACTGTTTCACGGATGGGTTCTCATAATATCACCAAGTCAGGATTGCAAAGGAAGACTAGAGAAAGACAACTTTTTCCACTGAGTGGGGAAGCTTTACCTATACAGTCATGCCTTTTGGATTGAAAAATGTGTTGATTGTGTTCTCGCACATCATGGTACAAGAATTCCAGGACTTTATCCATAAGTTTCTTCAAGTCTACCTAGATGATTGGATGGTGTATGGGCTAGTAAATGACCATTGTGACAATTTTAGGTTGATTTTTGAGAGATGTCGGTAGTTGAGGATATCCCTCAACATTAAGAAATGTGTCTTTGCTACTCCATTTAGAACAATGTTGGGACATATTATATGTAAGGAAGGCTTACTAGTGGATCCCACTAAAGTTGCAGTTATTGTCAGATTGGGGGAGCCTACTAGTCAAAGCACAGTGTGTGGATTTCTTGGGCATACGGGTTACTCCAAGAATTTCATCAAAGTATATGCCAAGATCGCCACACCCTTGGAGTAATTGTTAAAGCACAAGAGTGCCTTTCATTGGGGAGAGGCACAACAGAAGGCGTTTGACACTTTGAAGGATAGACTTGTCACTATTCCCATACTACGTTTTACTTCTTAGGATAAGCCTTTGCATGTACATGTTGATGCCTCAAGAAAAACCATAGGAGAATTAATAGCACGGCCTAGTGAGGGGATTATTGATCGCCCCTTATGTTTTGTAAGTAGGAAGTTAACACCAGTAAAACAAAATTATACCACTACTGAACACGAGGCATTGTCAATGATCTACCCACTGCATAAGTTGAGGTTGTATCTGCTAGAAAAACCTTTTATATTCTACACAGATCACATGACATTGAAGTAATTGATAAATAAGCTCATTTTGCAAGGGCACATATGCCATTGGATCCTATTATTTCAAGAGTTTGAGTTCACGGTGGTTGTAAAACTAGGAAAAAGCTATTTAGGGATTGACCACTTATCAAGGATTGACTCAGGGGAGGACACACAAAGCATTGAGGATACCATGTCAGACGCACAACTGTTTAGGTTACGGCACATTCCATCAGGCTTGGAAGATATTGCGGTATTTCTTAAAACATTTTTAGCACCGGAAGGGATGAAGGGTCTGGAAAGGAAGCAGTTGGCTATACATGCCACACCTTACATGTTGATTAGTGGAGATCTATATAAGTTTAAGACAGTGATGAAGCTCTGCACCATGATGTGTATCAGGAACATGAGCGCATAGCAATTATGGAGGAATCACATGGTGGGATTACAAGGAGGAAACTATGAAGGAGATGATCCTGCACGCAAAAGATTCTAATGTGTAGGGATTTTGGAGTGGGAAACCATCTACCAGGATTGTATTGAATTTTACAAGGCCTGTGACCATTTTAAGTGCCTAGGAAAACCTAGAAAGAGGGATGAGATGCCATTAAGGCCAATAGCCAGCACAGAGCTATTTGAAAAGTGGGAAACCAAATTTGTAGGACCCATTTTGCACCTGCTGCGCGAAGGAATGGTTCGCGGTATATCATTACTTACACTGATTACTTGACAAGATGGGAAGAGGCAGCGCCTATAAATGATTACACTGTAATGACAGCTGCTAGTTTCTTATGGGAAAACATAATCAGTAGGCATGGATGTCCTTTGATCTTGACTAGTGATAGAGGCACACATTTTCTCAATGAAATGGTCATGATTCTTCTATCAGATTTTATGGTGACCCATCACAAGACTACCCCCTATCATCCACAGGAAAATGGAACTGTTGAGGCATTTACCAAGATACTAAGTCACACATTGACCAAAATTTATGATGTCAAAAGATAGGATTGGGATGACAAAGTATCATCTTTCTTATGGGCATACAGGATAACCTACAAGAGATTGAATAAGGCCACACTGTTTCAGTTGGTGTTTGGCGCGGAGGCTATTTTTCCAGTTGAATTCATGTTACCATCACTGCGTATAGCATGTGCTGGAAGTTTAGATGATAAATAAGCATTCGAGGAAAGGATTAAATAAGTTTAAATTTATGTAGAAGTTGTAATGCCTTAAATATGGAAATAGGATATTTGCCCTTGGGTCGTCTGGCCTTTGAACGGTGTATTTCATTTTCTTGATGGGAAGGAGATACTTCATCTTACCATTGACTGAAATGGTGGCATGCGACAAATCCATCTATATATTTCTACCAACATCCCTACAGAAACTCAGACTTAACAAAATACCATACAAGGTTGGCATATCTACTACAAGTATTTTCATCATGATCTTCTTGTCAAGAAAATCAGAAAATGCTACTTTACCATCTTTAATCTGGTTAATAAGAGTTATTTCTTTGGTTTCCATGGAGTAGCAATGACCAGTAGTAGGAGTGAGAGAGAGACTAAGGGATTTAGTAACTTTTTAGACATGACATAGTCATAAGCACTGGAGTTAATAATGTAATTATTCAATTTATACCCATTGACCAGCAAGGCTATATAGAAAGGTTATATCTTCCCAGAGATGGAGGGTGTAGAAAAAAGAAGGTTCTGAGGAGTGGTATGAGGATCAAGAGGTAGTTCTTTAGTAGTGTCATTTTTGTACCATGAGCTATAACTACTTCCTTTGATAAACTGAACAATACTATTAAATTTTTTGGGATGAGTTTTCAAGTACTTAGACTCGAAAATCTGAACTTTGGATTTCTTACAATGGTCAATGATGTCAAAAGGCGTAGAAGTGGTAAGAACATTAGGAATTATGACAACCTTGGCATGAGAAATATTTCTATTCTTAGGATCAGTAGAGGTAGAATCTAATTTTTCAAGAGGAGATAAAAGATACTTACTTGAAGAGGTGGATGGATTCTTGATTGAGGTAGTCTCAGGATTCTTCTTGGCTGGTCTCTTGGAATCAAACACCAATGATCCTCCTTTTTTCTTATTTTTTGTAGAGTCTTCACTTGAGGATTTAAATTCTTTGCTTGGGCAATGGAAGAAGAGGATTCTTTCTCCATTTGTGATCAAGTGAATACTACACAGGTGTAGTTGTCCATGGGTTCTTCAAGATCTTCATCTGGTGAGTATTTGAAATACCCAATCCTATCACATCCATCTTCTTCTTCTTCAATTTCTTCTTAATCATATTCACTAGTCTCGCATATTGCACTAACTGATGGAGCTTCCAAGGAAATCCTTCAGGGTTCTCCTGCAATCTGATTCAAGTTCCTGTCTTGATGTGAGGCATGCTGAGAAATTCCCTTCTTCAATGAATTCAAGTCACTGACCAACTTTTGTAGTAATGGATAAAATATTTCATCTTTGAAACTCTTGTCCTTATGATTCATTGAATGGTTCTTACTCTTTCTTAACACGATAATATCATTTTCCACATCAATGGCAAGTTCTTGAGAATTTTCCTAATTATTCAGTTGCACTCTCTGTAGTATGAAACCAACTTCTAGTAACTAAGCATTCATGAAGAACCTTTTTTGGTTATATGCATTAGGATGAGCATCAGTAGAAATCTTGTTTATCATCTTATTGAACTTTTCTACACATTCTCTCATGGGTTATTATGGTTCTTTCTTCATATGAGAAATTTGAGCAAAGAGGGCATGGGCATCTTCTACAGTCTTGAATATTGCTTTAAGCTTGGTTTTCATATCATCCTCCTTCGTAATTGAACATGATGCCAAGTAGTAAAACCAATCCACTGTAGCATCTTTCAATAATTACATGAATAACAACACAAAAAAATCTTCATGTTGTACTACATGAACACCACACACTCCGATGAAATTTGTGATATGATCATCTAGACATTGCTTTTCATCTTCATAGAACTTGAGAAATTTCTTTCTTGATCCTTTTGGAAGTTCATGGAGAGGAGGAGCCAAAGCTAGTGTACTGGTATTTTTTCCCCGTGATAGATGTGCATCCATCCTTTCTCCTTCTTCCTCTGGTTCTTCTTCTATTTCTTCTTCTAGAGGGGTGGGGACTATTAGTTCTACATCCGGTTCTTCAATATTAATTTTAAGATGATTTTCAATAACTTGTCTTTCTACCTAGACCATGGGAATTATGATATCATCCCTTTGTTGTTCCTCAAATACGAGATCAAAAATACCACTTTCACAATAATCTCGAGTGTATCTTCTTTCTTCCAGATTATTCAAAGTGTTAGCTAACAATGTAACTTAGAAAAATGTAAAAAAATTAATAGGATTACAACAAGGATCTTAAACATTTAGATAGTATTTTTTGTTATTTTTAGTTTTTCAATTTTTTTAGATTTTTTATGGGTATTTTCAAATATATTTTACAGGTGCAGAAAGGAAAAATTTCCCCAGCGGAGTTGCCAAAAACTATTGGTGAAATAATTTTTTGTAGTGCAGATTATTGGTTTTCACCAATGGTCAAGGTGTTAATCCCCTCCTTCTTGGGTATGGGGAGGCTCCCATCATTGAATGTAAACTACCTAAAACTATGGGGTGTTCATTAGGTTGGGGATCACATAGGAATACTCCATTAAACCTATGCTAAAGTACTTATATAGTGTACAAGGGAGGAATTTGTTGTCAAGGGAGGTAAAGGGGATTAACAGAAAAAAGGAGAGAGGGTTAATGATTTTATTAGGATTATATAATTCACATACGTCAACCATAGTAGGTCCGTAATCAATTAGAATAACAAAACAATGTAAGAAATCAACAAGACAAATAATCCATAGATACAAAGTTCTACAGATTTATCAATCAAGGGCATAATGTTATTTATTTTCTATACAAGATCATCATGATTCCAAAGTTAGATATTAGAGAGAATACATGAACATATAAAAATAAAATAGAGAAATTGTAGATTTTATTTCTTGATGTAGTAGTGATACAAAATTCAGCAACATAAAACAATCCACAATTTCCAACCCTTTAGAATGGAGAAGTCATTCCAATTTATAGCATACAAAAATGCCTCTTCATCTACCCCCCACATAGCTCTTCACTTCCCCTCATCACTTGTGACCCTTTAATGTTCCTAGGAGACAAAAGTGAGACATTTATTATTAATTGAAAATAACTCTTTACAATTGTTGACTATAAGTCAATCTAAGTGAATAGGATAATATAGTGAAAAGTACCTCCTTAATGAAGAATTAGAACATAGAGACAGAAAGAAGGAAGAAGGAGAGAATATATGATATATTATGATGGCGAAAAATCCTCTACTGATGAAGATCCAAATGTTAATGAAGAATCTTATTCTTATGGACCTTCGAGGAAATGCTTCATGAATGAAATTATTGGCCTCTTATCACTTATTGAATTGAAACATGGTGTTTGCAATATCCTTCTTCTGTGAGATATGGAAACACTCCAAGGCATTAAATAAGTGTTTAGTAACATTGTTATGATATCTCCGCTATGATGGGAACGTGATGATGTTCTATGATCACAAGGCAAGAGTTAGGGTATGAATATCACTTCCTTACTCCTTTAAGCATTCACAATTCACCTTCATGATCAAAAATCAAATCCGAGATGCTCAAACCTATTCATGTTTGTATGTCACTTACTGAAATAGGTCTTTGCCCTACATATGGAAGGATTTCTCACTGAATAGAATTCTTGTTCTATGGCCATCCATTGAACTGAGATGAGGTCATTGCATATGCTTTCTATTTTAAGGTGTGGTCACACTACAAGGTGTTGGATGTATGTTTAAGAAAAATCCTAAGTGAATTTAAACATATGGAATTGAGATTGTTGTTCATTATTGCAAACATGGCACTCAAAATGAAGATCATCCATTTCCCCTTCCTAGCTCAAAAGTCCTCCTTGAATGGAATCATATTTAGGATGTTCATATACCTTATTCTCACATGCTCCTCATGGAAATGGAAAACTCCTTGGTGAATAACTTTGAACCCTCTGCACTATGAGAAGCCTCCTCTTAAGGGATTAACCACTATAGCCCATCAGATGCTTTAAAAGGAGAGATGAGAGACACATGATAAATAGACCATTGAAAAATGAAGGATTTCTTCCCTAACTTGAATAAACCTTGTGATCCCTAAGAAACTGCCATGTATTCATGAAAAAACATTCACATGGAATGAACTTAATGCACTTGGTGTGTAAAATGAGACAATTTCCCGTAGAACCATGATCCATGATTCTATCACCTTGAGAGCATTGATGGCCAATGAGATGTAAGACAAAATTCTTTCGATACAGGGATGGAGAAATAGAAAGAGATATTGAATGCAATATCATCCACCTTATGAATAAACACTCTATATGAGATGAAGTGAAATGTCCTTCAGGACTAAAATGTACTTTAAGACCAAGATTGGTAACCAAGAGGGAATCCCTTCTACCCGAGTCACAAATCAATTATTAGCCTTTCATAAGCATTCATTTTTCCTCATCCCTCTTATGAGGAAAGATCCTAAGATGTGATCACCATAGAATGATAGGTGGAGATTTATATACATTTCCAAATTTGGCATGTTCACTCTAAGACACCTTATGCTTAACACATCCTAATATGCGGGAATTTGTTTGCAAACTGAGAAATTAACCTCCGTAAAGATTGGAATCAGTGAGACATGAAAGGGAGGAACATGTATGACCTTTTTGAGCTCATTATGAACACTTACTATTTTTAGTAATTCATACACATGTGTCTATTTTTAACAATTTTGTCAATTTATCATTTGAGTGTTTTGACCTTGAAGGAATGAAATGAGGCAATGTAATCCAACTATTTCTCAAACTTACTATTCTTAGTAATATACCTAGCTAAGATTTACTAAAAATATAAATTGGTCTTTTGAGTGTCGTATCATAATGAAATTGGTCTCAAAAGTTTCTATTTGACACTGGGATGCTTTACTCGAATTTTCAAGCAATTTCACTCACTGAGTTTCTGTAGATCTGAAAAAATATTATTTATAGCTAGAAACACCATGTGGCTCTAAAAAATGGCTGATTACATCAATGAGGGAAATTAAAAAATCTTCTCAAAGGTGTTTTCATGAGGAAAATTCAGTCAAAATCTTATGAAAATTGGACTTGGGGTTTGCAAGTTACGAGCAAAACAAGATTTTGATGTTATGACATAAAATGTGTTTTTAGGTGTTTGAACATGGTAAAATAGATTTAAAACCCTATTTAATGTCTTCCAAGGAGTCAATTTATGTTTCCTCCAATTTGTGGGAGTGTGCATGGGAAAATGGAGGAGTGAAAGAGTGAGAGATGGATGGTTAAAATTGAACTTGCTGAAATTGGGACACTAATGACACCAAATTGTGGACACTAATGAACTTGGTGAGAGATGGATGGTTTCCCCTTATCCCTCGTGTCCCCATAGGGATAGAGGGGACAGAAGGAACACCTGAGAGTCCAAAGTGTAGCTTAAGGGAGTGAGTGAGGTCACCCTTTTGTGTTCCCCTTATCCCTTAGGGGATAGAGGGGACACAAGAGTGTCCAAATTGTGAATTTTCTCTTCTGGGAAAGTCAATTTTGCCTAGAATGTCCAATTTGGGACACCTGAACTGATATTTTCACCCCCGAAGATTAAGAGAATTTTTGGGGGTAAAATATTATAGTATTTTGACTCTAAAACACATTTTAAGTTCAATAGAGCTATTATTGAGAACTTATTATTCTTGAAACTAAAAATTTAGGGCATATTCCATCTTGAACTGAGAAGGGTAGCTGTAGAGTTTTGAAATACCTTAAGAAACCTTTAAGTCTTGAATCAAAGTTTATATTTCCACATTGTCAAGGATTCAAATATATTTACAATTATTATTTTTTTACTTCTTAACTCCTTTTAGAACTCCTATAATCATCTAGAGAAGATATCATTCACCATTGGAGCTTTCATTCCCTACACCCTGAATACTCGTTGTTGAACAAATTACTCCTAAATCATTTTTTCTTGAACCTAAACTTTCCTAAATTACCTTTGACACCTTCAATTTCCTCTAACATCACCTTTAGATTATTTTTTATATTCCCTAAATGCTTCTGAAGGGTGTTCAATTGGCTGCAAAATGGCCAAAAATAACCTTTTTAGGCCTTCAAAAGCAGTAGTCTTTTATCGAGTCACAATGAATTTATAAATCATTTTGGGTAATCATCCCTTCATATTGAAACAAACTTGAGAACCTTGTTAATAATTTCCTCTTATCCAAGGTGAGAGTTGAACTGAGGGAAGGTTGGCCAAAGGAAGGATGCACAATGACTAAGAATCCTAATTTTCAATTAGGGGCTTAGTTGTCATACTTCAAAATTTTCAATTTTCATGCTAGTTATTTTTCATGACAACATGACTACACTTTGTTTTGTAGGTTTCTTCATGGAGCATGCCAAACACCAACACATTTGGACAAGAAAAACTTTGAGTGAAGACTAAGTGTGTCTATAGACTCAAATATATTTTCCTTTAAGCATGTAATTTTCATTTCATACTTACAAGGGGAAAACGTAAACACTCAAATTTGTCAATTTATCATTTTTACATTATTAGTTATGACCGCACTTCTTAGCTAATATAAACACCTATATCTAATCCCCACTTAGTACCTTTTTCTATCTCTCTCTCAAGTTTCTTATTCCTACACACTTATGTGTCAATAAATTTCAAATAAAAATCTATAAAATTAATGCTTAACCTTTTACCATCATGGTGTAACTCAAAAATTTCACCCATCACCTCTCAGTCCAAAAATATACGACAAGGTCAGGATGTGAAATCTGGTCTTGACCGACTTGTAAGGTCTTGGATCAACACATCTTCCAACTTTGGTTTCGATGAAATAACATTATTTTTTTCTTTTCATCTTCCTGGGTCAGCCTTATCGTCATGATTTTCCTTCAAAACCCTATATAATAAAGTTAACATCACCTCATTTACTCACTTGATAAGCATATATAAAATCACTTAGCACTCTTATTGTAATTCATACAAAAGGCACTCAAGGCTCCCAAAACCTTTCTAAAGTTAATGGGAATACATTATGGAATCCACTACTATAGTTCTATGGTATTCATCCATGTCAATGAGTCTATCTTCCCTCACTTCTAACCACAACAAGATACCTACTTCAAAGTCTTAGCAAGAGCACAATCCTCTCAAGCATATTCAAATTGGTTTGAGTTTCCAAATGGTTACATTCATACATATATATATTACATGTTAGGTAGATAACTATGTGTGGTTTGAGGCCTCTTCATATTAGTGTTAATGTATGTGGTGCACATATTTCACCTCAACCCAAACACCAACCTTATTATAGGTCTCCCCCTCGTGGTTAGGATTTGAGTATGAATTAGCTTATTACATATGATTTTGGGATTGTGTTACACTAATGGTTTGATAGGGAAATACATTTCCAAGCCACTGAAGGACATAACAAGTTGTATAACCTTACACTAACTAGGTCCAATACTATACAATAGGTATTAGACCTTACAATCATTCCTAAGAGACTTGTATGGTCCTAAACTAGCTGATATCCCAATTTTATTCTAAGGGAAAAATCTTGTTTAGTCTCTTCTCTCCTAATTTTTTTAGTCGGTGCACCCAAATCTCTCATGTACATTTTTTGTGTAGCTAAGTACATCTTCCCTCTTTTGTTTTTCTAGCTTGTAACATATTGTAAACACTAGTTATAAGTATTAATATGGTATTCTAATATTACGTAATTAATGTTGGAAGTTAATAAAAAATAATAACTCCTAGTTTCAAACATTACATTCCTTTTTTTTATTGTGCATTCCATATTATATTAAAGATTATAAAATGTTAAAAAGGGTGTAAACAGATTGGAGGAAAATTGTACAAGATGGGTAAGATGAGGTTTTGCAATACCGTGTGCTATAGCATGAACACCAAGATTTCATGTGATAATATCATGAAGGAGTGGTAGGAAAACCTTATACGAGGGATGTTTCAACCTAAAAAGACTTTTTAAAGGGTTATGGTAGTAAAAATTGTTCAAAGATGCATGGGATTTTATAAAAGTTGAGATCTATGTTAAAGGATAGCAAAATTGAATCGCAAATATGAGATTTCTTTGGTGTTGGTGATTTTGTAAAAACCATTTGATAAGTGGGAGGTTGAATTTTTGGGTCCTATAAAAAAACATAGGTGATGCATAAGGGTGCAATGCATCATCACTACCATAAATTATTTAACCCAATGGGTAAAATTTGCACTAATAAGAGGTTATACTATAGTAATTGTCATGTAATTTTTGTGGGAGAATATTATTAATATGTCTGGATGCCCCTTAAGCTTAACAAGTGACCACAGAACTCATTTCTATGTGAAGATGTTGAGGATTCTACTATAGGATTTCATGATAATAAATTATAAAACAATTCCATACCATCCACAAGAAAATGGGATAGTATAACCATTCAACAGTATTCTAGGGAAAACTCTAACAAATATTTGCGATGTGGGTTGTAAAAATTGGGGCAACCATGTTTCTATTTTCCTATGGGCCTACCAAATGACATATAAGTACCTAAACAAGTACAAGTGCATATAAATTATGTGATCTTACTAGTGAAATGATCTTTTCCCACTTTTTTTATTACCCTCTCAAGAATATTGGGGAAATGAAGTTAGTGAATGAGATACTATTTGAGATCTTATAATTGGATGAATAGATGTTATTGGATTTTTGGATTCAAGAGGTCGAGAAAGGAAGACAAAATACCTAGCACAAGTAATAGTATTAAAGGCAAGCATGGAGGGTGGATGTAAAAATGGCCATGGTCTATATATAGGAACATCGAGAAGGATGTTGTAATTAAGATAATTAGGCATGAAATGACATGCAATATCATAGGTTTTCTCCCATTATAATAATTGGTAATGTGACTTTCCCAAGCACTCAATGGGGTATATTAACAAAACCAAAAATACCCATATCGAAAGGAGTAATATCCTCAACTGAGAGACCTAATATATGGAGGAAGAATATATTATAAATGTTGAGGTCCGATCCATTATCAACTAGTACACATTTAACCAAGGTATTACGTACATATTATTTACACATATAAGAGAAGACCATTGTCAATGACTTCTTAGGGAGGAAGGTCTTTGGGACCAAAGGATATAGTCTCCTTAATGAAACTCAAACTATTTATAACATATGCCACGTGATAAAGAGATGTATCAACATGAATCGATATATGTTGGAAAGTCTTATAAACAACATATTTACATGTAGGATATAGGTGAAGAAATTCAAGGAAGGAAAGTGCAAGAGGATTTGAACCAATCATGATGGCACAAAGGAGAACAAATCATAGGGCTGACAGGAAGATCAAAAACCAAAAATAAAAGGATAATTTCTACGGCCACCTAGGGTTTAAGGAAGGAAAGATATTCAATCAAGGGGGTTCACCAAATTTTTATACCTAAATAAATAAATAAGGGTTTCTTATAAGATTAGTTATTTGTTTATGAAAAGGTGTAAGGGTTGTATATTCTAAATTAATTATTTATCATTAATGTGTAAAAAAAATATTTTAGGGTAATGTGTGACATTAAATAATATAAACTATTACTTAAACATAAGGAGGGAAGAGTACTTAGCTAAATTTAGAGATGCATATTTGATCTAGATGTGCATAATGGTAAGGATTTAGAAGTGCTTCATCTCTGAAATTGTGACTAGAAATTCACTTGGTATAGAACCATACAAGTTCTGTAGCAATTTAGAATGGTCTAGGTTTGGGATGTATGATCTCAAATGAGGATATTTTGGTGCTCTGCAAATTATGGTGGACATCAGTGGTCTAGAAATATGCTTCATTGTCTAATGGTAGGGTTTGAAAATGTGACACACCTCATGTAGTGAGTATAGACACCATAATTATGGCACCCTAATTCCCATAGGTGTGTACACACTCTAAGATACCCCTTCATAACTCCACATGGTCATTTTACCCTTCTACTAAATTACATTTACCCACCTGTGACCACCTATACCTATAAAAACAAACTAAAATAAACAAAAACAAATAAAAATAAAAATAAAATAATCAAAATAACCTAAAATTATAATAACCCGTCACTCCACCTAAAAATAACCTTAAATATCCATAAAACCTGAAAACCCCATAAAAGGAAATTGTTGAAACCAAATTCAACCATTTTCTTAAAATTTAATAGAAATCGGTGTAGTTTCCCACAATCAGAGTTGATCATTACGCCACCATTGAAATGAAATTGATCCTATAAAAATCAACTCAAGCCCTTTCCTAAGGATTCCTAAAAAATCAATTTTGTCATCCTAGCCTCCAAGCTTTCGCAGGTGGCATGCCCAAGCTTATTTAAATTTGTGTGTTTAACAGACGTGGAGTGATCAAGGCCTCTTGTTTCCTCATACTCCCTTTGGAGAAATATCTTTCCTACATAGTCCAATTATCCCAATTTCATCCTCATTTTAAAGGTATGTCATTTTCTTTGATTCTATGACAAACATAGTCTGTTACTCTTAGATTTTGTCATTATCAATCCAAGTACCTATCATGTCCAAATATACTCAGTCCTCCCATTCAACAATCATAAGCGTTATAGAATCATATTTTGATCAACATCCCTTTTAGCATAGTGAATCGGCATCGATCGTCTAGATCGACACTGATCCACCAAATTGACATGTCAATCCCTGCTAAATTTCCCTTATTTTGCATTCTTGATCACATCCTGACATATTTTTCATAATATCTAGTAATAATGACTAATCAACTGTTGCTTGTAAGCTCGTGTTTGTGTCTATTAGATGACCCTTCCAAGAGCGGACCTATGAACCAGAACACCATTTTCGACCCACCGATTGTGTGCTAACCATTCATGTGGGAACAATCTGACATTGACTACGAGTTAAGCCTCTATGTATCATCACCCTCACACCTAGCTCGGATGATATCACTGAACAATTGGACGTTCTCCTGTGAACAAGAGTGATGAGGCTAACCTCTTCTGGGATAACGTTTTCAACCCTCTCCAACCTATAATCGAGGATGTTGATTGAGTTCCTTATATCCAGACAATACACATCCATATAGTTTGTTATCCATATCTATCTAATATCATCTATATTTCTTGTCATTATTTCTAGCTTGATTGCCTAAAAGCGAGTTGAAACCCAGTCAAAAGAAGCCCTTTGGTTCTTGGGATTAGCCCTTTGCTAAGCAACTTGCACCTCATTATTATCTAACATATTTCTTGTCAAAGCTGTCTATGTTTGTGTTGGTTCGCTAGTTATTTGGAAAAGAAATTTCGTGTGTGCATTCAGACCTAAATTTCTTCCGTAATCTTATCCACACAGGTATCGTTAAACCCTGTTATTTTTGAGTTTTAGTGGTTTGTTTCATATAATTAAATCGAATCCTAAAATCTACTAAAACATTCTAGCACACGTCCGGTGGGACCCTGAGGAGTCCCTTTTGATAAAAATTCTACATTTCCATAGTAGAATCCATCTATTTCTTGTAAGATCAACTAACTTTTCAATCTTGAGTCCTATGGTGGCTTCATGGAAAGTGTAAAATAAAAAGAAGTATTTAGTGAACAGAGGTAGTTTTATCTTCTCTTTTTCATTTCCCTTTCTAGTCTCTTTTCAGCATTGCATTTTGTGTGTTTTCCTCATCAAAAATAAACTTTCCTTTTGGGCCTTTAAATGAACTTACATTTTTCATCCTTGCATGATCATCTAGCTTAAGTAGGGGTTAAATTTTGCATTCACTACTTCCCCTCACAAAGTACCAAACCACAAACTATCGAACTTTCATTTTAAACACTCCCTTCCATGTTTACCTATTTAGATTTCATCAGTCAAGGAGGAAGTCCAACTCAATTGGTTTTGGCCGAGTATAAATAATTGGTGGGTTGTATATCAACTAAGCACCTGACACCTGTATCGTTGCACAACCATGAAGTGAGGGGGTAGGCCCCAATATCATACCTCGTACTGACACCAACATAGATTCGGGCCTCTCATACCCTCAGGATATATCAAGGACTCTAGCCTAAACACACTTGAAACCAATCCGTAGTAGGCCCAATTCTTAGTACCTTCTACAAGCCATCTTTTTTTCACATACTTTTTTAAATCAAGATAATCAAAAATTTCTTACTGATTGTGTGATTTTCCTTTTAAACAACTATCTTTCTTTTTTCACCCATGTTTGTTATTTCATGGTTTTAACTAGACAATAGTCTCACATCCAGAATATCATAGACATCTCAAACCCACTACATCATCTCCATAGAACAACCCAAGAGCCCCCATGCTCTCCCAGCATCAGGTCAGACACATCAAGAAATTCATATCCACCTTATCATGTCCCACAGTACTTTACTAGTGGTGACCTAACATTTGAGGAACTTCTTAGACACCAATCCTTTCACCCTTAGTACTTACCTCGCTTCACGGGCCATCTTCATATTCCCTATCAATATAGATCCATTAACCACCGACCACCTATTGTTACTTCCATTACCTATGATCACTCTCAGATCATCAACATCTCCTATCAGTTGGTTATTAAAAAAATCACTCCTTATCCTACCCCTAGTCATAAAGAAACATCCAGACTTGTCTCATTTTCCCATGTAGTCAGTTTTAAACTTAATACTATCTTATCACAAAACATAGTTAACCAACAAGGACCCTTGCCATATGCCTCCTCAGTTAGTCCCCCTAGTACTCAAGCTCATACAATCTACCTCACCACCTGTAGTTATAGCCACATAGTGATCCACTTCTCCTCCTCCCTCGACAATGACTCTTTCAGCTATGCCTCGTTTTTCGTAGGGTTCCCTGGTTACATCCTAGTCCTCGTTATCTCTCAGTAATCCTCATCATCACATTTAAAAAATTTGTTATATCCATTCCTACATATTTTCCACCTATTAATATAAGTGATATCACTAGCAATCAACCCCTCTCACAACCAACATCTACAACTGGTTTCCCGTAGTATGGATATGTCTCCTCTCAAAAAATTCCACAACCCTCACAGCCCCTTCTCAACACTTCTATCCCCCAAATTTACCAGTATATCCACTCCTCACAACTGTTATGATTCTCCAACACACTTTAAAATATGCGAGGAATCCTTCCCCAATTTTTAAAACCCTCTTTTACCATATCACCAATATCAACAATCAAATCTCCTTATCTATGGAAAATTCAATCCTTCTTTGAAAAACATCTAATTGACACCATATAAACCTTGATGAGTAGAATCGCGAGCCTAGAATTCACCATCATTGGACCCAAAAATGTGTTTTCTTACGAACAAATTTGTGATCAACCCATCAGTACCTTTCAAACCATACCCTTCACATTGGTAACTTTCAAAATTCACCAAATTCTACAGTAAGTAGGATTTGCAATAGTATCTCAGGTATTTCTGACACTCTTGTTACCTCATAGCTCACAATCATGACCTTATGCTAAGGACATTCCAGATATCGTTAGCTTGGGCTTGCTTTTGATTGGTATAACAATATCTACCAACATTATTTATATTCAATCATGCACAGTCAACAAAACTTTTTTTAGAAGCATTTCTCCATCAATATCGCATGTAAAATATTCATCACCGATCTATATTCTATGAAACAATTCAGAGAAATGAGTTATGTTGTTCGACTTTGTCGCTAGGATGGCATGGAGTTATTAATCAATTATCCTTCTCTCTACCCCAAACCGAGTTGAGTTGATTACGTTATTCACTCGGTCTTGAGCAAAAGTACATATCTTCCACCCTTCAAATATAGTCCTTTTCAAACATTCGATGAAGCCTTTACAATGGCTAGGAAATTGGAACTCCGAGCCCTTGAAGACAAGTAAATTTAAACTATGAGCTAACAATCCCAAAGCGGATTCTTCTAAGAATTTTTCAAAAAATGACAAGTCCAAATGCTCCGCGAATGCAGTTATCCTAAAAGCTACATCTAAAATTCACATAGACTCCAAAAGATCCCAACCTCCTTGAAAATACACACCCCTCGGAGCATCCTATAACTCTATATTTGAAAATTTCATGGCTACTTGTTTAATAAAACTCCCTCGTAACTGATTTGTCGATGAATATGTTTATAATCCATCCTAGTATAGAGAAGAATATTATTGTAAATACCACCAGGTTCTTGGTCATGACATTGATATATGTCGTTCCTTTATAAATGTCTTCTGATATCTCATTGACTGAGGTGAGATACAACTAGAAAATCCTTATGCGCTTCCTAATCAAACCATAGATGTATGTTCAAACAACCTTTTCCAAACCATCCCCCGAATAATAACACAACTCAGTCTAATGTCGTTTGATCTCCCAAAATCCTACTTGCTCACATTATCAATACTATTCAATAGAGTCCTCACCTCCCTAAATATACCACATACTACCGCACCATGTGCATCTATGTCTGAAACACTAGTCAAACATGCCAAACTAAGCCTTTGATCTCCTTACTGATGAATCCCTTAATTAAACTATGTATCCCAATCCACAATCCTCTCTATTGTATCTACTCCCGTTAAGTATCTCCTAATCTCATCTCTTCGGGTTTGTAAAGAATGAAATCTCATTGTCATGGAAATTATAAACACCCCCTCACAAAGGATAAGGTCCCTCGAACATTGAATCAAGAACCTTAATAGTCCTGTAAAAGAACTAGAAATTCACACACATAAGAAGTTAGAACTCTAACAAAGAAATCACAAACCAAACATACCTAAGGATACCATCATCACTACCTTCTATCCTAGGGACACATCCCATCATCAAAAATTCCACTCACCATCTTAGAATCCAAATCTATTCCTTAAAGCCACACCTAAACCCTCTACTACAAGATATATTTCTTGTATCTCACACTCCTAAACCATCTAATAACACTCAAATTCCTAAAACCTCGATGTCATCTCAAAAAGCTCCATTAGGATACTATACCACAATTCTTGAGAATTTTTTTCAATCATCAATTATATCAAGACCACCAATCAAGCCCTCTAATCCCTATGGGGGTTGAAACCTACCTAGTACTAGTATGATGTAAGTTTGTGCTTATCATAGAATGCCAAGGGCAACCACATTGAGAACTTTAAATCTCTCCAAGTTGTAGTCTGGAGTCTTTCTAAGAAAGGTCTCCTCTCCGACGAATAAAGATCATCCTAATCTACATATCTAATTCCAAAACAACAAGATCAAAATGCCATGCTAAGTATACCTTTAAAACCTTTGGGACTTGACAATCTTAAAACATCATCTGGTGTTCTATCTAGTGAAAGCATATCCTCCCTCCAAAGATTATCCTTTTTTCCCAAACTCGATACCATCCGCATAACCACAAGATCTTACACGCCTAGGAATTGAAATTCCATAATCAAAATAGGCCTAAAGTATCCATCTCCACAAATCATATTGAATCATCCAATCCACCGTTTCCCTTGAAGCCAAGGGTCTCCATCCTTGCATCCCCTTAGAACTCAATCCATGACATCTATACAAAATATTATTTTCAAACAATTACATCAAGAACCTATCAATATTTCCCTCTATGAACTCATCCAAAAACCCCCTCAACACCAACAAGATATGATACAATATCTTCAAGCCATCTTGGTACCATCAGATGAACCTCATCCATTTTCCAACTTTTTTGGTTTCTTAAAAATGTATCCAAACATCGTGTTTGACAACTTATAGATCCCATCATTACAACTCAAAGACTGTGACCTCCCCCCATTTGTCACTGCTTAAAGAAATGACACACTTATTAAAAGGGTTGTGATTGACAATGGGACCAACATCAACATAATATCATCTCAAACCTTCAAACAAATTCAACTACCTAAAACCATTATTGCTCAGTCACCTCTCATCCTATGTAATTTTAACAATATTATCACTCCCACCTTGGGCACATTAATCCTATTTATAAAAATAGGCGTGAAAGTCCTCCACAAACTCTTCTACCTTGTAGAATAATGATTTCAATGTATTTCATACTATTAGTACATATTTAGATCTACACCATGTGTTGTGTCCCTTCCACCTTACAATGGTGCTTAAAACATGAACATGAAGGTAAAACCTTTATGGTTCATGTTGATCCTAATTTGTTCAAAGCCCGTCATATGACTTATAGGGAAAATTATTTGTTTCTTCCCTTATGATGCATCTTGTCTTCAAATCAATATTCCTTGAGTTCTTCCATTCTTGCATCTAAATAACTTGATGATCAATCATTCAAAGATGTGATGCGACGTCTCTCACTAGGGGAGTACCAACTCCTAGCTCTCAACACAATCCTTACACCAAAAACATATGAGAGACCCCAAAAATAGCCCCTCTATGAACCTAACATTGGAACTATTATTTATTTTGGTCCCCTCTTTCTTCAAGAATAACTTGTTTACATAGGAATTGACCACCCCTCTTCATATCTCGATAAGCAGGCGCACATGCCAAACCATTCAACTTGAACTTCTCATTTTAAGGTAAGCCTTAGTTTTCCCAAACCTACCTTCAGTGCTACATGCATGGAATGGTTTTGGTTTGGGTATATATGATCAAGGCTCCACATGAGTTACCCATGGAATATATAAAGAAATCCCACGATAAATATGGACTCAAATTCAAAATCCTCCTTCAAATTCACCACTACCAATACTAGAATCTGAACCATCCTTCTCATTATTCTAACATTGATGACACCGTATATATCCTACTTAAATTTATTTTTAATCAATAAAATCAGGCTAGGACCGTTGACTTACAAATCTAACTATAAGATCAAGTCTCTCCCATTAACATTACCTAAAATGATAGAAGAGGATTCTCCCAATATAGACATTCTCCATTGTCATGATGAAAATGCCATATTAGACTATATTGGGTGATGAATATAATTGTTTCTACCAACACTCCCTACCTTACTCAACACATTTATGCTTCTCAATGAATCTACCATCGATGTTAATATAAGCACACCAAAAAAACCAAATATCATCAAAATTGGTCAGTTCAGACCCATAGGAACTCTATGAGCTGACCACATTCTTATCCAATCATAAACAAGCCTGCACATGGTCTTACAGTGATATGCCTAGTATCGACCCTAGCATCATTATCCATAATATCATCACCATCCCCAATGCTAAGCTAGTGAATCAAAAGGTTGTAGAGTGCATCACCATATCACATTATTAGTCAAAGAATAACTTTAGCATCTTCTTTCAGCCAACTTTATACTACCCATCAACTATCCCTAATGGGTTTCTAACATTGTACCAATAACTAAAACCTCTGAGAAATTGTATATCTATACAAAAATTTGAGACCTTAAACTTGTTGTTCTAAAAGATGATTTTCCCCTACCTAACATTGATCATCTTATCGATCTAACGGGAGGACATGAAATGTTGTCTCTTATGGATGTTTTCTCTATTTATAACCAAATCCTCATTTCACCAAAAGACCAATATAAGACACATTTTATCACCTCATGGGGAACCTTCTACTCTAGATTAATGTCATTTGTATTGAAAATGTAAAATCAACTTATCAACGCACCATGACATATATCTTTCAAGACCTCATCCATAAAACTATAGAATACTACGTAGATGATATCTTGGGTAAATACAAACACTTAAAAATACCATCTTGTTGTTCTCGACGTAATATTTTCCCATCTAGTACATTTTTTCCTTGTAGATCAAACATACTAAATGCGTATCTGGGGTCATGAAAGGGAAACTCTTGGAATTTATAGTAAATATCAAGGGGAATTGAATTCAACCCCACCAAAGTCAAAGTCTATAATCAAAATGCCTTCTCCATCTAATCTTAAACAACTTCGTAGCCTCCAAGGTAAACTTCAGTCTATTTGTCACTTTATCTCTCAGTTATCGGATTGAGTTTCGAGCCCTTCACACCACCTTTTTAGAAAGGAAATTCACTTTAAGTAGGGATGATGACTGTCAACGGGATTTCAAATGCCCTTAAACAATACATCCTATCACTGCTAGTGCTCATACCTGCCTATCGTCACTATTGCTCATACCTCCATGTGAGGGGAGAGCTTTTCTATCTATACATCTCCATGTTATTGACCATGCTTTAGGATCCATATTAATACACCATGACGAGAAAGGTAGGGAGTAGGCCGTATATTACATAATTTGTACCCTTCAATGATTACGAAACTCCATTATTCAAAAGTAGATAATTTGTGGTTATGCCTTATACTTCCCAACTTCCATAGTTCGTCATTACCTCATCAATCACAAAACTTATGTAGTTAGAAGCATTTGTCCACTAATATCCATGCACTATAAGCCATATCATAATGATAGTATAACTAAATGGCTCGTGATCATGATAGAGTTTGATCTTGAATTCATTTCTCAAAAATCCATCAAATAGTAGGCTATCACTAACCATCTCACAGTTGCTACCCTTGTCGATAATTACCTTCCTTGTGAACAATTTCATGACAAATCTACCAACACTCTCAATCATGATAACACTCCTCCCAAAATGACCTTATTATTTGATGGTTCTAAATGCATACAAGGGGGTGTTTGAATATTCATAATACCTCCCTGGGAAACTCATATTCCATTATCCTTCAAATTAAATTTTGAGTGCGAAAGTAACATGGAAGAATATGAAGCTCTCATCATGGGTCTTCAAACTGATGCATTTATTGGTGTATGAATCCTTGATATCTACGACAGTTCTGAGTTCATCATCAATCAAATCAAAGGAATGTATCAATGTCAAAATGAAACCCTGCAAAAATATAAATCCATCTTCTACAATCTCCAAAATCTCTTTGATCATTATGTAATTCAAATGACCTCATGCTCATCTAATAAATTTGTAGACATTGTGACATCTCTCACATCTCTTATTCCTCTATCTGTAGATAATTTCAAACTCTTTGTCATTTTACATAAACTTGATGAAAAATCTATTACCAACACTGATCCTCCTAACATCAATTATATATAATATAGTCAATCTGACATTTGGTACACCCAAATATATGATTATATTTCCACAAGAAAAATACCTTCAAACCTATGCAGAAATGGTAAGAGGTCCTTCTAACAATGTAAATCCTGTTATGTGATATTAGGAGGTTTCCTTTATAAAAGAGTGTTTAATAGTATTCTCCTTCAATGTATTAAATCTCTAGAGGCCAGCCAAATTATCCAATAAGTCCACGATGGAATATGTGGCAGACACTTTAATGGCTTGGTTGTTGCTAAATGAATCTTGAGGACGGGTTATTATTGTCCTATGTTAAAAAAATATTATTATGACTATGTTAAGAAGTGCATAAAAATTTGACAACATGTCAATGTTATACACATCCCCAGCCATTCTCTTCAACTAGCTCAATATTTATGGCCTTTTTCACAATGGGCGCTTGACCTCATCAACCTTATTAACCTTCAATCATCCTATCGAAATAATTCCATCATCATAACAATTGAATATTTCACAAAATGGGTCGAATGTATCCCTCTTATCTCCACTAAAGTAGATAATATCATCAATTTCATCCATCATCACATCATCTATCACTTTTCCATCCCTCATAAAATTATCATAGATAATGGTAAATCATTTAAAAATAAAAAAGTTCTAAAAAATATGTGACGCTTATAATATCAAACTCAATTTCTCCACACCATATTATCTGCAAGCTAATGACCAAGCCAACGCATCTAAAAAAACCCTCAACAATATACTTACCAAAACTGTTGACCAGGCTTGTAAAGATTGGCACCTTGGAATTCCCTTTTCATTATAGGCCTCTAAGACTAGCATTCAAACTCTTACAGATGCTACTGATTTCTCTCTAGTCTACGACATCAATTTTTTTCTCACACTCAAAGTCTAGATTCCATCCTTACACGTTTTTCTTAAATATTTCATCCTTGAGGAAGAATATTTTCAAGAAATCCTATCACAACTTGAATTTTAGACAAACACTGACTAACCGCCCTCAAAAATATCAATATCTATCAAGAACGAATCAAATGAGAATATAAAAAACATCTCAAATAACATGGATTTAATATTTGTGATCTTGTCCTTAAAGAAAATTGACATGTCATAAATATGGAAAAGAATAAACTTAGGAAGTTTAATCCAAATTGGCTTGGAACATACATCATCACTCAAAAATATGGATCTAGGGCCTATCATTTAGCCTCTCTTGATGGTAAACCTAAAAAGTATCCTTTTAATTCCTCGCACTTGTGACCCTTATACTATTAACATATCTACATATAAGACCTTACCCCAACTAAAATCCTCCACTAGAACCACTCACCCAAGTAATAATTTAGAATTATGTGGTCTCCCATCAGTATACCTAATATGACCTTAAATATGAGAACCATAGACCTGCTCATAGTATATTCCACCTATAAAAGTCCCCTTCAAAGTAATAGACCACATAATTATTGCTCCCCTACTTCACCCTATCTATAAAAAAAAGACATACTAAGGATATATATGGTATCTTGTATATCAAACCCACCCTCATCAGATGGTCTCTTAGGCCCACCCTCAACTCAAAGAATAAAAACTACCAAGGGATGAAAAACATCTTGTAAATTATTCCCTCAAAGGACATCTATCAAAAATATATATACTAGTTATCGTGACCAAAATCAAAAAATCATCGTAGACCATACCCTCAAAGGATGGATATCCAAATCTCAAAAAATCCATATATATGGAAATAAATTGAAATATTCCCACATTGATCAGCTTCTAAATACTGTCAACCATCCTAGTTTCATCCTCATCAAAGGTCATTTTTATTTGATTATTATAGTCGTCTTTTTTAATTATATTCAATCATATCAATCCAAGCACCTATATTTAAAAGATATTCAACCTTCCATCAACAATCACAAACATTATAAATCATATTGTGATCAAAATATTTTTAGCATAAATCGGTATCGATCAGCTAGATTGACACTAGCCCACCGAATCGACATCAATCCCTACTATATTTCTCCTATTTTACCTTCATATCTTTGCATGTTTTTCTAGTATCCACTAATCACGGATAATCATCTATTGTTTGTAAAAAAAAATCTTTGTTAGCTGACCCTTTCAGGAGTGGCCTATGAACCAAACACCATTTTTGACTTATCGATTGTGCATGAACCATTTGTGTGGGGAACAATATGACATAGACAATGAGTTAAGTCTATGCATCATCTCCCTCACATTTAACTTAGAAAAAATCACTAAGCAATTAGAAGTACTCTTCGAGCAGAGTGATGAGACAAACCGCGACTGGGAAAACATTTTAACTCTTCACATCCTATCATCGAGGATGTTGATTGAGTCCCTATTTCTAGATAGTACACATATACATATTGTTATCCATATCTTGTGATATTATTTGAATTTCCATCATTATCTCCATCTTAATTATCTAAAATTGAGTTGACACCCATCAAAGGAAGCCCTTTGGTTCTTGGGATTTTCCTTTGTCAAGCAACTTGCCCCATTATTATCTAATATAGTTCTTGTCAAAGTTATATGTGTGTGTGCAGGTTCACGGATCTTTGGAAAAGAATATTTGTGTATGTATTTGGATCTACTTTTTTTTGTTCTTATCTACATATGTATCGTTAAACCTTGTTAACTTTGAGTTTTAGTGGTTTGTTTCATATAAGTAAAATAGAATCCTAAAATCTACTAAAATAGTGACCTTTAATGCATAAAACCATAGATAATTACACTAACATTTCATGAGCATGATTAGATAACAAAGGAGAAACTAATGTGTGGTGGATTTTGAATAACCATGGTGGTTGTTGAAATTAAGCCTTGACATTAATGTGAGGGTTAAGTAGTTCGTCCCTTTGATAAGGACATACCCGGAGAGTGGTTCATATTATAATGTAAACCATAAAGAAATAAATTCATAGAAATAGACATTTTTAATTATATCAAAAAACCTCTCTTTATTCATTCAAAATAAATATTACATGCCTTTCACATTTTTCTCACACACTCACATTACACCATTCATTCATGCTTTCTTCTATCTATTCTCTACTTTATCATACTTTCTCTTGTTCTATATTCCCTTTCTCCCTTCACCTATCCAGATATCTATATTTATGTATCTATTCAATTTTATGTATTACATTCAATTACAATAAGTATATTACTATGCTAATTATCTAGAATTCACTTTTTTTTTTGGTGACTTTGTCTTCTCAGTATGTACTCTGTTTTGTTCCTTCTGGGAATTCTGGTAGGCTTCCATGGATTATCAGTCTTTTACGGATTTTATAGTCTTCTGCGACTTCCAAATTCTTACACGTATTTTACAGTCTTTCGTGGCTTATACATTATTCTGTGGATTCTATAGTTTTCCATGTATTCTATAGGATTTCGCAGCTTCTACAATCTTATGTGGATTTATCTTTATTCATTCCTTAATCTCCAAATCAATGAAAAAACCTGTCAATATCATCGCTAAAATTAAAATTTTGTCTCATCCTCAAGACAACCAAATGATGAAGAACCATGTCAACTTCTTTGTTCCATTTTTCTGTACTTATTTTTTCTTTATTTATACCATTTATGAGTTTCTCCTTACAAAGTATTGAATTATTTCATGCCATCTATCTAGTATTTTCATAGGAAAACCAAAGCATCAACTTACCAGAGCTTAGATGTCTCATGTAGCGATATGTTCCCTTGCTTGATTCACCTGATTGGATTTATAGGACACGATGGATTCCCAACAATATATGTTTTGGTTCTTAGGATATGTGCATGGAATATGTTTGGCATACTTTGTTGTGATTTTTCTTTCGAATGTGTGTCATGCAGATAAATTTTCTTGAATTTATTCTTACCATGTTTATAACTTAATGTTTTCTTGGATGAAAGGACTTACTTCTATGGTGTTGGATTTGATTGTATATTATACGTGCAATAGAAAGCTCATGTTGCATCCCCGGTATAGCTTTGTCCATGGTTGAGCTAAATTCTTTCATATTTGCGATTGTTTCTACCCTCTATTATTATTTTAGGTGATATTTCTTGGATGGATTTGCCAGTGTTTTTAGTTGTGTGCCATCTGTATCTTTGACCACATCATACTTTTTAGATTCTTTATTCAACTTTGTCTCAAGCTTGTCTAGTTCCACATTTTCTTATTGGGTCATTCTTTTCCAAACCAAAACATAAGCGTAATATGTGGTTACATTTTTTATTTCCGCTTCTATTGTTTTTTAGTTATTGTTCAAGTTTTGCACACCACTGTTTGTTCTTTGTAACTTGGCATTGTGTAATTTTTACTTTGTATTCTTCCACTGCTTCACTATAAATATGCTTCTTTGTAGCCTCATCCAACAAAGGTATTTCCTCTAGTATTTGTTTCAATGCATTTTTCATCTACCTTCTCAACTAGGATGGTGGGATCTACTGTGAGGTGAGGTTTGGCTTCCTTCATATATGCTAACATATTGTTCATTGTTTCCTTCATGTCCACACACCTTTTCATCTAGTCATGTTTTTCAATTTCCTCTAGATGTGTGTTACATGTAGATTTAAATGGCTGTGAGTTTATCTAGGGTTACAATGTAGAATTCTTTTTTCTGTTCCATGACTCAATGTTGTAATTTGATACTTAGAGCCTCTTTGAATTGTGTCAATTCCTATTTAATGAGTGCAATAGGATCCTGCAAAGGCTCATCTTGAGCAGATCTTTTAGATACCAATAGTGTATCGGCGCTTGAAATACTTGGCATTATTTTTTATGATGAGGAAGTTTTTTGGCTTTTGTTTGTTCTTCCTCCTTTTTTTTCCTCCTGCTCTTTTTTTTCCTTCTCTTCATTTTTCTTTTTGTCTTCCTCCTATTTTTTTCCTATTTTCTTCTTCTTTATGTTTCTCCTTCTCCTCTCTCTTTTTCTTTTCTTCTTATCTTTGTTTCTCCTCTCCTCTTTTCCTTTTATCTTTTCTTCCTCTATTATTCTTTATCTTTTACTCTTCTTTTCTCTTTTCCTCTTCCTCTTTCATTTTCTCCTCTTATTTTCTTTTCTCCACTTCTTATTTCTTTTCCTCATGTTCTTTTCTCTTCTCTTCCTCCTTTTTCTCCTCTTCTTTCTTCTTCTCCTATTCTTCCTTCTTTTTCTCCTCTTCTTTCCTTTTCTCCTCTTCTTTCCTCTTCTTCCTTTTTTTCTCATATTCTTCTCCTCTTCTTTCCTCTTCTACTTTTATTCTTTCTTTTTCTCCTCTTCTCCTCTTCTTCATTTTCTCTCTTTTTTTTCCTTCACCCTCTTTTTTCTTATCTTATGCTTCTTTCTTTTTTTATTTCCTCTATTTATTTCTCCATCTTTTATTTTTCCTATTATTCCTTCCTTTTCTAGTTGTTTTATTTTTTTTGTATTTCTATTTCCTCCCCACTTGTCTTCCGATCTTCTATCTATTTTTATCTTCTTTCCCTTTCTTTTTTTTTATTTTTTGTCTTTTGTCGTTATATCTAACAACTGTTGTATTTATTTTATGCTGATTTTATCCATAGAAATTTTATTTTATTTATCTTTATCTGTTGAATTTCTTCCTTAAAATCTTCCAATATGATGTGTTCCTCATATTTTAACTGTGTTTCTACCTCCTTCAATAAGGAGTGTGGAATTAGGTGGATTATGTCTTCTAATACTAGTGAAAACCTTTTTAAATAATGAATTATTGCCTCCACTATGGAAATTTATTATGTTGTAGAGGTTGTATCAAACTATTGTGCAACATGTGTTATACCTCCATAGTCAAGGAATATATTCTAAAATTTAGAGGTTGTCCTTGTGAGGTGAGATTCCTCTAATGATTCAATAGCCCATGTTAACTCTGGGTCCAAATATTCTTCCTGTTTTTGCTGTGGGGGAGGTGTTTTCACTTGTTGAGACCCTTCACTATAAAATTATGTGATTTGTATTAGATCCTCTTCCAATTATTCTATCTATTAACTTGTTTCTTATTTCTATTACCAATTTTTTGGATACTATGGCCATTTTTCTCTTACTTGAGGGTTGTGGAGATTTTTTTTTTGGGTAACTTCTAGTTTTTTCCTTTTGTAAAATTTTGGTCATGTTTTCTCCCAGACCTTTTCTTTCCTTTTTCCTACCCTGTTATTAGTTATTACAATGGTCTATATGACTATGTCAACCCCGTGAACTCCTGTGTGAAATCTTCAGGATGATCCTTCCTATATTCCTCCCATGTTTTTGTAATTATGTCATCAATACTTGGTGGTACAAGTTTCCTACTATCCATTGGTAGATCTCTAATTTACTACATTGTAGTTGCCACCAGTTCATCTGATGCTTCATATGGGAGTGGGGAAATGTGGGAATCTACTAGGTGAATGTTATAAGGAAAGTATAATCAATATCTGTAATGAAGATAACCTCATTTTCATAATTCACCAGTGTTTGTTTGGAAAACCTATCTTTATTGAAAACCATTTTTCTAATGTTTTTGGTCCACCCATTTAAAGATTTTTTTTTCGAATGGAGATAGGGCATTCCTATACTCATATATTTTTTCTGCTATGGGTGTGTTTGGATCCCATTATATGCATTCACATAACTAAACATTGAAGTATTGTTCCGTAGACAAATTTATGTTTTCCCTACTTAATCTTCCTTTTATTTTCATGAAATTATACAGTGAGAACCTTACACAAATTATACTCACAATGGCTCATAATAATTTCTAGGGATATTGTAGTACTTGTGGCACAAACACTATCTTCTCTATTTGTGTAATACATTTACAAGAAAATGGGTTTGGTGACATACCTTAAAATGTTGATCTTGATTGCTCCAATGTGCAAACCCATTTTAGTCATTGTGACTCACATTAATTGTGTAACTTGTTGCATTGGAATCTTCTTCTTTTATATTGTTGAGTTTCCATTCTCCCATAGTCCAATTACTTTTTTCAATACCGTTGTGTTGATTTGATATGGTTTATCCAAGTAGACCATTATTTTGTGCAACTGACTAAGAAGAATCCTAATGGCATTATCGACCATTGAGAAATATGGGACCCCACTCCAGGCATCTAGTTTCAGCTATATGGTTATCTTTTTGTTTTCCTTATACTCAATTATTTCTGTCTCCTCATTATTTTGAAGAAGTAAGTGGTGATCAAGCTCAAGTTAGTTATGATTGCATTCAGCTATGGTCGAGTTGACATATTTTTATGTGTCACATGCATGAATGAGTTTGAGTGGCACATGGGAGAATTGATTTCAATGAGCATTTTTGGAATTTCAGATTTGGGAGTTCACCTTGTGAAACAACAGAGGGGGTATCCATTTTACCCTAGTGATCTATGTGATTTATTTGTTCCCTAGATCCTATTTCCTTTTTTCTTCTTCACTCTCTTTTTTGGAAAAAAAATTTCGCAAATATGGGTGATATTGGCTTGTGGTATTTTCCTTTTATACATTTTGTTTTCACCGAACATATTTATTCCCTTAGCCACGGTTGCATTTTTTACTTTTTTTTTCTCCTTCTGCGGGTTGTCATCCTTCTTGTTCTACATTTATCCTATTTTATTTTGTTCCGTGACTGTTTATTTTCTTCTTACTTTGTTGTGTGGGTTTTATTCCTTCCATGGGTTTATTCGTGGTTTTTTCTTATTTCCTTATTTCCAAGGGTATCTCCCTAATTCCATAGGTTTTTCTTTATTTTGTGTATTTTTGTGCAGATTACTTTATTCTAAAAATTTGAGTGAGGGTTTTATATTTTCTTTGTTTTTACATATTTCTATGTGGGTTTTCATTTTTCTTATATTTTTATGTTTTCCTTCATGGTTTTTTCTTCCTTTCTTTACTTTCCTTATTTATTTTATTTCTTTCCTTTCTTTCCTTTCTTTATTTTCTTCCTTATTTTTGTCTTTTAACTTGTTTTTGGTAGAAAGAGGGTACCCTTGCAGGTTTTCACCCTCCTCATCAACTCTACTAAATTTCCAGTTTTAAGAGAAGGATTTTCTAATTTTTCTCTTTTTTTGAAGTGTTGTTTTGTTTTTTTTACTCTATGGTATGATATTTATTTATCTATGATCTTCTTATATAGCCATGTATTTATTTGTTTTGTAATGCTTTTAGTTTGATAGCACTAGATGGTAGAATGTCTTTGATTATGTATCGCCCTAGCCATTTGATATTTAGTTTACCTGGTCTCTTCCATGTTTTATCATACAAGAGCACCTTATTCCCTACATCAAACTCTTTATGTTTACAATTCCTGCCATATAAGGGTTTTGGTCTTCATTTTTATTGTGTTTGATTATACGCTGCTAGAAATAATTTTTCATCTAACTTTTCCAATTCAATGAGCCTCTTGTGCATTGATGGTTCTTTATTCATCCTAAATACAACTGCCACTTTGAGGCTTGGGAGTATGAAATCTATTAGGATTGTAGATTCTAACCCATACACAAACTGAAATGGGGAGTACTTTGTTAATATCTTGTAGGTTGTGCGTTATGCCCACAGTGCTGCGAGTATTTTTAAGTCCCAATCTGCCTTTTGCAGGGAGCATGTTTTTTTATGAATTTTCTCAGGAATTTGTTGAATTCCTCCTCTATTCCATTCACCCGCAGATTATAAGGGGTACTTTTATTATGATTGATCATGAAGTGCTCTAAAACTTATTTTATTTTTACATTCATAAAATTCTTCCCTTTGTCAATTGCGATGTTGAGTGGATGTCCAAATATTATGATGATATTCTCATTTATGAAATTTTCCATGGGTTTTATATTAAAATGGTTTGTTTTCATATATTATGCCTATCTTGTACAATATTATATTCTTCTAATGATGAATATTGCTTGGGAATTTCTTGTTGTGTGTTTTATGGGTCCAAAGAAATATATTTCCCATTTCTCAAATGGGGCCAATGCAATAACTAGTCTTAGAGGAGTTTCATCTCTTGCATTTGGTTTTCTTGCCCACTAATAGATATCACAAGATCTTTCTTATTTATGTGCATTGTGGAAAAGTGTAGGCCACCATAACCCTATCATCATTAATTTTTTCACCATTGTATATCTTTCATTATGTCCTCCCGTTATCCCCTCATGATCTTACCTTAGGATATTATTCCTTTCATGCTCCAAAACTACCCTCCTAAGGAATTCATCTTGTCCTTTCTTGTAAAGTTAGCCTTGAATTAATGTGAATGGAAATGAGAGACTTAGTATATTACTTTTTTATTATTTTGTATAGTCCGTTGGGAACTCTCCCATAGTGAGAAATTGTGTTATGTCATCTAGTTCTTTGGGGACTGATTCAACCCTAAATAAGTGAAATCTTAGGAATTCATCATCAATTAGGCCCACATTTTCTCCTATTTCAATCCATGATAGGTATTCCAACCCATTATTTAGCTTTCCTAGCTTCATAGAGATAGTGAAGTTAAATTTTTGAAATAGCATCAACCATCTACATACTCTCCCTTGTATAATTGGTCTATTGAGTAGGAACTTAAGGGGTTTAAGATCTATATAGAATACAAATTTTGTAGCCAATAAGTAATGTCTAAACTTTTTTAGTACATAAACCATGGCTAGGGCTTATATTTTTGTTGCATAATAGTTTTTCTCTACTTTGGCGAATTTGTGGCTTGCAAAATCTACTGGATGATCCATATTTTCCTGCAATTATGTTAGGATTGTGCCTATTTCTATTCCTGAATCATCTACACGAACTTGGAATGGGATTTTCCAATATGGGAATTTTAAGATGGGGTCATGTAAATTATTATCCTTCAATATTTCAAATTCATCCACACATGTTTTTGTCCATTCTATTTTATTTATTTATTCTTCAATAGTTCCTCCAATGGTGCACTTATTCCTACATAATTCCTTATGAATTTTCTAAAATGCTCTAGTAGTTCATGGATTGCCTCATTCAGAAAGTGTTTTCCTTGATCATTTGTGATGTTTAGTGGGAACCCAATTCTTGTTATGATATTCTCGTATATGAACTTTTTTGTAGTTTTTAGAGTACAATCCTTTATTGGCATTGCTTCTGCCCATCTTGTTAAATATTTTTTTCCCGTGATGATGAATCTTGCTTGGAATGTCTTTTCACAGGTTTAATGGGTCCAATGAAATCTATTTCCCATTTCTTAAATGGGGCCAATACAAGAACTGGTCTCAAGGGCATTTCATCTATAACATTCGATTTTCCTACCCACTGACAAATATCACAAGATCTAACATATTTGTGTGCATCGTGGAATAGTATAGGCCACCATAATCCTGCCATCATTATTTTTTTCATTGTTATGTCTCCACCATTATGTCCTCTTGTTATCCCCTCATGAGCTTCACTTAAAATTTCCTTCCTTTCATGCTCCAGAATTACCCACCTAAGGACTTCATCTTGTCCTTTATTGTAAAGTCGGCCTTGAATTAGAGTAAATGGAAACACATGACTTAGTGGATTATGTTTTTGTTGTTTTGTATAGTCTACGGGAAACTCTACTGTAGTGAGCAATTGTGCTATATTAACCATGTTCTTTGGGGACCGCTTCTACCCTGAATCAATGTGTTTCTGGGAACTCATCATTGATTGGGTCTGCATCTTCTCCTGTTTCAATGCGTGATAGAAAGTTTGGCCCATTGTTCAACTTTCTTGAATCCACAAAGATAGTGAAATCAAATTATATGAATAACATTAACCATCTACATATGATTCCTTGTAGAACTGGTCTATTAAGCAAGTACTTGAGGGGTTCATGATCTATGTAGAACACAAATAGTGTACCCAGTATATAATGTTGAACTTTTTAAATGCATACACCATGGCCAAGGCTTCTCTTTCTATTGTAGAATAATTTTTTTTTTTCTGATTTGGCCAGTTTGTAACTTGCAAAAGCTATCAGATGATCCATTTTTTCCCGAGGTTGTGTTAGGAATGCACTTATTGTTATTTCTAAAGCATCTACATGAACATGGAATGGGAATTTCCAATTTGGGAATATTAGGATTGGGGCATGCAAGATCTTATCCTTCAATATTTTGAATTCATTCACACACTCTTTTATCCATTCTAATTGTTTTTTATTTTTCTTCAATAATTCCTCCAATGGTGTGTTTATGGCTACCTAGTATCTTATGAATTTTCTATGGTATCATGTATATCCCAAGATTGTTCACACATTTTTTTGTGTTTTTTGTGGTAGAAGTATTACTAGTATTGATGTCTTCAAAGGGTCTATCAATAGTCCTTTGCAAATTATGTGACCCAACAATGTTCCAAAAGGTGTAAGAAAGATGCATTTATTTAGGTTTAATGATATTTGTAATGTGCAACATCTTTAAAACATAAATCGTAGCACTTGAATATAGGCTTTAAAATGTAGATACACCATCCAATCGTCAAGTTATACTTCTAATAAATCATGGATAAATTCTTAAAATGCATTGATCATTATTCTGTTGAATACTACGTGTGCATTTTTTAACCCAGAAGACATAACAATGTACATGAAAGATCCCCATTCGGTAGCAAATGTTGTTTTGGTCTGATCCTTAGGTGTTATTCTTACTTGATGGTAACACAAGAAACCATAAGTAAATGAGTATACTTCTCTTCTTGCCACATTTTCTAAAACTTCTTCAGTAAATGGGGTAGGAAATGGGTCATGTACACAAGCCTTATTCAACTCTCTATAATCCATGCATATCCTTATTTCTCCCATTTTATTATTTTGTACTACCATAGGGCTTATCCATTCTGCATCATCTACTAGTTTGATTGTGCATACATTCAAAATTTTATCAATCTCAGATTTAACTTTCACACTTAGATTGAGGTTTAATCTATATGGACTTTCTTTAGTAGTTTGAATCCCTCTTTTATTTGAATTTTCATTATACCTTCTTCTTCTTTGATTTGCTTAGTTCTTTAAAATCTTTGGGGAATATGTCTTGATATTCTCTAAGCAATTCCACCATTCTAGCTACTTCTTCTTCCGCCCAATAGTCTCCAATTTTGGGGAAAAAAAATTCTCCCTCAATTCCAATATTTTCTTTTCTTAGTTTTTGTGGCTGATAGAAATATTGTTCATCTTCTATCTTGGTTTCCACCACTTCCCGTTCTCCTTCTGTTGTTTTATATTTTAAAATTTCTAGTTTTTCTTCTCTTTCTTGTTTTTTCGTTGTAAAGAAAAATGACATCTATCTTGTTTTTGTTTGTTGTTATTTGTACATATTTTGTTGCATTATTGAACTAGGTTACCCCTTGAAAATTGCTTGATAGTATCTTTTGTGGTTAAGATTAAGAAAATGTTAATATTTTGAAGTGCTTTGAGGGTACATAGGTCCACATCCTAGAATTTAAAAGTGTGACAAAAATCCATCACCACCTAATTCCAATCTCTTGTTTATGTTCTTGTTTCCTTATGGATGTACTATGATCTTGTTAGGGGTCCCAATGTATAGAAGAATAACTAGATCGATACTATGGAAGATGTTTCTCTGCATATTTACCAATGCCTCAAACATGCTTTAATGTGTTGTTATGGGTCTCCTTCACCTGCATATTCCAGAATAGCCATGTAATACCCTTCACTCTCCAAATATCTTGTTTTGAGAAGTGTTACAACTGATTTCCAATGTGAAATATTAGGGTTATAAGTTTCCCACCAACGAGAAACATTAATTGTCAAGGTATCATCAAGTGCTTTCATTTGGGTTGCTTCATTAAGAAGTACTTTGACCATTTTTTCTAAGTAACCCTCAAAGTCTCCAATCCCCCAAAATTTTAGTAGCGTATGATGAGAATATCCACGACTTAGTCTGTAGACTTGTTTAACCCTATTTTATGGTTCCTCTTTTCTATTATAGTGCTCCGCGGGGTAAGTTTCTTCTTCCACAGAATAATATCCTTCTTCTTAAAATTCTTCTTGTGCGAGCCAATATATTTCTTCTTTGTCTTTTGCAAAGTCGTATTAATCATCTTATTATGTTATTGTTTTGGATTCTAGTATTCTTACGTATAAAAACTTCCATACTCTTACTTCTGGGAATCCATGAATTCAATCTTCTACAACGTGATCCAAGCTTTCATCTGTGGATTCATCGTGTACTAAGATTTATCCTTCTGAGTTGGGTTCAAATTCTTTGTAAAAATTTAATAGTTTATTAAGGGTGTATATCCATTGCATGTCATCAAAATCTTCATCCTTTGTGTCATACCAGACTTCTTCTAACCATGCCACACCCATTCCTGTTTGTAGTGGTAGATGGACTCGAATAACATTTGAATCTAATGTTACTTTTTCTTCTTCAGAATCCAAAGTGCCATTGTAGTCTACAAACCATTCAAGTGCTAGAATGACATTATATGTTGGTTTCTTGGCTACATTTTCTATGACTTCAAAATCTACCGTTTTCTATATCCCCATAAAATTGACTTCTACATTCCTCAGTACTCCCACATGGGATTTCCTTGATACATCCATAAGGCCAATGTCATATATTGTGGCATCCAAGTGGGGTCTTCCATGTTTCTCCCATGTAGATTTTGACATTATATTTACATCTGCACCGAGATCCAATAGTATTTTAGTAATTGTTGTGTCACAAATCTCAATGTCTAGGTAGATGGCAGACTTCCACCATGTTCTTTGTATGCAGAATACATTTTTTCTTTTCTTTTTATGTGTGGCTTCAATCTGTTGAACATTAAAAAAAATATCTTCCTTATTCCAATATTTACAAAATTGTTTTAATTTTTCTACCAACCCGCATCTGAGAGTTAGCCTTACTATCTCCTTAAGAGAAACCATTTCCTCTTGTAAAAAAATTACTCGATTTCTTCACAGTTTTGAGCTTTCTTTGTCAATTAATGTCTTCTCATGATAAGAAAATTGTATTGAGAATATTGATATTGAAAATCTAAGGAACTAATACATCTAATGGTATGTGAACCAAACTACAACTTAATGGACTTGATTTGAGAGTATCATGGGATGAACATGCCTCATGAGATATATAGGCTAAAATAGTGCACTAATGAATGTAAATACCCCCAACTAAAACTAGAGAAGGTGGTTATTAAATTTGAGCGATGTAATAACTTCAACCACACTATCTCAGGTGTCAGAATAACGTTTCTTGAAATGGAGAAAAATTGATCTAGCTTTACTATCTTGTTGGTCAAAGAATCAACTAAGAGAACCACCTCTACTTATCAAACCCAAAAACAAGAATTGTATGTAAAAGTGATAACTAGTACAAAGATATATAAACCCAAATTACTCATATAAAAAAAATGTTCCCCATCGTTTCTCAAATAAAAGTATATAAATGTTTTAATAGACATATTACATGTCCCATTGCTTAAACCTTAAATAAATAAATATTTTTTTCTTATTAATCTACTTCCTTCTTTATTAAATGGTGTACAGTTGTACAAGTTGAATATTTTAACTCAATTAATACCATTAATGTGTAGCATATAATATAACATTTAATACAATGTGGGATATATAAATGATAAAACAATTACTTAAAATTCAAGGTGGCAAGAGTACTTAGCTGAATAGAGAGGTACAATGTTGATATGGGTGTGCAGACCTGTAAGGATCTAGAAATGCTTCATCTTTGGAACTGTGACTCCAAACTAAATTGGTACAAAATCGTACATGATATACTAGGGTGTAGTATGGTCTGGTTCTAGGCTATAAAATCTCATACCAGGATATCTTAGTGTTTTACAACTTCTGATGGTCATCAATGGCTTGGAAATATGCTTTGTTGTCTGATGTTAGGGTTCATTAATGTCCAAAACCTCATGTAAGTGACCTCTGATAAATAAAACCATAGAAATCTACACTATCACTTCATGAACAAGATTACTAAAAAATGGAGGAATCAGTATGTGGTGGAGTTCAAGGAAGCCTAATCATAAACCCAAACTGAACTAATCCAGACATTACATTGCATCTCCTTACAAGTAGGAACAAACTCCATGTAGTTCTCCTAGTGTATGTGTATGCAATCTAAGCCAATGACATGTGTTCCCCTTATGTTACTTAACACAAATAATAATGATGTGACATTTGATAAAGTATAATGTACTATGTGTAGTTGTGATATAGTGTGTTATGATTTGGATGCTAGATTGATTTCCTTTTTTAAACTTAGTAACTTTGGCAATGCTTGGCATTGACTTGCTCTTGTTATGACTTGAATCTAATACCTTGGGAGGCTTGTAAAGGAGGAAGCTATAATATTGAACCTGGTTTCGATGCTTCAAATCTGAGTAGTGGTTTCTCTTAAGGATGTGTTGTTACTTAAGGAATATTTAGGAGAGACTTGAGTGCTTTTAGAGAGTATTATGCAATAGGATCTCTTAAGAATGTGAGGTGAGTTCTTAAGTGCATTGCAATTTCTTAAATAGGATTTTGTATGTTAATTATTGCATTAAATATTACCTATAGGATAAGAAATGACCCAAAGAAAATATAACATTAGGAAAAGATTCATTGGAGAGTGGAAGATGAGTCACATGGGATGACCTAGACTATAGTACGGATCGGTCTTGGTGCATATAGTTTTGGATGGGATATTCATGATAGTTGAGTGAGATTCCAAGAAAGATTCCTAGGATAGATATTGTAGACACCTAAATTTGGCAGCTTGTCTTTTGGTAATGACAATCTCTCTCTCTCTCTCTCTCTCTCTCTCTCTCGCTCTCTCTCTCTCTCTCTCTCTCTCTCTCTTCTCTCTCTCTCTCTCTCTCTCTCTCTCTCTCTCTCTCTCTCTCTCTCTCTCTCTCTCTCTCTCTCTCTCTCTCTCTCTCACACACACACACACACACATGAATTACTTTACTCTACACACTTCTTAATCATTCATATACTTAGTTGCATTTGTCTAAAGAAATGTATCACTCATAGACATGTTTTCCTATCATCATAAATCAAATATTCAAAATTATATAGACTTATACCAAACCATGTTATGGTCTGGGCCAACCAATATGGTTCCATCTCCCACTCTCCAATGGATAATTCCCTAATTTGATATCTTGTTTGGTTTGTTTCTTATCCTATTGATTTAACAAAAATATAATTTTTTATATAAACCATAATTGTAGAGTAATTAAATGTATACTATGATATACATTTGCTATGATGCACTATGGCACAAGAAATAAACAAATAAACATGAAACCCTAAGTACAAGAGAGAGGAAAGGACTTAGCTGATTCACGTTTTTCTTGGAACTTATCTGGACTGGAAAAATGAGAAGATATCAGTGTCACAATCACTCAAGATGAATTCTGGAACTATCAGACAGAGATGGACTAGGGCACCTGGATTAGGTCAAGGGATCCTAGGCTCTAAAGTCTACGAATGGGCATCTGTGACTGTACAGGTGGTCGAAATCTGATTTTTCTTGTGTCGCATAAGTGTCGTTGGATGTATCTGTAACCTACAAAATAAGTATTCACCTACAAAACCCACAATACCATATTAAATCCAAAGAAATAAAGATACAACATGTGGATTTAGACTGGCCCCGACGGTCACCCGACTGAGTGAACTTACAACTAAGAACTGCACTACATCTTAGAATCCATGTAGTTCTTGTAAGTGTGTGAAATAATTGTGCCCTAAGATGCCCTAGGACTCCATGTAGCTCTTGTAAGTGAGTGAAAAATCTATAAAAGTATGTAGATGTGTGTAAAAAGTAGTAAAATGAAAGTGTGCACTTGATGAACACGAGTGTAAAAGGATAGAAAATTTCCTGAATTTTTTGTAGAAGAGAGATTTTTTTGGGTGATCTCACGCCAAGAGAAAGTTTTTTGGTTGATCTCATGCCACGGAAGAAGAGTGATGGGGAGAGAGGTCTAGTGTTACTCTCCTTCTATGGCTGCTTCCCGAATTATACACCAGTACAGATGGTGTGATCTGTGATTAGTTTCGTATTTGTTCCATGTAGAAATGGAGAAAGAATGCATTTAGGTTGCTGCAGGACTGTGCATGTACTATGAACTATTGAAAATTTTGTTAATATAAAAAAGTTGTTATATCTTCCCCTAGTACATATGCGCCCAGAAGAGTTTAGGAGCACCCACGTACTAGTGTCTATATCTAGGTGCTAATTTTGTACTGAATAGAGGACCCAAGTCAAATTCTAGGCCGTTCTATAATTGTGTTCTTATTTTGATAATGTGTTGTAGCTATGAGTTGTTATATGGGGTGACTAACTCACCCAGTGTATTCCCCCTCATTTGGGGTGCATGCAATGTCGCTACGAGAATGTGGCCCAAAGGATGGGACATGATGATAAACTAAAATTGTGCCCCTGGAGGGGATAGGAGATGTGCATGGTAGAAACCAAGGCATATGAAAATAAAGTGGTTAGATGCATTTTGTTAGTAGAAAAGTAGCAAACATGTAATAGAAAAATAGTGTAACAAGAAAGTGTGCATAAAAGATGAGCTATGAAAAGTGGGTTTCAAACATGGGACATCTCTCACAATATCACAAGATAATCAGGGCTAAAGCAGACAAAATCATTCAAGAAATGATCAAACAAGACATAGGGCATAGCCCAAAAACATTAGCATATAAGTAAAAAGTAATGTGCCACAACGAATGACACACACATAGTGAGAGGGCCAATTGTAACTAGAAGCTTGACATAGCCATAATATTTAGGAACTGGTTATGAAATATGAGATAATGGGTAGTTGATAGCGATGAGGAGTGCAATAAAGCACAAACTCATATGAACTGATGGATCGATCATTGTGTTATTAATAGTATGAGGTCTAATAGAAGCATTGATATGTAGTGTATTAAAAGAGAATGTAGCATGATAATAGTGATCAGAGAATGTAATGAATGGTGGAGATGCATCAACATTATCAACTATAAAATCAAGAGGTCCCGATGAAGGAGGGGGCACAACATGATATGTATGATTAACAAAAGAATCAAAAGCTTGTTTTTCATGCTTAGGGATATGATCATTAAATATTTTGAGATTTTTTTTCATTGACCAGCATAGATGTCAAAGGCACAGGGAGCTCGATTGCATTTTTGTCAATAAGATATTGAATGAGATGTCTGAGCTTAAAACATATACTATGATATATAGCTACTATGATGTACTATGATACAAACAATAAGAAAATAAACATGAAACCCTAAGTGCATTAGAGAGAGGAAAGGACTTAGATGATTCACACTTTTCCTATAACTGATCTGGACTAGAAAACTGATGAACATGAAGATAACAATGTTGTAATCACTCAGGATAAATTTTGTAACTATCAGAAAGAGCTAGATTAGGGCACCTAGACTGGGTCAAGGGAACCTAGGAACCAAAGTCTGCTATTGGGCACACGTGACTATGCAGGTGGTCGAAATCTGATTTGTCTTGTGTTGTACAAGTATCATTGGATGTACCTATAACCTAAAAAATAAATATTCACCTGTAAAACCCACAATACCACACCATATCCAAAACAAGAAAGATGTAATATGGGGATTAATCCTGACCCCGACAGTCACCTGACTAAGTGAACTTATGATTAATCGTTGCACTCCATCTCAGACTCAATGTAGTTTTTGTGACTGTGTGAAAGAATCAATCCCTATGATGACCTTATGCAAGTGCACTTGATAATGGGCAGTATCTAGATGTAGCAATGTAGATAGACGTGTGGATGGAAAAATGAACTTCCCCTTCCTATGAAGTGTATGTAGAAAATGTAGTCCCTTGTCCCTTGTATGAGTGCTAGATGGATGTCTTTAATGCTCTTAGATGCCTTTGGATGCAACCTTAGGTGATCTGATAATAGATGTTTAAAGCTTGGTATTTTATATTGGTCACTTAGCTTATGATTCCCTTGGTAGAATTTCATAATTGACAATTGGAAGTTTGACCCATAAGACAATAATATGCCAAAAAGATAAAGGAGACCCAATAGAAGTGAGTAAGATATAAAAATGGTCAAGGGCGCATATAAGGATGAGGGCACCTGGGCACTGGCAATGGACGCCAGTTTTCAAAGTCATATAAGATAAGAAATTGAAGTATCGGCTAGGCTGTAAGGTGTAAAAGGCCATAAAGAAGACAAGAAAAAAGCAAAGAGGCCAAATATAACTGTCAATTAGTAGTTTCCTCACTTAGGAATCATATGAATGAAAGTATGCTTTTAGGACCTATAATGTACCCAAGTGTGTGATTTTGTGTCTACACCTATAGGTCATTCTTAATGCAAAATTTAATGTATGAAATCTTATATGAGAAAGTCTAATGCACTTAAGAACTAACCTAGCACTTACAAGATTTTCTATTGCAAAATGCACTCCTAAAACACTCAAGCTTCTCCTAAATCTTCATAAAGTAACAACACAGCCTTAAGAGCAACCACTACTCAGGTCTGAAGCATTTGAACTAGGTTCAAGATTCCATCTTCCCCATCCACAAGCCTCCAAAAGTCTTAGATCTAAGTCTTAGCTATAACAAGTCAACACTAAGGATTTTCAAAGTTGTTAAGGGTCAAAGAGAATCAATCTATCATATGAAGCATTACACACTATATTTCTACTATGTATGATACATCCTACTTATTTTATAGTTACACCTATTATTATTTGTGTTAAGAGATGTGAGGGCCTAATAGTGGGTTGGATTATATTTGTATACACAATTTCACACGCATTAGGATAACTACACAGATTTTAATCTCACCATTGAGGGGATGTATGCAACGCATGCATCAATTCAATAGGGGTTGACCACTCTTAACAGGGTTCTTCATTGATTTTAGATACTAACACATGAATAAAGAGAAAGCCGTGAAAGACTAAAAAATCCATCGAAAACCATGAAAGCTGTAAAAGACTATGAGAAACCGTAGAAGCCTACTAGAAGCCGCAAAAAGACCAAAATAGAGTATAGACTGAGTAACATAGAGTTGTCACCAAAATAAGTGAGTTTTGGATTATTGACATAGCAAAGATACTTATTGTAATTGAATGTAATATATATAGATACGATAGATAGTTGAAGAGAAAAAGAGAGTGTAGAACATGAGTTAATATGAGAAAATAGATATTAGATATAAGAGAGAATAAATGATGTAATGAATAGAGAGAGTGTGAGATAGATGTATAAGACATATGTAATAACCATATTGAATGAATAAAGAGAGGTGTTTTGATTTCTTTATGGTTTATGTTATAATATGAACCACTTTACTAGTATTTCCTTAACAAAGGGGTGAACTACTTAGCCCTCACATTAACGTCGAGGCTTAAGGTAAAAAAAATTGTGTCAGAGCCCAGGTTCCTTTTATCAAATGGATGTTTGGGAAAATTTCACCACCCGGGTATTGGAAACCCATATTAAAAGAGATAAAATATTGGTGGGAAAATCATATTAACATATTCATTATAAAGTAAGCAAAGAGACTCAAAGAATCTTACAAATGAACTGAATTTGATTTCTTTGGAGATTGTGGAGAGGATATCTGGTCTCAATTCCCACATTTATTGTGGCATTGTATATTAGGGACAACAAAAAGAACATAGTGGTCGTGGATACACTTGCAGAAACTGTTCAAGTTAACCTAAGAGAAGTTAGAAATACTCAGAGATCTTGACAAGCTTTGGATAAGAGCACTTGATTACTAGTTTAAATCTATGCTAGATTTAATGTTGGACTAGCTATGATAAATAGAAGGCTAAAGTTCTACGCAAATCCAGACAAATATTTCTCAAACAAGTCCCTTTCCTAATCCATATTTTAATGTTAGAAAAATGATTAATTAAAATTGCTTAAAAGTTCCTTTAAGGGAAAGGCACTTCGAGGTGGCGTATGAGAAGATGGGTGATCTAAAATATCTAACTATTAGAAATTCTAGGGGTGATAGCTGGGGTATAAGAAAGAGGGGAACTTGAAGAAAAGAAAAATGAACCATAAAAAAATTACGTAGTTGATAAAAAGAGATTAAGAGAATTAGAAAATAAACAAAAGCGAAAATGATGAGGAGGTTAGAAGAGAGGGCTAGGATAGCTGCATAAAAGAGAGGGCTAGAGAAGAAGAAAGAAATCAGAGAACAACAAGGGAGGAAAGATTAAATAAATTGAATCAAAGAAAAGATAAACTACACAAATATCATAAAGGAGATAAAAAGGATAAACCCATATGAAGTGGAGGCCAAAAATTGGCTACCCTATAAATGGAGACAAATGTTAAGTGTATTGCTATAATTCCCACATAAACTGGAGACCAATAGATATTGGTTACCTTACAGATTGTGAGTACCGCGGAACAATGTCCATTAGATAGAAAATTGCAATATTCATTATCGCAACAAGCAAAAAAATGAAAGAATTCCAAGAAATAGTAGACAAAATGGAAGCAAGCATAAAAGAGATTTTAGGAATGGAATTATGGGAGAACTATAAATTAGAATCCTCCTTATTGATTATAGAAAAAGGTGAGGAAGAAGAAGTTACCAAAAAAAAAGAAAGTGCAGTTAAGGAGTTAGAAGATAATCAGACCATAAAAGAAGATACTTTAAAAACAAAAATTAGATTTGATGAACAAGACATAGATGAGTTAGAAAAGAAAAATAAGAAAATAAGTGACAAAGGATACATAAACTTGGAATAAAAGTATAGGTTAATAAATGCTAAATGTAGGAAGTTGTTTGTGGAAGAAGATAATTATGAAAATATGCCAATACAAGGATTTTTTTTTGTGGCGAATATTTGTAATATGGAGAAAAATCCATTTTAGGAAAATTTGAAAAGGCAAATTTTTCGAAACAGGTCAGTGCCACGTTTGCCTAAAATTTCCAGTATAATTTTTTTTAGGGGTCAGCTTCGCCTAACCTTGAAAAATACTTCGATATAAACCTAGGTGATTCGTCTGGTAGTATATTAGTAACTTACTACTAGCTTAGTGAGGTACCGGCATATCAAGTACTGTGAACTTGCAAAGCTTCAAGCACCAATACACAAAGTGTAGATCAGATTCTTACATGACATGAGATTTGATGTGGTGCAATAGCAGAGTTGTTGTCGTGTGATAGCATGGTTGTTTTTGCACGATAACAAGGTTGTTGTCGCATGATAGCAAGGTTGTTTTCATGCGATAGAAAATTTACAGAAAACACCCTTGCTAACATGTGACAAGAAGTTTTTTGTCACGTGACAACAAGGTTGTTGTCACACGACAACAAATTTGTTGTCGCACGACATCGACCTTGCTGTCGTGTGACTGCAACCCTATTGTTGTGCAATAGTAACCTTGTTATCACATGAATTAAAAATTAAATATTTTGTTTGGCGAAAAATTTCACACAAACCCCAGAAAATTGACATGTTTTGCAAAAGTGGTTCCAAGAATATTCAACTTTCAATTTCCTAAAAGTATCTTAAAATGAACCCTGCGCCAATAAAATATGCATCCCCCAACCATCATACAATACCAAAGCACATGACCCCCTTAGATTGTTCACCATCCCATGTGCCACTTCACACATCATTTGGAAAGATAGAAGAAGAAGAAATTTTGGAGGAAAGATACAAAAAATTGCAAGAAGAGAGTAAGAGAAGAGAAGAGACAGTAAGAGAATTCAGAGAATATTAGGAGAACTTTATTTTGATATTGAAATTTTAAGAGACAAAGGAATAAAGGGGTCTTATCATCATTTCTATAATCAAAACAAGAAGTTGAAGGCCCAAAAAATACAACAGTCAATTTAGAAGCTTCCAAACACCCAATCCATTAAAAGAATAGCCTAGAAAATCAAGTTTCCACTATTTAGAAAAGATACCAAGGACATGGAGGAACACATTTTCATCTTAGATTCATTCTAGAAGAGAAATAACATCACAAATGCTGCAACCAAACTCTACGATTTTGTTATAAAATTTAGAGATGACACCTTAATGTGGTACATGAATACAAACCCTTCTTTGCTTTTTATGACTTATTTGTCATGAAACTCTAGTCTGAGCCACTTTGGGTTCCATTCTTCTTTGCTAAATGCTTCTTCTTCCGTGGGTAGTTTGGTGATTTTTTCTTCTCATTTACTTGTTCCTTTTTTGGCCACTTCTTATAGTTATTGTGGCTTTATAGAGTGTTTCTTTCTTCTCACTTTATTTGTTCTTATTGCTTTTCCTTTTAAAGTAGTTTTATTTATCTTCTTATTTTCCTTTATTTTTTCGTATTTTTATTTTTATTGAATTAGATGTTTTCTATTTACTCCACTTTTTGTCATCTGATGATTCAGATTCTTCTCTTTGTATTTTGGTTGAATGTTGTACATTATTTTGAGCATCCTTCCCCAATGCTTATGATTTGGTACCTCCATTTATATAGAAATGGGTGGATTTAGGACAACTTAAATAATCATGTATCCCTCATTCATGATAGAACCATAGGGTTTTGTTTTAGTGTAATTTCTAGCTAAGTTCCCATATTTCATGCATTTGTAGCAGTTCATCGGTCTTCTTTCCTACTGTCCATTTCCAGGATTGTTTTGGTTTTATCTACCTTGGTATCCTTGGTAGCCCTGATATCCCCTACCACCTTGATGGTTATTGTAACGTCCCCTATATCCACCCTGGTAATCGCCTCCATATCCACCTATGTACCCCCCCCCCCCCCCCCCGCCATAACCTTGATAGTTTGGGTTATGTTTACTCCCTTGATATCCTCCTCCATAGTGTAGTAACCACCCTTGGTAACCTTAGTATTATAGTGGGCAGTTATTATTGGTAATTGTATCATGGGGGTTTTTTATACCGATATGTTGGGGTTCGATTGTTGTGGTGGTGGTATGGGTATTGTATTTTGTCTAGCTATGATTACTCTTTGAGCATTATATTCCTTTAAGTCTTCCATGACATCTATTGAAGGGCAAGTATGATGATAATGGTTAAAGGATCCACACAATGTACAATACATCAATTTATTTTTAGGTAGGGTTATTTCTATTAGGGGACAAATATCTTGTGTGTATTGGTTGCATAATATACATATTCCACGCCAAATTCTTTTGGTCATTGGTGTGTTGCTAAAAAAGCCTTTTTTGATGAATATTGTCTTACTGTTGTGACTCTTTTAGATTTTTCCAAGTAGGGACATTCTATTTTACTATGTCCTTCCGTGCACATTGTACACCAGATCTTTAGTATTCTTGTATTTATGGGATTTGCAATATTTCTTAAGTTCTATTTTCTCTGAAATCTCTTGTTGTAATTTCAATTTAGCCAATTCTAGTTGTACCCTTTTTAGTTCAGTCTTATTGGAATTTTCTCCTTCCCTTCTCCATGGTAGGGCCTCTAGTCGTGTAGCCATTTCTAACAAATCCATGAATATTTTAAGAACCTTCCCATGAGTGAAGCTCTCAAGTAATAATCCAAAGATAAACCATTCAATTCTTTATTTATCTGTTAATGGATCCTCTAGCCTTCTTGCAACATTTTTAAACCGATAGTGAAATTCTTTTACTATTTTCTCCTTCTTTCTATATTAGATCCCTCCTCTTGCTAAAATTTTATGTTGGTGCTTCAGGGTAATGAAATTCTACCCTAAATCCTTTCTCTATGACATCCCAATCCTTTGCTACATATGTTTTCTTATAGATTTCACGTGGAAAAAATGTTACATTCCAATTGTATATGTCAACACCAAGCATGGTTATCATAGATACCAAATTCATTTATTTCATCCTCTTAATTTAACATTTTCAATACTAGACTAAAAGGGGCATTTGTACACCTAAGTTTGGTCTTTGAAACTTTGGCAACATCACTTTACACATATTGCTTGAAAAATTCACATATATCGGACCATGGAACACACTTTCCTTCTATTAGAATATACCTTTGTTGTCTTATCCACCTTTATCTACCAAACTTCATATTTGATTAGGATCAAGTTACTATAAACAGGACTATCATATGAATAATTTAATTTAGTACATCATTAAATCATCAAAATAGTGTTTTTGTGAATTGTATGTATTGTAAACAACTCATCACAGATAGGTAGATTGCATTGGTTGTAATTGATAATCCTAACGCCATATATAAATCTAGGAGAACAAAAAAAATTATATATGTAAGGTTTATTATTGAATAAGAATCCAATGAACCTTATTGTAATGGAAAACTAATAAAGATTTAGGGGCCAAATTTGTATGTTTCCCTCGTTTATGACTGGAATGCATTGTGGTGTGAGAAATATATTAGGTTATGCTATAGTTGGGAAATGTTTGTTTACTAAGGTATTCATGGTGGTTATAATTCACACAAATCTAGTTAAATCCACAACCCACCTATCGAGATAAGTGTGTTTTTATTATCATTGCATATGTTCAAGTGTGTACACATGGTCAACACCATTACATTATTAGACCAATCTTAAATAATATGTAGTTGGAAATTATTGATGTTTAACTTGTTATGTCTCAATACTTATAAAAGCTAACAATAAAGGGCATTTGTTCTTTTAACAATTTAGTGCATAGGTTATTTTTGGTTTATAAGTTATACAATGTAGCTTGATTTAATAGTTTTTTGTAAACATCATTACTTATGAAATAAAGATTTAAGATAGTCGAGTTTTATTTTTAGGTTCAAATAGTCTATAGAGTCGAAGTACTTTTAAGTGTCATTTAACATTTATATAATGCATTTTAGTTTTGTGCTTCAAAATGTCCCTAGTCTAAGTAGTTGGGTCATTTTCAATTAAAAATATAAATAAAAATTACAAGTGAATTTATTTTTGGTTGAAATTAACATTTATATAAGATATTTTGTATTGCTGGAAATGAATAATAAAAATTTAAACACGATGTCAAAACCATTGAGCTTCAACATCTATCTTATTGAGTGACCAACAATTCACTAGAGGATAGAAACAATAAAGGTAGAAGGCCCATTAACAGCTTCAAGTTTTCCACTAATTAAGGAGTGGCATAGTGTAGTAGTGGTAACAATATCTACATCAAATTGACTAACAATCAAGGACGATTTCTAGTGACAAGGGTAGTCATCTATGTTGTTTGTGATTAGGTGGCAATAATTTTGTACAATGGTTGTATAAACACAATAGTGAAGACCTAATCCTCAATATTTATTTTCTTGTATATGTGTGGTGTGATATAAAATAAATCACAACTATTATTTCTTGATGTGTACTTCTTAAGTGATAGGTTGGTGAGAAGTTCAACACTCACTGAAAGTGAGAGCGTAAGAAATAATGTTTATGTATGTAGGTTATCACTAGAAGAAGTAAGTGATTTGTCAGTGAAAATCCTAGATTTCACTAGAAGTGCAAACATGAATAATTGTTTGTTTATGTAGGTGATCCCAATCAACAATTATCATGAGTACCAAAGTGCATACCTATATGTGTTGACATGCATGTATGTTTCCAATATGTGTAGTGTGATTCCTTTCCCTATGTCTATACTAAGGGGACAATATTCGAATAATTTAGTTTAGTCTTTTATTAGATTATTAAGATATTATTTATGTATGAGTTGTATGTGTTGTAAATAACTCATTGTAGATAAGTTTGAGTAAAGAGAATACATGAATTGCATTGGTTATAGATGATAATCCTAACTCAATGTATTTAGGAGAGAAAAATAGTTATATATATATATATATATATATATATATATATATATCAAATAAAAATTTTAGACATGTTACTATGGTCATAAAATCATGCACTAGACATTTATTTATCCTGGTCTCATACTACTATTTAGAAGGTTCTTGAGGGAAAAAAGTACTAATTAACCCCTGTCCTTTGACCACTTTATTTTATTTTATTTTTTCATTACAAACCTCTTACACCCACATGCCCAGTCGGATTGTGTCATCCCGTGTTATTTTAGCCTCATCTGGGGCACCTAGATTAGTATTAGGGTGTTCGTGGGAACCTCGGACCCACCATGGGCGCCCTGATCCTTTTAGAGATTTCCTACCTATTTTTGGGCTCTTTCTAGTCGTTTGACATTTTTATATTTCTTGTGGTCGGCCTTTTCGGGGTTAATGACAAAATTAGACCAAGATAACCCCATAAATATAAAGTTATGAGACCATAATGAGGGACCTATCATCACTTACTACTATCTCTACATCTAGAGTTGCATCCATTTATTGCATTAGAGATCACTTGTATCCACATGGCTCCATCATCAAGGCACAAGGCTAGGACATCTGCATCGCACTTCATAGGGGAAGGGATTATATTCTATTCCATGCACACATTATATTATATTTTCTAAACATAGTTATTGTTCTCTACTTCACAAAGTGCAACTAACACAAGAGCAACCTAGGGCATGTTCACACATATTTTCACATAAAACTACATCGGATCTGAGATGTAGTGCAACGCTTAGTTAGTAAGTCCACCATCATGGTAGTTGAGGATAGTCCGACCCCTTTATATGCATTATGTTTTTTTAGGGTTAGATGCATGTTTTTTGGTCTTATAGGTCTTTCCTTCATCTCGAGTTATTAGTGACATTTGGCACAGGATAGAGAAGTTGATGCGACATACAACAAATAGTGCGGATCACCTACTGACCCTGTGAATATCATATTCAAAGCTTTTACACAGACCAGGGAGCCCAAATTATAGACTAGAGCACTTGCAGGTGCCCTAGTCCTCCTCCAAGCACTTCAGTCTAGCTAGATCTTCCAATTCCACCCTTTTTGGCACCCCTACATTGTCATTCCTACTTTTGGATTTTCCATTCTCCTCTGCAACACAGCTCCACTACTTCATCGAATCAGCTGAGTTCTTTCCTTTTTCTTCTTGCACATTAGGGTTTGTATTTTTTTTAGTTTTATTACTTACTTCATTTACATAATGTCTTAGTGCATTTATTTGATGCATTTACATGTCTTCCTAGATTAGATTAACTATCCCTTACTATAACTATTTAGTTAATTTTAGTTAATCATTTTGGTGAACCCGACTTGTTCATTCACGCTTCCACCTTCTTCATCCATAGGCTTGAGTCATCATGAATATCTCAATCAATGATTACTTGCTTGCAAATCCTGATTTATTACATAGAGTACAACATTTTCTTACTACTACCCATATTTATGCCGACATATATCCTGATTTGGTTTATCAAGTGTTTACTGATGTATTTTTTCCACGTCTAGTTTTGAAATCTAACCTTCCCACTGATGTTCACACTTTTGATAATAACCCGCCTTTGCATATCATATTTTGCATTCATAATGGTGTTGCTAAGCCCACTCTCATTGATAATGGATCTGAGCTTAACTTGTGTCCTATGTCATTCCTTGAAGTTTTAGGTCTCTCCACTTGTGGCGTTAGCCCATCTAGTATTTCCTTGCATGCTTATGATGGCTCAGTCCATCCATGTCTTGGTCACATTACATTTCCCATTACTGTTGGTCCAAAAAATATCCACACTATCTTCTTTATTGTTGACTTCCCCTTCTCCTACAATTGTCTCCTCGATAGGCCGTGGCTTCATGCCATGCAAGAGGTCACCTCAACTATACATCATTGTGTCAAATTTTTACATGAGAACATGGAGTATACCATATTTCATGACCGCGACCCATTCCAATATTTTTATCACACTCCTAATACTAGTCTTCCTATTCCACACACAGATACTACTGACGAGCCTCAACCTATCGAAGAACCACCCCACCTACCACCACTTGACTATACCATTTATGTGATAGATGCAATTCTTTCTAGGCCACATGTCACTACTATTGGATTCCTTATCAGGGGCATGTCCAACCTATGGACATCACTCTATCATCTTCACCTTCTCATGCACCACTTACCTTAGCATGCCCACCATTTACTTGTATGCTCTTCATGAATGGTTCATATTGGGAACACGTTCCATTTGACCCTACATGTGATGTCACTATATGTACACATGAGGGCTTGGCTCACTTAGGTATTACTTTCAAGGACCTCCACCCTACACTATATGCTCCTCATCTTTATTATGGGTATGTCATCATCATTGCCGCCTACGGTCTTTGTATCTTTCATCTCACGATATTTCTTGCATGCAACCATCGATCTTCACCACTCACATTAGGAGAATCTTGGCTTACTCATATTGGAGGCACCTTATATCCTAGTCCCACAAATATTTCATTTCTTATGCCCTTTGGTCGTGTTTTCATCTACAATAGCTCTTTCCTAGGTTATACACACAATCTTGCTCATTGGCATGCACACAGCTACCCTTTTCCTCCATTTATTGATGAGGGATATGCTATGGGCATGTACACCTTACACCTCATTGGCTCACTATGTGATCAACTAGACATTGTTGCTTATCAAGTTACTAATGCTTACCCATTCAATTATGACCAAAGGATGATGATCTTCTCGATGACTTTACATGACTTCCTTATATACACTTAGGGGGAATAACATCTTACCTTCCCCCCCTCACATTTTCTTCGCATAGTTGCATTTATCCTTATCATATTTTTCCTACATTCATCTTCTCACATTAGGCATATTCATCATACATTCTAGTGTCGTTACCCGATGATACACTCTGGTGTTATGGTTCACACTTGAATTTTGAGGGATTAGTACCACACTGCACATTGCACCTATTCATACACTACGTGCCATACACCATACATTCTATATTTAATCTACAACATCTCCACATTTGTGCATCATACATCATGTTAATCGTCATTAGGCATACACCATTGTATACACATCTTACATTTTATACTACTTATCCTACATATTACATTTACATACCATCCATATTACACCATGCATTTTCAACACATATTCTACATACTATACTAGTCTTCATCACACATGATTTTATCATTGCATCATCTTATATACTACATTTATAGTCTGTCTACATACATTACATTTTACACATTCTACACTTTTTGTGTTACATCTTACACATCGCATACTTACATATTCCACTTATCACATGGTTGATGTTTATTGTTACATAGACTACCTTGTATTCTATGCATTTCACTCACTACCCGATGACACACTTTAGTTCCTTGGTCCATACTCAATTGTTGATGGTTTACAAATCAAATGGACCTTACACAATTACTACTCAACCTTTCACCATGCGACATTCCTAGGCTATTGACATACACTTTAGGCTAAATAGTCATATATATCATCATTTTATAGTGGTATACACCTTAGGTTACATCACAACTCCCTTACTACTCATCTCGTAGTGACATACAAGTTAGGCTAAATTGTCACCTATTCTATCATTTCCCAGTGGTCTACAACTTAGGTTACATCACCACTCCCTCTTTTCATTTTGTAGTGATATACACTTAGTGCTAAATCATCACTCATTTGTTCATCTTATAGTGATATATGCTTAGGATAAGTCATCACTTATACATTCATCTACTCATGATGTACACTTCGGTTGTAGGGTTCACATACACATTGTCACTAGGTCGCATCTCATATTTACACTTACACATTCCTTATAGTGTGTTAGGTACAATACACACTACTCGACCATTTCCTGATGACGCATTCTTGTTTATGGTTCATTCTTGACTACTGAGGGGGAAAACAAAATGAACCCCGCTGTATACATTTCCATTAACTCAGGGGGCACATGACTCCTATCAATCCATCTTGCATACTATTCCACCAATCCATAGCATACTACATATATGGTCACTTTTATTCTTGCTTATTTTTTCTTGTTCATGGTCACTGTATTGCACATGCTAATTTGATTACTTGTATGTCATTTATTTATACCATCCACACATGCGTGATCACACCTTCTTCTAGGTGTGATCACAGATACAAGTCTCTTACACTTAGCATGGATGTTTTCCTTCTACCCTTCCTACACAGGTCATTGGGGGCAGCCACACATTCATCTCTTCCATCATTTTTGTGCAATGATATTTATTTCCATACTTGTTTGATTACGTTATCTATTATTGTCTTCCATTTTTTCTTTTTTTTCGGGCATTGCCCTATGTTTGGTATGCACACTTGTTTGTTTTTTGCGGCCATGATGGATTTGTGTGTCTTGCAACATCATGAGTGATATTCTATGTTTACAGCCCACTTTGTGTGGTTTACTTTGTCTTCTTGTGTGTTTATATTACTGCTTTTCTTGGTAGCTTACACATTGTTTGTGTAGCTTATACACTATTTTCTACATGTATGCATGTTTTCACTTGTCTTTGGCTAGCCTTCTTATTTGTACGTGCCCTGGTTTCCACCAAGCACTTTTTAGCATTACAGCATACATGTGGTTGGCCCTCTTGTGGGGCCACATTCTCATCTTAGCGACGTTACATGCGCCCCCAAAGATGGTGGGCATCATTTGGAGGTTTTACATACTAACACAGAGATTCTACACCAGTTTGGTTTAGTTACATTCAACTAGTGGGTTCAGACCAGTCTATGAACCCCATATACAATGGTTTTTATAGGACATGGTGTCCTTAACACTCTGGGAAGTAATTACAAGCTTGGAGGTTATAGTGGGTTTGCCTCTCTACACTACTTTGGCTAGTGGCGTTGGATCGCCCAAAAAACTAGGACATATAGAGATCTCTTCACACACAGTTTATGGAAGTAATTAGAGCTTAGAGGACACAGAGCATTTCCTCCCTACACTTCTTTTGCCTATGGTGTGAGATTTCCCCAAAAACTCGTAGTACAAGATATCCTTCTACACTGTCTTTCTCGACATGGATCAGGTGCACATGTTCCATTTACATTTACATTTTCCATTTACATTTACATTAACATTTTAAATTTCACATTTGTGTATTTACATTTACATACACATGCATCTTTTACATAGTGTTTTTACACTTACATACATACATATTTGACTACTCTATCATTTTCTCCTTGCAGGTCCGGCCGCATGAGAAACAAGCAGTCAAATGGGGGAAACAACAAGTGAAAACAACAAGCAATAACAACACTCTGTGAAAACACACATTCTTTACTAACCATGTAGGTACACTACACACTGCAACAACTACACACACGTTCCATCCTAGGTTCACTCTCATCACTTTTTTCTTTACACATTTTTCATCTTTAGTTTCCACACTCCATATTTTTTTCATTCCACACTTTTTCTAGTCCTTCAACACGCCTTCTTCATCATTCTACATCAACATAAGGTACACATCTCTATCTACTTTATGTTACAGAGCTTTCTACTCACCAACATAAATCTGGGGGAAAATGTAGTCATAAAATCATGCACTTTAGACATTTATTTATCTTGATCTCATACCACTATTTAGAAGGTTCTTGAGGGAGAAAAGTACTAATTAACCCCTTTCCTTTGACAACTTTATTTTATTTTATTTCGTCATAACGAACCTCTTGCACCCATATGCCCAATCAGATATTGTCATCCTATATTATTTTAGCCTCGGCTGGGGCACTCAGATTAGTACTGGGGTGCCCGTGTGCATCTTGGTCCCACCAAGGGTGCCCGGATCCTTCTAAAGATTTTTTGCCTCTTTTTGGGCTCTTTCTAGCCATTTGACATCTTTATCTTTCTTATGGTCGGCCTTTTTCAAGGTTAATTAAAAATTTTAAAAAAGATAACCCTATAAATATAAAGTTATGAGACCATAATGAGGGACCTAGCATCACTTACTATTATCACTTCATCTAGAGTTGCATCCATCTACTGCATTGGAGATCACTTGCATCTACATAGCTCCATCATCAAGGCACAAGGCTAGGACATCTACATCACACTTCATAGGTGGGGATTCTATTCTATTCCATGCACACATTCTATTACATTTTATACATATAGTTATTGCTCGCTACTTCACAAAGTGTGACTAGCACAAGAGAAACCTAGGGAATGTTCACACACATTTGCACATAGAACTACATCGAGTCTAAGATGTAGTGCAACACTCAATTCGTAAGTCCACCATTTTGGCAACTAAGGACATTCCTACCCCTTCATATGAATTTTTTTAGGGTTTGATGTTTTAGGGTCTTGCGGGTCTTTCCTTCATCTCAAGTTATTGGTGACATTCGGATAAGGACATCGAAGTTGATGCGACAGACAACGAATATCACGGATCACCTTTCAACCCTGTGAAGATTAGATTTAGAGATTTTACGCAGACCAGGGCACCCAGATTACAAACTAGAGCACACATAAGCACCCTAGTCCTGCTCCAGGTGCTCCAGTCCTTCTAGATCCTCCAATTCCACCCTATTCAGAACTCATGCACAGTCGTTCCTGATTCTGGTTTTTCCATTCTCCTCTGCGACACAGTCCTGCTAATTCATCGAATCAGCTAAGTTCTTTCCTCTTTCTTATTACACATTAGGGTTTCTATTTTTATTATTTTTATTACTTAATTCATTTACGTATTGTCTTAGTGCATTTATTCACTGCATTGATATGTCCTCCTAGATTAGATTAATTATCCCTTACTACAACTATTTAGTTAATTTTAGTTAATCAGTTCTCTCATAAGCAAATTTAGCAAACACTCTCATAAAAAATTTTAACAAACACCCTTAAAGTCTTAGATTGAAATTCTCCATACTTTAGATCTTCATTTTGCACCTTAAGACGATATCAGTGAATTTAGACCATGTTAGTTATTACAGGTGTTTCCATATACTAGAATTATTAAGGGGCTCTCAGCAACTATTTTTTAAATTAGGGAGTCTCCACTAAGTTAACCTAGACATGTTTCATATAGGTCAGACATGATGATAAATTAATGAAAATTCAACTATATACAACTCATTCATAATATTATTAAATACATCTTCATGTCTGGATCACTTACCACTATCTTGGAGCATTATTCAAAAGGTATATAAACATCTAAAATCTTCAAGGAGTTGCCTTAAAGAAGTCCATAAAGACGAATTTTAATGTAAGGAGGTAAAATTTGGATGGCGCTAAATTTCAAAGATGAAAATATGGGACAACATTCAATATTGTTCATGATTTTACACATCCACACACTAGCTAGGAGGGAGAACCATGTGGGTTCAAGTTCTCTTTATAGTATTAGTTCATAGGCAAAACTCAACCATTCAATGGGTAGCAGTTAGGGCTAGTTCAACCCAAAATGCTAACTATATTTTAAGGTCTCTTTGATTTAAAAGAATTTAAATCTTAAGTCAAAGAGCTAGTGACCAATCAAATATTTCAGAACCTAACAATATGTAACATGCAATTATAAGTATAACCAACAAGAGGATGAGAGTGACTTGGCCGATAATTGACTGCCTAGACTAGATCTAAACTAGAAAGATAATGGAACATGATCAATCTGGCCCATGCATGCTTCGTATGGAGGACTATGATATACAAGTATGTTGGATTGTAGTGCCTAAAAGGGGACAGAACTGCCCCAAGTGTTAGTGTTTGAACTAGATGCTAGTGTCCTGGTAATAAGTGTGGATATGGCTATTTTAGGGTCTAATCATGTTTCATTCACTTCTCTTTATGTCACATCCACCTCACTGCAGGATTAACCTGTCACACCTCTACCTACAAAACAAACCCTAGCTACCTGCACAAGATTCAAGCACATGTTAGGCTAAATAAAATATGCATATGTTTAATTCATACTAACCTCAACAGTCACCCCAATGTTATTGTCACCATGAACTACACTACATTTAAGATGCAATGTAGTTCTAGAGTATATGTGATAGAGTTTCGTCCCTTGAAGCTAGGTTTCCCTTGTGCAAGTTACACTAATATAGTAGGCTACAACTAATTTACCTCTAATATAATGTGTGTGATGGAATTCAGAATTTTCCCTTCCTATGTAGTGAATAATGCAACCCAAATGAAGTCCTCAAGTGTTCATTTTCCCCAAGTAGAAGATAGAAAGGAATAGCCATGTTGCCCCTTAGAATAGTTAGTAGGATGTGTGTATATATGACTCCTTTATTTGAATTTTGACACTTAGTACCACGAAAGGCTGACCCCAAACATGAAATAAGAATTATAAAAGACCCAAAGTTAGGTACTAATTGATAATTTAAAAAATAAGCAAGATTGGACAAAAGTTCCCATAAGGGACACTAGCGCCCAAGCACTAGTGTCCTTATTGGATGATATCGTCCCTAAGACAAGAATTATAAACTATACCACGGATACAGATAGGGATCCATGTGATATGACCATAAAGCATAAATCTATAAAGTATAAGACAACATCACAATCATAATTGATTGAAATCGATTAAAGGACTATGAGAGGTGTCACTAGTGTCTAATTTTCTCACTTAGGAATCATGTGTATAACGACATACTAGAGGCATAATGTAATAGTGATAAGTGCACAATTTTGTGTCTACATTTTCCCCCACTTTATGTTGGTGAATGAATATTTGGTAGCATAAAGTATATAGGAAGAGCGTACCTTGTAGAGAGCCGAAGAAGGTTATAACTGATAACATGTCGAATGGAGATTGTGTGTGTCAAATAGAAATTGTATGACATTTATCGTGGAGTCTAAGAGGGGATAATAACCCTAAGGGTGACTTGTGTGCGTAGTGAAAAGGATACCTACACTTGTAATTGAATATTACATTTTCCTAAGAATTTTGTGTTTGAGATTACTTTTTGTTATCTTTTGTCGAGATAAGGGAAGTTGCAAATGAAGAAAATTGTATTCAATGCTCATGGTATATACAATTGAACTTTAACTCAAAGAAATTGAAATTGAAATGTGTAAAGTAAACAAGGGAATTAGAGATAGAGTACACTTGAATAACGAGAGAAAAATGATAGAATGTTCATATGTATTGTTGCCTTGGAGAAATTTTATTAGGAGATGACTGGAAGGGTTGGGAGTTATCAATTCCTAAACTAATGTGAATACTTTGAGGATTTAGGTGTCCTGCAACCAAAGGAAGAGTGTTGCGAGAGTAGTCAGCTTCACCCTATGTCTATGACACTTCCCCACATATAAGTGTCGTTGTAGATGGTCACCAACCTAATAGTAATTGACCACGGATGACACATTGTTCTAGGCATATAATTGTTTACGCATATGTTATAGGTGTCAATCTTTAGAAAATACTAGTAAGAAAAATGCAAAATGAGAAAGAAGATAAATTAGTTACTTTTCCCAAAGTATGAAACATACCACTAATTTTGTTCCTTTGTTCTAGATAGTAAGCTAAATCTAAATATATGTTGCTCGATTTTGCGAAAACCTGTCATTGAGAAACTATTACAACTATCAAGTACATATTTTTTCCCCCAAGACAGAAACACCCACATGGGACACTAGTGCCCACTGTTACTATCTGCTTCTGGGCACTTCTATCCCTTTGTTATTTTTGGCCCATGTCTAATTCTGAATGATTTTCTGAGTCCCTATTTTTTTAATTCTATTATGTGCCATTTTGTCTTTGGAATATGAACTATTAAGAGTGTGGAATAATCACATAATGGTTTCCCCCTCTCATTTGGGGTGCATTAGGTAAATTAATGTGAGCGCGGACCAAACAAGAGGATTTGAATTAGATGTGCATATCTAAAGAAGGATTCCTATAGGGTGAAAGGGTAATGTGCATGGTAGTAACCATGGCACAAACAAAAAAAGGGAAAGCAAATTGACAAGCAATATTAGGGACAAACAAGTATAGGATGGTGTAATAGAAACAAGTCAAACACACAATAGGACAACATAGTAACTAGTGGAAAACATGGGACACCACTCAAGATGTCATAAGACAATAAATTCCCTCAATGTCATGCAAACAAGAAAATAAGCAATCACAGGGCATAGCCCACAAATAATGGGAAACAAGTCACAATCATAGAATACATGACACAAGAAAATAATATAAGCATATAACCATGGTTGGAAGTAAGAATGTAAGACAAATGCTACACATAAAGCACCCATTAGTAGGTTAGGATAATAAATAGTATGTAACAATATATATCTTAATGAAATAGAAATGTAAGTAGTAAATATTGCAATGGTAGCACCTAAATGTGGATAGGTATGGAAGGTAGTTGTCCCCAGGAGGGGCTGGTAGAGAACAATGTCAAACATCATACATCATGTAATAACTTGTATATATACCACATTCACCTCAAAGTAATTACTGATGCAAAGTTGCCAATGATTCCAACCAAAATCTGAGTAACATAAATGGTCAAAGAAGTTGGATATAGTGGAGAGTTTTCCAAAATGATAAGAGTGTTTGAGTGCTTAGATCAGCACTCCTGATTTTTCAAACCATAACTTTCCAATTGTTTAAAGCATGTACGAGTACTTTCGAGTTTTAAGTAATTCCTAGACCATCTTTATTTCAGCTTATTTAAGTCTCTTCCAAGTTATTTTTATAGTGTAATCACTTTATTTGTATATTTTAAATATTTATATTTTTTATATTTTAAATATTTATTTATTATTTTAATCAGCCATCCACAAAATTTACCTAGAGTCTTAGGGTAACTATGGCACACAAGCAGCTTCAAGAGCATATTAGCAGGGGAGGAATGGTAAATGTAATCCACCACTTTGTGCTTTTCACCCTCTAGCCTATTTTCTCCATTGGCAAAGCATTTTAATTTTTGAGCATGTAGTGCCTCCTTATTAATTACCCTCGTCTCAAAATTCTCACCAATATGCGATTAATCCAAATACAACTCAATCATGTATTTGAGTTAAATAAAATATTTCCAAGCATTTTTAGTTAAGAGGTGCATTATAATCTCGCTTTCTCACAGTTCTTACCAATGCAGGATTAACTCAATCAGTTTGAGTTTAAGTAATTACTTGAATTGGGATTCTCTGGCTTGGCATCCTCTCTTTTGTGTCCAGCTCCTAACCTCTTTGTATCTTGCATGCCTCTTTTGGTCCTTTTGTTTGTTTTCTTATGGGTCATCCTTTTAGCTGTCAATTATGAAATTTAAACTTATGGGAATCATATAAATATAAATCTATGTGACCATAATAAAGGGCCAAGATCTAATCATCTATTATCATCACCTAAGGTTACATCCAAAGGCATTATAAGATCATTAAAGGAACTCCATCTGTATTTCATTCAAGGGATAAGGGACTGTATTTTTTAGCATACATGCATAGGAGGGGAAGTTTAGTTTTCCATCCACACATCTATTTACATTGCTACATCTAGTTATCATTTGATATCAAGTGCATCTTACACAAGAGATTTCTATGGGCATGATTTCTACACACATGCATAAGAACTACATGGAATATGAGATTTAGTGCAGTGCTCGGTCATATGTTCACTTGTTCAGGTGACTCACCGGGGTCAGTCCAAATCCCCATTTAAGATATTTTTATTTTTAGGATTTGATGTGTTTTTGGTTTTCAGGATATCATTTCTCTTTTCCAGGTTACAAGTGAATTTATGCTAGATCATAGTGTGACATACCGATGACCAACAGTGAAGGTTAGCGACCATCTTGTGCTGACACAAGAAAAATTATTTATGAGCTCTTACACAGTCACAGGTCCTAGTAAAGGTATCTGATGCCTAGGTTCCCTAATCTTGTTTTAGGAGCCCTAGTCCCGGCTCATCCAAAAGTTACTATGATTTTATGTGGCATTAACGACAGTCTGACTCCACTTGTTTACCAGTTTTCCAATCGAGAACACTTCGGGATTTACTTCAAAATCAACTAAGTATTTTATTCCCTTTCTTGCACTTAGCATTTCAAAATTTCATTAACTTATTGTTTGTGTCAAATTTTTGTTTTATGTTTATTTATTATATGTGACTCTGCAATATCTAGGTTTTAGCAATAATTCCATTTTTTTTAAATCATTTGGTGAACCCAAGGTTTCAAACCATACCTTATGAGAATATATCAAAATCTCTCTTTTTCTTCTCAATTCGTGGATCAATCACCTTATCCATCTTTCACCCCAACTAAGGTTTTTGACATGGTTACTACCACTTTGATTATTTCATATAAGTTCATACTCAACATCCTCCTCATTCATTATGCCCTATGGTTGATTCATCTATCAATGTAGTCACCACTTGTTATACTCATCCTCCTATTCTCTACCCATTTCCATTCTACCACCTATCACTTATGCAACTCCTACCACCGCTTACAAGGGTTATGACATTGTAAAACAACTTAAGAATACACTGGCCAAAAAATCTCTATACGATTTATTGCAAATGCACCTGAATTTTCGTCATACATTAGAAGGTCGCCATTCACTCTATCCATATTGAAAGAAATAATTCATCGATGGCCTTCACACATCTCATTCAATCTCTCAAAAATATATACACATTTCTATATCATTTAGTGATGAGGACATATCTCCATCTATTTTTGATAATCCATGTGTGAATTTTCTTATCATTGCTATCATTGGCACCATTTGTATCAAGTATGTACTATTGACAATGGATCCGCTATTAATCTATGTGCTCACTCCCTTTTAAGGAAAATCGACATTATTGATAATCTAATTACTAAAAATTACACTCTCATTCGTGGTTATGATTTGACTACTCGCACATGCCTAGGTACTATCACATTTCCTATACAAGTCAGGCCTAAGATTGTTCCTACAGTATTCTTCGTTATCCATGCTTCATTTCAGTTTAATCTCTTATTGGGAAGACCCTGGATTCACGTAATGCATGTTGTCCCATCTACTATTCATTGGTGCATTAAATTATTACATGATGCTTATGAACATACCATTGGACTTCCAATCTTGACCCATTCAAATTTTATTGTATAGACTTTGTTACTGTTATGCCTATTCCTCCATTGTAGCCTATTATTCCATATAGCAATATTGGTACATATGATATTGGTCAATCTAGTACCTCACAACATTCTTCCACCTCTGCAAGCATACCATCCATTTCCACTCACACTACATTGATATCATTTCACCCACTATGTCTACTCTAGTACTTACCACCATTCCACTTGCTGAGACTCCTCTCTCTCTTGCATCTAGCTCACATCCTACCAATATCCTTGATACTTCTATCCATCATGACAATGCCAACACTAATGATTCTGATAAAGGTGGATACCGTTGAGCTTACTAATGAAAAATTGTGTAATATTAATTTTACTCCTATCGAGATAGATGAGTCATAATTCAATGATACTTTTGTTGTTATTGGCCCTAGTGAATAATCAATTCATGAAACCATCTCCTTATACTAATGTTATGGTAATTTTTTTGATGTCATTTCACCTTCCTCATCTTCTCATGAGTAACTACATTGTGCTTCCTCCTTTCACATGCACTCTTTTCATCAATAATTCTTATTGGCCACATATACCATTCGATCCCACTTTCTCCGACACTATTTGGAACACATGATGGCTTAAGCTCGGCTAGGGATTCACACTAGAAAATTGATCTCCTCCCTCCACTAGTCATTCTCTTTCATTCTATCATGGATATATTCACATTATTGTTGCATATGGTCTTCACTGTCTTCCATCTATCGGTTTTTGTTGCACACACCTCTCACACTTCTCCACTTACTCTTGGGCAGTCTTGGCTTGATTACATTGAAGGAACTCTGGATCCAACTCATATTGATATCACATTTCCTATGCTTTTTGGTCTTGTTTCTATTTGCAATGATTCATTTCTTGGCTATGCAAAAAATCTTTACTCGCTGGTATGCACATGGTTGTCCACTACCACCTTTCACTGATGAGGAATACACAATGGGCATGTACAATATACACCGCAATGGCTCCTTATATGATCAACCACATAATATTGCTTACCAGGTCTCTGATGCATCTCCATTTGGCTTTGACCATGACAATGATGATCTCCTAGATGATGTTACTTGATTCATCTCATTATCATCATACACTTTGGGGGCATCATGCTTACTTCCCCCCGTCCTAACATTATTAGTTGTCTCATCATTTCTACTATTACACTCTCGTGCTTCGTATCTATATTTATCATTCATCATTACACAACTTGATACACATCGTATGTCGTCATTACCATATGACGCACTCTTGTGCTAGGGTTCACACTTGACTGATGGTTGAGGGCATACTACATCCATGAACCTCACACATCATACACATCTTCACATCATTTACACTTACCCTATAATGCATTCATAGATACATCTTTATGACAAATCACATTCCTCACACATCACACTACCCTATGACGGCACTCTAGTTCCATGGTTCATACTATGACTGTTGAGGGTATAAATTGCTGAAATGAACCTCACCGCATTCACACTCTTTATGCTCTATGTTTGATTGATCTATCTTTCTATGGCACAATTTCCAACCATTTTCCGATGACGCACTCTTGTTCTATGGTTCATTCTTGACCGTCTAGGGGTCTTTTATAAATGAACCTCATCTCATACATCATCCACTTCCGCTCAAGGGGAACACACTGCTCCTATCACATCACATTTGCATACCATTCCATGCCATCTTACTCATTCACAACATATTGCATATCTTAGTTGCACATACTCTTGCTTGTTTATACTAGTTACATGTACACTTTGTTTCCCATGCTAGACAAATACTTCAGTATGTCATTATATTTTCTATATACACATGCGCGTTCACTTGTTCTCTAGTTGTGAATGCAGACTTTCTACATATCTTTACACACAACAATGATGTTTGGCACTGTACCTCTTACCAGTCCCACCAAGGCTCCTAAGGACATCTAATTTCTTACACACTACAATTGCTATTGTTTTGTTTTATACTACTTATTCTTACTAGCACACTACTTTATCGATATATACACACTTTGACATACTTTTTATCTTTCTAACATGCTAACGGGTGCTTCATGTGTAGCATTTGCTTTGCAGGAACTATTTTCCACCATGGTTGTCTAATACTTTGTTTGCTCATTGTTTCTTCTATTGTATGTCTATTGTTTGCAGGTTATGCCCTATGTCTTGTATGTTCATTTCTTGTATGATTTTGGCCACTTCGGAACTGATTGTCTTGTGAAATTGTGAGTCGATGTCCCATGTTTGAAACTTGTGGTCTTTGTCTTGCTTGATTGCACATTTTGTCTTCTATATATCATATTAGTCTTTGATTGCACTAACACATGTTACTAGCCACTTCTATTTGCATGTGCCTTGGTTTCTACCATGCACATCCCCTTTGCCTGTAGGGTATCCATTTTAGCACAGTTTCATGTCCTCTCCTTTGGACCACATTATCCTATCAACGTACCATACATGTAACCCAAACGAGGGGGGGCATACATTGGATGAATCAGTCACCCTGTACAAGCTCAACATAGTACAGTTCAACATCATAGCTACATTAGTAAAAGACCCAGAATTTGAGTTGGGTCCTCAGTTCAGCATAGACACCAGCGCCCAGATTCAGACATTATCGCCTAGGCGCTCTTGACCTCCCCTGGGTGCGCCTATGTCCTGGGGACAGATTACAACTACTTTCTCATATCAGCACAATCCACAGCAGTTTCCAAAGCATTTTCACAGTACAACACAATCCTCTAGTAAGCAGAATGCATTCTATCTCCATTGTAATTGAAACTAATTCAAATTACATCTCGGAACAAAACAGGATCATACCATCTGCAGTGGTGTATAAATCAGGAAGCAGACATGGATGGAGAGTAACACGAGAACTCTCTCCCCAACACTCTTCTGCCATGGCGTGAGATCACCCAAAAAGCTCGGCGTGAGATCACTTGGCGTGAGATTGCCCAAAAAAATCATCTCTTGGCGTGAAATCGCCCAAAAACTCTCTACACGGTATTTTTCACGACATCTTTTTATCTTTTTACACTCATCAAGGATCAGGTGGACATGTTCCTTTTACTACTTTTTCATAGTTTTTACATAATTTTACAGAGTTTTCATAATACATGACTTTGATTACTCTTCCGCTCTTATTTTTTAGGTTCATCCTTAATACACAACAAGAATCAGCCCTACATCAAGAAACAACAACAACAGGTACAACACATGACACAATTCATACACTTCACCCCTAGGGTCACTTCCTCTTTCTTAGTTTCCACGCTTCATTTTTATCACTTCACGCTTTCACTTGTGTCTTCAACACATTATTGGCATCACACTCTACATGGTTATCAAAAGGTACGCATATCTTCCAACTACTGTATGTTATCGAGTATTCACTCAACAATATAAAGTGGGTGCAAATGTAGATACAAAATCACGCACTTGGGTACATTTCTAGGTCTTAATCAGCCCTAGGCACCCTTGTCCCATTTCGGGAACTTTGATCCTTCTTACTCTTTCCTGCCACTTTTTGGGTACTTTCTAGCCGTTTGAGCTTTCTATATTTTTAGTGGTCGACCTTTTCGGGGTTAATTACAAAATTAGAACAAGAGAACCATATAAATATAAAGTTATGAGACCATATTGAGGGACCAAACACTAAGCACTACTATCACACCTAAGGTTGCATCCATTAAAGGCTCCATTTACATCCATCTAGCTCCATCACAAGGCGCAAGGTTGGTTCATCTGCATCACACTGCATAGGAGGGAATTTTATTCTATTTCATCCACCATTCTATTACATTTTCTACACATAGTTATTGCTCGCTACTTTCACAAAGTGTGAACTACACAAGAGCAACTAGGGCTTGATTGCACACACATAGAACTACATCGGGTCTGAGATGTAGTGAAATGTTCAGTTAGTAAGACCACCATTGTGGCAGCCGAGGTCAGTCTGACCCCTTCATATGCATATTTATTTTCTTAGGGGTTTGATGCTCGTCTTGGGGTCTTGCAAGTCTCTTCTTCATCGCTGATTACCGCTGACATACAACTGATTAAATCAAAGCTAGTGCGATAGGAAGTGAAGTTAGGAAACCATCAAGAGACACCTCAGAGGAAGGTTGTAGAGCTTTTTCATAGACTAGGGCACCCATATCTCAGACTAGGGCACCCAAAAACTCCCTTGTACCTATCTAATCATCCTAGTCCACTTAGATTTCCCAGATATGCACTTTTTTGGACTTCATCAAAGTCGTTTCCTCCTCCTATTTCTCCAGCCATCTCTGCGACATAGTCCAACAAGTTCATCGAATCAACTAAGCTCCTTTTTAACCCCTCTTGTGCATTAGGGTTTACATTTCTACTTTCTTAGTCCTTTGGGTCACTTTCTATATTTATTTACTACTTTTATTTATTGTTATTCCTAGTTTATATTAAATACCATTCTTCCACATTTTATTTAACCATTTTGGTAAACCCGAACTCCATCTTCATGCCTATAAGATCCTCATTCTTTGTCATCCTATAATCTAGTCACCATGAATATCTCAATCACTTATTATTTTCTTACGCATCATGATGTAAGGTATAAAGTCCAACATCTTCTAGCTACTAGCCACATTTGCGTTGATATGCATCCTGACTCAATATATCAAACTTTTGTGGATGTGTTTTCTCAACATTTGTCATTCAAATCTAATATTTTCGTTGATTTAAACACTTTTGATAATGATCCACCCTTGCATATTATGATTCACATTCTCAATATGGGTATCAAGCACACTTTAATTGATAATGGATCTGAACGCAATCTATGTCCTATGTCATTCCTTGAGAAGTTAGGTCTCTCCACTCATTATGTTAGTTTAGTATCCCTCTCACTCTGTGCATATGATGGTTTCATTCGTCCATGTGTTGGTAACATTGCATTACCTATTACCATAGGACCCAAAACTGTCAACACGGTGTTCTTTGTTTTGTATTTCCTAGTTTCTTACAATTGTTTGCTTGGTAGACCATGGCTTCATGTTATGCAAGTTGTTCCTTCTATTATACACCATTGTGTTAAATTCCTTCATGAAAGAATTGAATATATTGTTCTTCACGAACGTGACCCATTCCAGTATTATGAACATGTTCCTAATACTAGTCTTCATATTCCACGTATTGATACTACCGATGATCCTCAACCTATGGACGAGCCACCTCACTTGCCACTACTTGAAGGTGTCATTTGTGTGATAGATGTAGTTTCTTCTACGCCATCTACTACTACTATTGTTATGATTCCTTATCAAGCGCATATCCAGTCCATGGATGTCACTCTATCACCTACACCTTCACATGTCCCGCCTCTGCTACACACTCACCCTTTACTTGCACACTTTTTTATGAATGATTCATATTGGGAACATATTCCATTTGATCCTACTTGTGACGATACCATTTGCTCACATGATGGTCTAGCTTGACTCGACTTCACTTTTGAGGACCTCTATCCTCTTACTCATGATCCTAATCTATATTATGGCTTCACCACTATTACTGTTGCTTATGGCTTGTGTGTCTTCCATCTCACAATTTATCTATCGTGCATTCCTCGTTCTTCTCCACTAACCTTAGGAGAGTCATGGTTTGATTACATTGGGGCTACTCTAAATCTTGATCATACGGACATATCTTTTCCCATGTCGTTCAGTCATATATTTATTTACAATAGTTACTTTCTTAGTCATACGCAAAATCTCACTTGCTGGTATGCACATGGTTATCCACTTCCTCCTTTCACTGATGAGGAATATGCCATGGGTATGTACAATTTATGCCTCAATGGTTCATCACATGATCAACCAGACACTATTGCTTACCAGGTCTCTAATGCTTATCCCTATGACTTTGACCCTAAAAATGATGATCTATTAGATGATATTAAATAATCGATTCTTCATCTTCCACACTTGGGGGGTATCACATTCACACCCCCTATCACATTAGTATTAGCGCATCTCTCATATTTTCATTATCATACATCACTCTCATAGCATAGGCACATTCATCCACACCACATATAGTGTCACTATATGATGACACACTCTTGTGCTTCAGTTCAAACTTGACTATTGAGGGCATACTACACATAAACACCACACATTGTGGTGTCCCTAGATTTCACCCTGAAATATGGGACTACCCCTTTAAAAAATTCTTCATTCTTTTTAAAATAACGGGTTTTTTGTGTTTTTATTGCCTAAAGTTGTCTCTATTATGTTAAGATATTCCCAGTGAATCATATGAGCCAATTTCGACAAATACCCAAATGCTAAAACTCATTTTATTCCTCCGTCAGGTTTTGTCTATGGGAATTTTATTTAATTATTTATTAAATAAATAAAGTTTTGTTTAATGTGAATTGTGCTACAGTTGAACCCTGTTGAATTTTTTCACATCAGTATTCTCACATCTTAATAGGGTTTTCACCAGGAATGAATTCAGAGCAATTATCTGCAACTTCTAGCAATGTTTTTCATTTTTATTTATTTTATTTTTCTTTTGTTTTCGGTTTTCTCTGTGGTTTGTCTGTATAATTCCCCTTGATCCCTTATGTACTGTGTATAGCCTGTTTAATTACCTGGAATGTCTGGAAGTCATCCATGGCCTCAGAAAAGAAAGAAATTAATCACTTAGTGGTGACTTCTGACCAGAAAAGAAGAATTTAAGCAAAAAAATCCTCTCTTAGGCAAGTCATATTTTTTGGGATAATAGATCTAAGCTACTAATGGGAATTTTGGCAGTGGCAGGTAGGTGGGAATTTTTTACCTCCATAGCAGGTTACTTTTTCCCATCAAGTCAAAGTAACTTAAGTTGCAATGGGAATTTTGGAGGAGGCTGGAAGGTGGGAATTTCTTACCTGCAACGCAGGGTGAAAATTCTCATTATAAAAAAAAATCACTTAAAGCACCGACAAGAATTTCTTGCCTGCTTAGGAGGGAAACATTTCCCATCAAATAAATTTATTCACACATGCAAGTCCCATTTTTGAGAAGAAGGTTATTTTCCATGCAAGTCACACTTTTTGGAAGGAAGGATTTAAGCTGCTAATGAGAATTTTGGCAATGGCAGCTAGGCAGGAATTTTTTACTTGCAATGCAAGGTTAAAATTCCCATTATGAAAGTCAAATCACTTAAGTGAAAGATGAGATTTTTGGAGCTACAATGCAGGCTGGAAATTCCCATCACTTTGAATTTCTATTTTTAACAAATACCCTTTATAAAAGTGTGATGCACCTTGGCATTAATACATGTAATTAATATTATTTATTAATGGTATTCCTAGCTAAGTGTGGCGCCATAAATAAGAGGAAAGTCAATGCAAGTGGATGAGCTAAAGAGAATTTAATGATGCATGCTAAAAATAAATAAAATAAATTCATAAAACAACAATTAGAAGCATGCAAACTCGGGCACCCAAATTGGATGAAGAGGCATGACTTTTAATTAATTAAATTGTCAGAAATAGGGAAGGGAAATTATTAAAAATAGCATGTAGGTGCCTATATAAGCATGAGACGCCATAAGGGAGAAGTAGTTAATTATTTTTGATGAAGTTTGCAGCTCGGACAAGTTTTGGCGCCAAGGGAAGGAGGATTTTACATTAAAGAGTATTTTCCATTGTCGGGAAGCTTTCAGTTTTAGCGCCTAGGGTTGGAATAACTTGATTTTTATTATTCTAAGTGTCTTCATGTTGGTATAAGTGCCCATGTATTCATCACAGGTTCTCATATTGGTGAAAGGAAGTCCAAATCAATGTCAGATACATCGAATATATCTTCCAAATCAGAACAAATTGCCTGATATGCACAAACTGGTCCAATTACAAGGGATTCTGGCAAAATTAAAAGAAGAAGAGCTTAGACAAAGATTTTTCTAGGCATGATGAAAAAGAAGGGTCATCAGAATCATGCATAACTTCCAAGCTCACCGAAATCAATGATACAGACATGGGCCCTGAACCTATCACTGATTTGATTGACAGATCCAAGGCCCTTGCTAGATCCAACTGTCATAATTGCAAAGGCTTCCGGAAAAAAATCATTCTCTTGTTTCTAGCACAACCCATGTGGAAGTTGATGCATGGAAAATTCCTTTCAAGAGCTTGTGCATGTGCTCCCAATCTTCTAGTTGAAGCCTTCACTGAATTTACTTGTATTTTCCTTCACCCGGAATGCTTTCCAAAATTTAAAATTGCTCATATGCAATTAAAAATAAAAGATGATGAGTTTTATCTGAATTATTTATGAAAAACATTCCACTGGTGCATATACTAGAGAAGAATTGCAAAAGCTTCAAGGATAAAAGGGAAAGATAGGTCAGAGGTAGCACCCACATGCAAATCAAAGTCAGCTGCTTCCAGATCTAGTCTAGTGAGAATCAAAGGAAAAAGAGTCAGCAACATGCAGAATATGGAAAAAGAACAAGACTGGGAGTGTTGTGGCTTTCTTCTAATTTCTTTCCTCTTTCTTATTCTTTCTCTTATTTTCTCCGAAAAAGTAATTGAGCAATTGATTAAATTATAAAACTTAAGTGATTGGTTTAAAAGTCGTTACTTGAAGAAGTCAATTACTTGGAAATAGGTGGCAAACATGCAAAATAGAAGGTTCTATTTTCAGTTATAAATCATGCATGTCATGTAAACAGTAATTCCAGGAGGAAGATTGCCAATTGTCCCTTTTTCTATAGCTTCCGCACGCTGGAATTCATTAAAAACTTCCTATTTGTAATTGCCCTCTATACACTGTAAATAGAGGAAGAACCTACGGGTTAAGAAGACGAGAATTTGCAATCAACATTCTTGTGTTCCAAACTTTGAGCTGAAACCCTTGATATCTTTCTAAAAGCGAAGAAATTGAAAGGAGGCAGATTTCCAGAGAACTTTGTGTCAACGGTGCATTTATTTCTTACTTCTGTGTAGATCTTTGCATAAACTTTGTGTTATCTCATATCTAGATTTGAAACTTTCCTTTTATTTGAATTCTGTATTGTGAGATCTGTTTATTTAATCTATGTGCATGAGACAAACTCTGAGAACTATTGGTTGGATTGCACATCTTCTTTGTTTTCTTCCCGAATTCAATTATTTCCCCCTTTGGTAAATATTTCTTTACAGTTGATTACTTGCTGCAGAATTGCCTAGCTATAGCTCATGAGCTTTGCAATTAAAGTAAACCCCACAAATAGTTACTCAGATCCATAATTGATAAAAATCATACACGGGAGCCTCACTGGTAAATGAGGGAGATTTATCTCATGACTGCCTAGGTTTTCAGCTATGCAGAAAATCTAGCCAACACACTGCACAATAGGTATTACACATTGCATTTCTCCACACATTTCACATCATATGTCTTACACCCTACATCATACATTCTACATTTAGACTACATCATTTCGACCGTCGCGCATTTACGTATCATACATACTTTTCACATCATATTAGTCTTCATTACACATATGTCGCATTCCTAGTATCCTCACATCTTGCATCACATACAACACATCATATATCATACTAATATTCAGCATACATGTATCACACTCTCATGGTCTACGAGTCTAGCATTACATACTCCTCACCTTACATACTACATAGCGTGCATATTACACCTTTTAGTCTACATACATTGTACATTCTACACATCATTTGGTCATCTATTATCATCACACATACTACATTGTCTCCTACACACTGCAATCATTACCCTATGACACACTTTAGTTCCTCGGTCCATACTCGACTACCGAGGGTTTACAAATCAAATGGACCTTTTCATACTTACATGTTCATCACTTGACCTTCTATAATGTGACATTCCTAGGTTAGTGACATACGCTTAGGCTAAATGGTCACCTAATCCTTCATCTTATAGTGGTATATGCTTTAGGCTACATCACCACTCCTTATTATTCATTTTGTAGTGATATAAACCTTAGGCTACATCATAAATCTTGCGTTCATCTCGTTGTGATATACGATTCGGCTATAAGGGTCACGAACACATCATTTCTAGGTCGTATTTCATCAATACACATACACATTCATCACAGCGCGTTAGACACAACACACACTTCGCCCATTTCCCGATGACACACTCTCATTTACGGTTCATTCTTGATTGCTGAGGTGGAAAACCAAATGAACCTCACTACATACATTTCCATTCACTCGGGGGTCACGCGGCTCCTATCATTCCATATTGCATTCCATTCCACCCATCCACAACATGTTATATATCATGGTTGTTTTATTCTTGCTTACATCTACTTGCATATGGTCGTCTGATTACACATGCTAGTTAGATCTCTTGTATGTCATTTATCTATACCATACACACATACATGTTCACACCTTTTCTTAGTTGTGATTGTAGATATAGGTCTTTTGCACGCAGTATGGATGCTCGCCTTCTACCCACCCTACATTGGTCATTGGGGGCATCCACATTTGCCTCTCACAGGGGCTATTATTTCATTTTGTACTTAGCACTCTATATTACATGGTTATACACACTTTTGACATATTGGTTATCTTTATAACCTGCTAATGGGTGCTTCTTGTGCAACATTTGTTCACAGGTTTATTTTCTTCCATGGTTATCTATTGTTTGTACTTGTTTGTACTTGTTTGCTATTGTATGTGGGCCTTACCCTTTGTTTGGTATGCACACTTGTTTGTTGTATGTGGCCATGATGGCCTTGCGTTTCTTGCGACATCATGAGTGATGTCCCATGTTTGCAACCTGCTTTATGTGGCTTACCTTGTCTTCTTGCATGTTTACATTACTATATTTCTTGGTAGCTTATACATTGTTTGTGTACCTTACATATTGTCTTATACATGCATGCTTGTTTGTACAAACAATTGTCTTTGGCTAGCCTCCTGTTTGTGCTCACCTTAGTCTCTACCAAGCGCATTCCTTTCCCCATGTAGGAAAGAGTTACAAAGTTTATGTGGTTGGTCATCTTTTGGGGCCGCATTATCCTATTAGCGACGTCACATGCACCCCTGAAAAGGGGGGCATCATTTGGGGTTTCACATACTACACAATGCTTCTACACCGGTTCAGTTCAATTCAATTTCTGCCCTTTACATTGTGGGTTATACAATGAGTGGGTTCAGACCAGTCTACGAACCCCTTACATAAAATATTTTACACGACATAGTTGTCCTTAGCATTCTAGGGAGCAGTTAAAGGTTAGAGGACACAACAGATTTCCTCTCTACACTACTTCAGCTAGTGGCGTCAAATCGCCCAAAAAACTAGGTAGTACAGAGATCTCTTCATACAACTTTAGGGAAGCAGTTACAAGTTTGAGAATAATGTTTCTTTCTCCCTACACTTCTTTGGCCAAGGTTGCATGAGATCGCCCAAAAAACTCGCAATACAGGATATCCTTTTACACTTTTTCTCTCGACATGGATCAAGTGCACATGTTCCATTTTTCATTTATGTACTTTGCATTTACATGCTTTCACATACATATACATGCGTCTTTTACATGCATTTTTACATATATACATGCATATTTGATTACTTGATCATTGTGTCCTCACGGGTCCGTCCGTATGAGAAATAAGTAATCAACAACTACAACAATGGGGGCAACAATAACATTTTGCGACAACACACACGATACTAACCATGCAGGTACATCACACACATTGACAACTACACATGCATTTCTGCCCTAGGTTCACTCTCACCACTTTTTGCACATTTTGCATCTTTAGTTTCCACGCTCCACTATTTTCTCCTTCCACGCTTTGTCTAGTCCATCGGCACGCTTTCTGCATCACTATATATGGACATCAGGTATGGATCTCTATCTACTTTATATTATCGAGCTTTCCACTCACCAACATAAAGTGGGGGCAAATGTAGTCACAAAATCACGCACTTTAGACATTATTTAGTCTTAGTCTCATACTACTATTCATATGGTTTTTGAGTGAAGAAAGTACTAACTAACCCATGTCTTTTGACCATTTTACTTTGATTTTTGTCATCATTGCCGACCTCCAGCACATACTTGCCCAATCCATTTTTGTTGTTTGGCATAATTTTACCTTTAATTGGGGCATCCAACCCAATACTGGGGTGCCCTAGGCATCCTGGTCCCATTTGGGGCTCCCTCAGCCTTCTTACACTTTATCGCTACTTTTTGGGTACTTTCTAGCAATTTAAGCTTTCTATCTTTTTAGTGGTTGGCCTTTTTGAGGTTAATTACGAAATTAGAACAAGAAAACCATATAAATATAAATTTATGAGACCATAATGAGGGACAAATCACTAAGCACTACTATCATCACCTAAGGTTGCATCCATCAAAGGCTCCATTTGCATCCATCTAGCTCCATCGCAAGGCACAAGGCTAGTTCATCTGCATTACACTGCATAAGAGGGAAGTTTATTCTATTCAATCCACCATTCTATTACATTTTCTAGACATAGTTATTGCTCGCTATTTTCACAAAGTGTGACTGGCACAAGCACACCTAGGGCATGATTGCACACACATAGAACTACATCGGGTCTGAGATGTAGTGCAATGCTCAATTATTAAGACCACCATTATGACATCTAAGGTTAGTCTGACCCCTTCATATGCATATTTCTTTTTTAAGGGGTTTAATGCTCATCTTGGGGTCTTGCAGGTCTCTTCTTCATCATTGATTACCAATGACATATAATCGAGTACAAGGAAGCTAGCATGACAGGAAGAAAAGATAGGAAACCATCAAATGACACCTTGGAGGAAGGTTACAGAGCTTTTTCACAAACCCATATCTCATACTAGGGCACCCAAAGGTGCACTTGTACCTATCTAGGCATCCCAGTCCACTTAGATTGCCCAGATCTACACTTTTATGGAATTTGGTATAGTCGTTTCCTCCTCCTATTTCTCTAGCCATCTCTGCGACATAGTCCAACAAGCTTGTCGAATCAACTAAGCTCTTTCTTAACCCCTCTTATACATTAGGGTTTACATTTCTACTTTCTTAGTCTCTTGGGTCACTTTCTATTTTTTTATTGCTTTTATTTACTGTTGTTCCTAGTTTACATTAACTACCATTCTTCTACATTTTAGTTAATTAGTAATTGACATCTATCTTTGGCCTCTTTTATGTCTTTCTGGTTTCCTCTTTGGTTTTGCACACTCCACATTCTAGTTTGATCTTCGTTGTTTTATCTTTATTGACCCTGGACACCAGCTCCTAGCTAGGATGCCAACGCTTAAGCGCCCTCGTCCCCTCTGGGCACCCCTAACCTCTTTATATCTTGCTCACTTCTTTTGGGCCTCTTTGATGTTTTGGGCATCTTATTTTCTTATGGGTCAACCTTTTAGCTGTCAATTACGAAATTCAACCAAGGGAATCATATAAATACAAAGATGTGTGGGCATAATAAGGGACCAAGCTCTAAGCATCTATTATCACCACCTAAGGTTGCAGCCAAAAGGTAATTCTAAGAGCATCAAAGCATCCATCTAACACTCATTCAAGGGATAAGGGACTGCATTTTCTGCATACATGCATAGGAGGGGAAGTTCATTTTGACATCCACACATCTATTACATTGCCACATCTAGTTATCACTCGCTATCAAGTGCATCTTACACAAGAGCTACCTAGGACATGATTTCTACACACATGTACAAGAACTACATGGAGTCTGAGATGTAGTGCAGTGCTTGGTCGTAAGTTCACTCTTTCAGGTGACCACTAGGGTCAGTCTGACTCCCCATTTACATATTTATTTTTTAGGATTTGATGTGTTTTGGGGTTTTGTAAGATATCATTTGTTTTGTAGGTTACAAGAGAATTCTGTGATCATCCAGTGACACACATGTGACTGACAACGAAGGTTAGTGATCATTTTGTGACACAACAAAAATCAATTTATGAGGTTTTGCACAATCACAGGTGCCTACCAGTGGTCTCCAGTGCATAGGCACCCCAGACCTAGTCTAGGCATCTTGGTATAGGCTTATTCGACAGTTCTAGGATTTTCTGCGTGTGGTTGCGACTGTTTCTTCCTCATGTTTATCAGTTTTCTAGTCCAGATTACCTCGGGATTTAGTGCAAAATCAGCTAAGCCTTCTATTCCCTCTCTTGCATGCAGGGTTTCAATTTTCATTAGCTTATTTTTGTGTCCATTCTGTACTTTAGCGTTTATTTGTCATATGTGACTCTGTAATTAGGCTTTCACAAATTCCATATTGTTAAATCAGTGGGATACCTTAAATAGTGACAATATGATGTTTATGTACAAACTTGAGACATAAATGAACTAGGGATGGAACGAATTTAACAACCTTAAGCCAAGGAAGTCCTAAGACCATGTCATAATGCATGAGATGTAAGAGGCCCAACAATGATTGGGAGAATCACATGCCCATAAGAAGTAGGTGATCCAAGTGTCATCTGGGATAATGGAAATCCAATAGCTCAAAAGAAAAGATAATGAACATGCATTATGTTTAAAAGTAGGATGCACCATGACATTGTTAATAACATGAGTACCAATAGAAGCATCAATGTGAAGTCTATGTGATGAAAAAGAATCATGAAAATTTGCATCAGTGAAAGTAATAACAAATAGGGGAATATCAATATGACCAACAAGAAACCCAAGAGGATGATCAAAAGATGATGGAGGTGGAACCACATGGTAAACATGATTAGAGGAAGATTCAGGAACCACTTTTTCATGTTTGGGTAATGGATCATTGAAAATATTAAGTTTGTCATTGTCATTTGTAGATTTAGGAATATTAGGTTTAGGAAATTTGAGTTCATTATTATCAATTAAGTCCTGAATCAAACGTGTAAGCTTAAAGCATCTATAAGTAGAATGTCCATTACATCTATGATAGTCACAATGTGCGTTCTCATCAAAATTCTTACCATGAAGATGATTAGGATCTAGCTCAAGAGGGGATGGAAGAGAAATCAAATTGCTTTCAATGAGCTTAGGCAACACGATATAAGGTGGATATGGCAATCTAGTAGTCATGTGTTGTGTAGGTTGTATTTAGAACTTTGTTGGTTGAGATAGAACATTAATATTAGGCTTAGGATTATTAGATTATCTCTTAAAGGCAAATTTAATTTGGAATTTATTACCAAATTGATAGGAAGTATTATCACCATACTTAAGCTTTCCCGTAGAAAATAACTTATGTTCACGTTCTTTAAGAGTATGACATAAATGATCAAAAGAATGAAAATAATCAAAGATCGCACATTCTTGTAAAGAAGGCAAGAGACTTTGGATAAATAGATCTTGCAATTCAAATTTAGCCAAGCCATTGTTCATTTTAGTAAGATTATTCTTATAACGCAAAACATAGTCATTAACATGTTCATGAGACCCTTGCTTCATTTTAGCCATTTGTGCATACGATATATTAGCTCTAATGTTCATAGAAAAATGTGTCAAGAATAGATTTTCTAGAGCAGTGAAATATCTAACAAAATGTAGATGTAAATCATAGAACCATCGCAAATTATACTCATGTAAGCTTCTAGGAAACAAATTGGTCAATAATGTATCATCGCAAGCATAGTCCAAACATGCAACATGGAATGATCTAAGATGCTCTCGTGGATCTCCATGACCATTGAAAAAAGGAAACTTGGGTGAAATAAATTAGGGGCAAGTGGGTGAGAAGAAACCTTGGGTGCAAGAGGACTATGTAGGAGAAGTGAAGAATCAAGAGAGGGAGATGAAGAAGAAAAGTTGTGCTATAGTTGACGAATTTGAGCCTATAAATCATGGTACAAAGACTCTAAGGCATGTGTTCCTGAAGAGGTTCTAGGTTGGATTTGAGAAATGACAAGAGAAGAAAAGTGAGTGTTAGGTGTGGGAATAGGCATATGGATGGCAGATGCCCCAACATGGGTGGGGGCAAGGGGGAAGAAAGTGGAATAGAAGGGGTGGTAGTAAAAATGAGCCCTAAGGTACAAATCATAGTAACATGGGCAACATTGTCACGAGCATGCTTGGAAGCCAATAAAGCATCTAGAACATGTGGGACATGAGTGATATTTTTCACGTAATGTGAAAAAAAAAATTAGTGAGAGCATCAAGTTGATCCTGATCAACATTAGTGTCTTCATATGAGAATGTTAACTATCATAAGCTCCAATTTCGTTAAGGGGTACACAAGTAGAATTAAGGAGATGATCAACATGTGTAGATTAAACAATAATTTTGGGATGATTACGAGTAGGTGGGAGGAGCTCAATCTATTATGGAGGACCAAACAGACCACTACGAGTAATGGACATAAAGGAGAAAGCATGCAAAACCTATAGCTGCTATGATTTGGAGAAGAATAGATTTGATAAAAAAACATGCAAGACTCAGGTTCACCAAATGATTTAACAAAATTTAAATCTTAAGTTAGAGAACTGGTGATGAATCATATATATCATTAACTAACAATATGTAACATGCAATGGTAAGCAAGTATTACCAACACGAGGATGAGAGTGACTTAGGTGATATCCGACTGCTTGGACTAGATCTAAACTAGAAAGATGATGGAACAAGCTCAATCTGTCTTGTGCATGCTTCGTCTAGAGGACCATGATTTGCAGGTATACTGGAGATTAGTCCCCAAAAGGGGACAACACCGCCCCAAGAGCTAGTGTCTAAACTGGGCACTAGTATCTTGGTAGTGAATGTAGATATGGTTCTTTTAGGGTTTGATCATGTTGCCTTCACTTTGCTTTATGTCACATCCACCTCACTATAGGGTTTTCCTATCGCACTTGTTCCTACAAAACAAACCCTAGCTACTTGTACAAGACTTAAACACACATTAGACTAAATAAAATATGCATATGTTTGAGTCGAACTGACCTCGATGGTCACCCAATGTGATTGTCACCGAGCGGTGCACTATATTTCAGACTCAATGTAGTTCTTGTGTGTGCGTGTGTGTGATAGAATTGTGTCCCTTGAAGCTAGGTTGCCCTTGTGCAAGCTGCACCAAGATACCAGGCTACAACTACCTTGCCCCCAAGATAATGTGTGTGATGGAATTCAAAATTTATCCTTCATATGCAATGAATAATGTAACCCAAATGCAATCTCAAGTGTTCATTTTGCCCAAGTAGTAGATAGAAAGTAATAGCCTCATTGCCCCTTAGAGTAGTTCGTAGGTTGTGTGTATATATGACTCCTTTGTTTGAATTTTGATGCTTGGTGACATAAAAGGCCGAGCCCAAACATGAAATAAGAATTAGGAAAGACCCAAAGTTAGGCGCCAAGTGATAATTTAAAATATAAGCAAGATTGGACGAAAGTGACCGGAAGGGGACACTAGTGCCCAGGCGTCAGTGTCCTTACTGGGCACTACTGTCCTTAGGACAAGGAACATAAACTAGACCACAGACAGAGACATGGATCCCCGTGATACAACCATAAAACATAAATTTAGAAAGTATAAGACAACGCCACAATCATAATCAATCGAAATCAATAGAGGGACTACGAGAGGTGTCACCAGTGTCTAATTTTCTCGCTTAGGAATCATGTGTATAACAACATACTAGAGACATAATGTAATAGTGATAAGTGCATAATTTGGTGTCTACACTCTTCTGATGCATCAAACACAATTAAGGTTTGAACAAGGGACATAGAAAATAAATATCATTGTGTATGATCAAATAGCTTGTGTATATCCATAAGCATATTGTAGACACAAGTAAAGGGCTCCCAACAGTGTAAAACCTCCCTAACACAAAGCCTTGTATGTGATGTTGCCATTAAACCTCAACAATATCACTTAGTGTAAGTGTCTGACCATGTTAACAATGTCTAGGCAATTCTTTAAACCTTGTTCTAGATTTGAACATGTGATTGAAACATTTTCTTGATATTATAAGAACTTGTAATGTTTTCTCTTAGTGACAAACAATCAAAATCAACTAAATAATTTATGTTTTTATTATTTTGTAAAATTCTAAATCAAATAATTGCAATATGTGGCTTCCATAATGTAGTAAAAAATAATAAAAACATTTAATTCATGCTAGGTATAGTACTCTTTCTTCTTTTCGATTAAAAAAATCAACATTTTACCGTTCAAGTTAGTGAGGCACCGTCTTATTGTATGAAGCAGCCTTTTACGTAACGATGGTTATCGTTCATGGGAAATATTCCATGGCCGAGTGACGTGAAGAGGAGCGGAGGAACTGTACTAATCGGACTGTAGTACGTAACAAACAGGAGTTATCCATTTGCATTTGCATGGGGATGGAATGAACATCTTATGTTAATGTATTAGGCAACTTGTGCACAGAGAGGTCGATGGCTCGAATCTCTCTCACCTCAAGTCATAAATTAGCCACAAATCTCTCCGTACGACATTCTCCCTTGTGTCTCTTGGACGTTTCGCTTAGGTTCTTAGAATCCCAATAATAATACCATTACTTACTGACCGACGAGTAACGACCGTCAATGGCACGGTGCACCCATGTCGAGAAAAATGTGGATTTCTTCTCTGCCAGAGCATTAAATAAACTCTGCAAAGAAATGAGCAGCGGGGCAAATCATTGCTGAAAGACTGGGTACACGAGGGCGCTACTGTGTCGAGTGTTAGAGTTACAATAGAATACAATTGCACACAGACAATGCAGGTCTTTATGGATCCACAATTCAGCACAGTCCAATGACAATTGTAGTCCTGCCCCTGCATTGTATTTCCGATCAGATCTGGAGAGTCCTTGCTTTGTAGCATGGAGAGTTATCATTACTGCTCTGGGTTAAACCCTCATTATTCCCCTAGAGTAAACCCCTCAAGATACACTGTGCTACTTCTCATTGTGCTGGTGGGTTTCTCAGATGCTTTGGGGGGATTCGACCCCTTGACCTCTACCGGCCCAAAGAGGCCTGGATCGAGGAGAATTGAGGAAGAGGCAAAGATTAGGAGGGTTTTGCACCAACCCCTCTTCCCAATTGTGCAGACCCCTGCTCCGGCTCCTGCTCCTGCACCATTGTCAAGCAAGGGTTTTGGGTTGGAACCTCCTCCCGTCACAAACCAGCCCTTTTTCCCCCTGGCGCCGTCGCTGTCGCTGTCACCACCACCGCCCCCCAATCCGTCTTCCAGCGGCGGCACCAGCATTCCGGCGGATCCCAAGGAAGAGCAATCCGGTAACAGTAGTAGTGGTAGAAGTAGTAAGAGGTCAAGGAATGTTGTGATTGCGATTGTGCTGAGTTTGTGTGTAATTGCCGGGCTTGGTGCACTGGTGTTGTTTTTGCATCGTAAACGGGGCAAAGATCCATGGGTGTCATCTAATATTTATTTCGATGAAACCCCACTTAGAGAGCCAGGTGGGCCTGGGAATTTGAGGGTTTTTCAGGGTTCTAGCCCTGTCACTACTAAATTGGCTGTCAATGGCGATGGATCTGATGTTTTTTATTTGGGTACCATGGAGCCCTATCCAAATGGCAGGAGTTCTAATGCAGATAGAGATAAACATGGAGATAAAGATAAAGATAAAGATAGAGGTAGAGATAGAGACACCCACACTCACCCTGTGGAAGATGGTAACACCCCCACCCACGCCCATAGTGTGGCAGATGCTAACACCCTCTCCCGCACCCAAATCCACACGCATAGGCAGAATGGGAATGGATTTGCAAGTCCCTACGACAAGGATGATAGTTCAGATGAGAATGAAAAGACTGCACTTAATTCGAAATTTGGAATGTCCAATGGCGATGGTGTTGATGTGGTGGAGATGTTCCAGAGGCAGAGTCCTGAAATTCACCCACTTCCGCCCCTGGCTAGGAGACCTCCCCATTCTAGTTTCTGCACTGATTCCTCTGACGAGGAGTCTTTTTACTCGCCCCGGTGTCCTTCTACTTCTTCATCTCGAAGCAACAATGACAGTCCTCGGATTCCGGTATGCAAGAGGTTGTTTTCTCCTCCTCCTCGGCTGCAGCAGCAACCGTCTATAGTGTCTTGGAAATCAGAGTCTACGTCTACACATTCCTATCCTTCGTCATCTGCAACATCTTCATCAGCATCGTCTCCTTCTCCATTGGAAACCAGTCCTCCCCCTCCGCCCATTACCCCCAATGTTCTTCCCCCTCCTATTCGATCCCATTCAGATTCACATTCATCACCTCCCCATTATCCTCGTCCGATTCCTCCATCCCCGAATTCCGAAACCCAGCCTCCTGCTCCTCCTCCTAGCCTCCACCAATTCAAGACTCCTCCCCCTCCCCCACCTCTCCCTCCCCCATTTTTCCAACACGGTTCACCTTTTATTTCTCCATCTGCTAAACTCAAGTCAGATAAGCAATCATTGCCATGTAGACAAGCTAGGGAAAATACTGGTTTGTCATCATCACTTTATTCACCTGCGAATCAAAAGTCCAATCCATTTCTGCCACTCGATTCCAGATCATCACCATCTCAACTCGTTGGACAAAGGCTTAACAGGGTATCGCCTACTTCTTCTCCCATGAAAGAGAAATCTGTGCCACCCTCACCCTCACCACCATCTAACAAGAACTCATATTCACCACTCCCTCCTCTGCCAACACGTCCTCCTCCACCATTCTTGTCTTCTTCAAGATCTGGCAGGTTATCTCAGCTTCCACCAGTGTCACTCAACGGCCCCCCTCCTCCACCCCCTCTACCTTCTCAAAACAAACCTAGTCCACCAGAAATACGTTCTTCTTTGCCTTTGCGTTCTGCCTTCCGACCTAATTCGGCGTTATATTCTACAAGAACTGGACAATCTTTGCAGCCTCTCGCACCAACTTCCGGGCAATCCCTTTCTGAAGGTGCTGCTGAGCAACTGAATGCAGCAGGTACAGATGGGACTCCGCGGCCTAAGCTGAAGCCCTTACATTGGGATAAAGTTCGGGCAAGTCCCGACCGTGCAATGGTCTGGGACCAATTGAAATCAGGATCCTTCAAGTAAGAATTATTCTGATATAATTTGGATGAAGTTGGGCATGTAAGAATTGCCCTATTTTTGCAATAGGATTTTCTATGTAGTTTATTTATACTCTCGGAAATCAACCATTATTTCTGATAGGTTCTTATTACTGGGTACACTGGATCTGCTACTTAAAATTCTCCCAAGAGTGTTTTTTTTCTTTATTTGGCAAGGTTTCATTTCTTGCACTTGCATGTACAGGTTAAATGAAGAAATGTTTGAGACTCTCTTTGTTTACAATACCCCAACTCCGGTGAAAGCAGAAGTAAACAGAGGATCAGTTGCTACTCCTCTTGCTCAGAACCAACGTATTCTCGAGTCCAAAAAATCCCAAAACATAGCAATACTATTACGTGCTTTGAGTGTGACTAAAGAGGAAGTCTGTGATGCACTACTGGAAGGTGAGTTTCTAACGCTATTCCTGTCATTTTTTCGAACTCTGGTAAAAATTACAAAGATCTTTGGAGGGCTGCATTGATGTTGTGATAGCAAAGTGGCTTATCTTATGATTGCTTTCAGTATTGGCAAAATGAATGTAAGATAATTCCATGTTTTTCTTTTCAAGGGTATTGAAGAATACAGAACTCCAGTGGCAAACAATGCTCAGGAGACTTAAATAGAACGGAACATTATTTCATAACCAATGCATTATCCATGATTTTCATTTTAATCAATAATGTAGTGCGGCCTCTTTTCATTGTGGAACTTATTGGTTCCAAGCTAGTTTATAACATGCATTTTAAGATTGTAAAAAAAGCAGGTTAGTAGGAGATTGAGAATTGTCTTACTGCAATTACAGACTACTTAGAAAAATCATGCCATATATTGCTCAACTCTCATTCCCTCACGTACCATTTGTATTGTAGATTACAGTAATCTCTATAATGTCACCATGAAAACTTAATAGCACTTTCCGAAACATAGAATAAAGACCCCTGATATTTGCTGTTTGAGGTTGCACTTCAGACCATAGATATTGTAGCAAACCTAATTTTGCATGAAGCCATAAATATTTTTAGTGCACTATCAACGTGGATAAATGGCTAGCAGTATCCATCTGGTTCATGCTATATATTATGTTTTTTATTAAGAAAAATGCTTATTATTTTGCACTATATACCCTTTTGTTGGGCATATCATCAGTTGTACATTAAACAACTGTTGATTGTATTGGCCACCTGGGGTTTCAGTAAACAATATTTGGGGGTCTTGAATATTTAGGCCTAAACCAATACAACCGAAAGTTTCATGAGAAGCAGACATATATGCCTGTGAACTGATTTTATAGGCAGGTTGTATCTATTTGATAATGTGCTTGGCCATCTGGAAGGCTACACTATTTTAGTACTAATAGTAAGATCTCCACCTGATACTATGATTATCTATTTGATCATCAAAATGAAGGCCAATCTTTTCATATTCACCTCCTGGAGAAGTACTCGATTATTATTTTTGGGTTTATTCAAAGTTTACACTTTTTAAATTTTATTTCAGTTTATCTCTCAAGCTACCATTTTGTGCTAGCCTAGGCCTTAATTCTTCCCTGATTGAATTCTCTTCTATATGGACAAAAAACATTTTGAAAGGAAAGTGTACATAAATTGCGAATTATTAAGGGCATTAATATTATAGGAAGATATTCCATGAGTGTTGGTTATACTGTAAGAGTATTTGTAGTCCATGCTTTTAAAGAAAGTTGATAAGATAAGGTAATTATATTAATGTCCAATGAATGACCACAGAGTAGGTCAAAGGTACTGCAGAGTACAAATGTGTCCATACAAAGCGGGAAACCAAAAGGTTTCCAAAAGAAGTGCAAAGCAATAGAAGAAGCCAGAGGCCAAAAACGAAGTGAAGCGGGAAACTCTAAAGTTCCAAAGAAGTACGAAGCATGATAAGGGAAGAAGAAGAAGCATTGGGGAATGCCTATCCGGGAATGGTGGTTGCATCTCTCCTATCTGGGAATAGAGATATCCCAATTTTCATTTTGATTTAGTTCAAGATTAAAATGAAAGTCAAATGAATGTGGATTATGTATGAGAGTGGAGAGATGACATGAGCGGTAGCTTATGTATGACTAGATTTTCCAAGCATTTCAGTTATAAGGAACACACTTGATTGACCAGAATCTCCTCTACAGACTTGTATTGTATGGGAAACAAGCACTATAATCAGTATTTGGATATAGAGAAATAGGAAAGAAGAAACTTAAATTCAAAAACCATTCCAATCAAGTTTCAACAAGAAAAGAAAAGATTCAATAGGAGATCAAATCAGATCAATGGGATTGCAATATTACTAATGTTGCAATCCAGCAGGCCTTTCTGTCGACCATAGGAATATTGCATTTTTTAATGCTTTCGTGTCCTCATCATGGAAACTAGGTTCGGTGGAAGAGAAACATATTTTTTTGATGACATTCAGATATCAAAATTGTATTTTTAATGCTTGCGTGTCCTCATCACGGAAATGAGGTTCGGTGGAAGAGAAACATATACTTTTGATGACATTTAGATATCAAAATGTTTCCTGGGAGGAGTCTGGTCTTATATTGAAGTAGACAAAATAGAAAGGTGTAACATTAACTTTAAGATCACAAGCCGGGGCCTAAAACACATACAACTGATTCCAGAAAGGAGTATTGCTGGTGAGGAGGAAATTAGATCATGCGCTAAGGTCTATCTTTGAGTGGTATATGGAGTGGAGTACTAGCAATCAATGTAACTTCTGATTTTCTTGCATTTGTTGTTGTGAAAATTCAAAAGCATGTCAGATAACTGTTCAAATACTGGTATAAAATTCCATTTGCATGAGCTTCATGGAACACAAGATTATTTAACTTGTAACTTGATCCAAAAATGGTGAATTTCAAAAACTGACTCAATTAACCGTTTTTATGGATACTATTTTTTCTCAAATTAATGTACTACGTTAAATTTGGCACTTAGAAACTCTGAAATTGTAGTGTAAACATCAAATTTTAACCATACACACAATTCCGCATTCATTCCCTTCATTTTTCATTTTCCTGTAAAACGTGCAATTACGTTAAAATTGGCTTATACTTAAAATCAGATCATAACTGATTAAAAACAGCAGCAAATGAAGTAAAACCAGAGACACAACTCCACAACTTGATAACGGAGTTCGTCTGTGAGGGACTAAGTTTCCTGGTTTGCAAAACTACGAACCGATCCTATTAATGATGCAAGATAAATACAAATCTTACATCAAAATCTCCAAAATTGACAAAATAGGATCTGGAAGCACCTCAGACGAACTCTAGGAAGTTTCCACAACCGACTCTCAGCTCTCGGCTTGACTCCGTTGTATTCCCGCACCCAAACAGTCTACTTAACCTGCATTTTCTCTCTCTAGAAACTCAAAATCATCTCTCTAAAGGCATAATTTCTCTCCAAAATGGGCAATAATATGTCTCTGTTATGTCTCCATCAACAATCCTGCATAAAAATTACATAACAGCCTTAAGCTCCATTAAAAGGGCTAAATATCTCCAAAAAAGGTCTCTAGGACTTACACAGTCCTTTATGCAACACCCTTTAATCATACACCCATCGAGCTCCTTTTATAACATCGTTCAAGCCTTGTGAGTTGTTGGCAAAAGGATAATTTTAGTACCTGCCCGCCACATTAGGGGTTCGAATCCCCATTCCTTTGTTTGCTTTTGGCAGGTTAATCCCCGCATGTAGTGGTCAGCTTTATTAGGCTTTTAAAATCCTCCACTTATCCACTATAGTAGCTCCCGTGGCTCAACGGTCACACTCCTGTTTTTGGCTGCGACAGGTGATTGAATCGGTTGTTGTAACCTCTTCAACCCGGCACGTGGCTTGCATTTTGGTGCGGCACAACCATAGTTGGGACTATCCCACATGATTCGTGGGGAAGTAGTTTCAAGGCTTGAAATAGCTGGGGCGGTGGAGTTGTAGTCGTGGTTGCAGCCGCGTCAATGTTCTCTTTTGTTGGCTCTGCCAACTTGCCGTCCAACTTGGCGCGTGACTCGCCCTTGGGACTTGATCCTTGCATTCTACTTGGTCGTGATAAGGCTTCATTGATGAGTTGGTTGCACGTGGCTCGTGGGTTGGTTCATTGGATCTCGTAGTGAGTTGTGATATGGCTCAATGATTCGAGCTAGCACTTATGACGAGGTGGCACTGACTTGGCAATGAAAGATGGGGAGCTCGGTTAGCTCGCCTCAGCTTGCTCTCAACTTGGCGAGTTGTTTGAGAACATTGGAAAATTATGGGAAGTTTATCCCACATGCACCATACTGTGAACATAAGTAAGGTTAATAAGCAAAATCACATGCTATGCATAGTGAAGAATGGCGGTAGGGTCCCCCTCCATACAAAAAGTGGACCCCACTGACTGTTGGGCCCCTAGTCGACACTCTATGTGGGACCCACCTCGACCATTGAAAGACCGAAGGCTAAAACCATTCTTTTGCTCAAACAAACTCTGACACTTGTTGCATTCACAGCCTATCAGTTGGCGCATTCTCATTTTGCCACATCGACGATGTGTAACCTGCACTCACTTTTTGCCAATTGAACTTGAATTTCAGCGGACTGTATCTTCATCATACAGACTTTGTTTTGCCTCGTTCAAAAGGGCATCGAAAAGCTCTTGATGAGTACTTCCATATGCAATTGGTTTTGGGAAATTTAGGGAACATTCAAACCATGATTATCCTCCGGATCACACCTCCCCAATGAAGAACTTTTGTACCACTAAAAATTTCTCACTCTCAGAAAATGAAGGTACAACTTCCTCATTTTTGGCTATTTCTCTTTTCTGTTGAACACAAACTCTTCCTACACCCATCTAGCAACTCAAGAGCAAAATCAACATAAGGCATTGTTCTCGCCTTGATCACTGATCACTAGCGGCAATCTCTCTCTACATGAGGCTATCTCTCTATGTGAGGCTATATCTCCCAACAAGGTTGTCTCTTTCATTATGGAGTTGTCTCTAACAAACAGGGTTGTCTCTTCCTTCACAAAGCTATCTCTCACAATAGGGACTATGTCTCAAAATGAACCAACAATTTTTCTCTTAATTGTTACAAACTGGAAGGTTACGAAGTTTCATAATCTCCCTCCTATCTTTGCCATCTAACCCTCTGCACTACATGTCTCGGTCTCTTCTTGGGGAAGTTTTCTCGCTCTGTACTATTGACAAGATGGAATAAGAAATGCTTATTTCTCCTTGCTTAACAACAAAGGCAAACAACACATGGTAACACAAGTAATTTGCTTCGTGGATGTATGTTAGCATCCCTATCTTACATTGAAATCCACTTGTACAATTTGCCCCATTTTAGGGTCTTATGGTTTGTTACAAAAATACATGGATTTTCATTTACAAACATTGCCCAATTTTCGGGTCTTATCAAGTGCATACAATAAATTGCACATTTTACAAGTACATGTTTCAAATTCTAAGAAATGAATGTCAACGTACATTCATGAAACAAAATTACATGTTACCTTTTGTAATGACATCATGCCACCTCGTCTTTCATTTTAGAAGATCACGGCTTTAACTGCCTATTAAATTTCTTAGAACTGTTTGGTTTCCAAACTGGTTCTTGGAGAACTTTGTTTTTAAGTTCCTCTTATTACAAAAAACCTCTTTACCTATCTTGTCTTTGTTACAAGCAAGGTAAGCGAACATGCTAATTTAAACATGTGTATGAGAAGGTAAATAAAGTGATACAACTTTCCATCAGTTGCTGGTATTGTCTCTCCTCAACGAAATTTGATCTAGTATCTACCTCCACATTTAACTCCAATAATGAATGATAGTTTACTTCATCAAAATGTGAATACGAGGTGTAAAAAATGCTAAATAAATTTCAGCTATGTAAACGTGTTATCCATAAAAGGAAAGCAAATGTCTTACCAACCCATTTTCACTAATAATCGTAATGGGTTTCATTGGATAGTCTAGTTTTTTGCACAGGATAGGCTAGTTGATTTTTGTTCCACTTTCTTCTTACAAAATTGTGGGTGGAGTTTCCAACATTTCTCAATCTTGTGTCCACTCATTTGGCAATGAGTACAAAAAAATTTGTTATTCCCGTATCTTGTTTAGGAGAGTGGTCTTTGTTAATCCTTCTTTCTAAGGATTTTGTCTTCCAACACATGGCCACACAATGGTTACTTAATCCACAAAATGTACATGGAAATAAATACCACAAATTTGGTGTTACCTAACCATCCTTTGCATAGTCAAAGTGCACATTGGAGTATTTTCCTTGCCTAGACTTTCTCGGACTTTTACTTGTGCAAGATTGCTGAGGTGAAACTGTTTTCTTTCCTCTTTTGCACTTACATAATCACTTTGTGAGGCCTGCCCAATATTCAAAGCAACATCATCCTCGTTGGTAGGATTATCAAAAAAAAAATTGTTTTCACCTTGAATAGGGTGATTTTGGAGTTTTGTTGTTTTGGAGCATTACCCAATTTCTCTCTTACCACTGTCATATCCCAAACCTGCATAGCGAGGTCTTTCCTCTACCTGAATGGGACTAGTAATACCTTGGACATTTATTCCAAAGCCCTTTCCATCACAGCCCATCCTATTCAGTAATTTGGATCCAATACCTCTAGTATGATTATCAAACTTACCAAAATCAACATCCGATTCATGATGGGGGGAAAAGTAAACATGGTGATTCACTTACAGTGCATTCATTTGTGGTAGAAGGTTGTATTTGTCTAATAGACTTGTTTGTCTCTTCCACTTCATCACCAATTTGATATTTTGCAAAGATCTTATCTTTGGCCTGCAATTCGAATTGCAATGTTTCAATGACACCCAAGAAGATTTCTCCCTATCTTGATCAATTTCTCTTGAAGCTCCAGGCTTTTATTCTCCAAGGAATGTCATATCTTTCTCAGCTCAGAATTCTCTTCCTGAATCTAGTAGTAAATGGTCTCTAGCTCCTATAATTTCAGATCCTTGCTTATGGTTGACTTGTTGCAACTTGTATCCAACTACAAACAACCCAAGCAATAATCTCAAGCGGAAATTTGTTAGCAATGCTTCAGAAATCGTACTTTGATACGAAACTCGATCGAAAAAGGTGTAAATGCAATTGAGTCAATTAACCGTTTTTATGGATACTTAATTGAATTACCTCAAATTAACATACTACGATAAATTTGGCACTTAAAATTTCTGAAATTGAAGTGTAATCATCAATTTCAATTCATACACCCAATTCCGCATTCATTCCCTTCGTTTTCCCAATTTCCCATGAAGTGTGTAAATTAGTTAAATTGGCTTATATGCTTAAAACCCGATCATAACTGATTAAAACAGCCGCAATGAAGGAAAAATCAGAGACAAAAATCCACAGTTGATAACAGAGTTCGTCTGTGAGAGACTATGTATCCGGGTTCGCATAACCACTAACCGATCCTATTAATGATGCAAAATAAATAACATAATCTTACATCAATTCTCCATTAATGGGCAATAAGGAACTGCAAGCACATTTGTCTCAGTTTTTTAGGAAGTTTCCAATAATGCTTCCTGCAAAAATCGGACGAGTCCCTGCTCTTCTCACTCCAAAAATGGGCTTTCTCTCTCTTCCTAAGTCGGTTTTTTCTCTCCAAAACGGGCAATATTACTCCAACTTGGACAAATATGTTTTTGCTTTGTCTCTACTACATCATCCCTACAAAAAAATTACATGAACATGCCCTCTTTCCATTGAAATGGGCTAAATATCTTCAAAAAGACTCTAAGACTATACACAATCCTGCAACATCGTTTAATCAACACCCATCGAACTCCTTTTATAACATTTCCCGAGCTCATGGTGTAGCGGTTGGACCTTATCTTTTTGGTCTATGTAGCCCACATTCAAATCCCTCTCTGCCACTTGCATTGTCTATGTTTGGGATTAAAATCCCACATGTTGCAGTCGCTTGGAATATTGGATTTTTAAAAACCTTTGAATGATATAGACCTCACGTGACTTAGGTCACACCTTGTCATGTTTTTGTTGGGCGATGATTGAATCGGTAGGTTGTAACCTCTTCAGCTCGGCACGTGGCTCACCTTGTAGTGTGGCTCGGCCACTGGTGGTTGGGACTGTGTCGGCAGTTACATTAGATCTCGGGATCTGACTCGCAAGTCGGTTGTGTTTGTTGGATAATAAACGAGCCCTCTTGGCTCGGCCTTCCTATCCCGCGAGTTGGACTCTCAATCGAGCCATGCATTGAGTTGTTGGGTGACAAGCGAGCCCTCCTAGCTTGTCCTGTAGCTAAGTCTGGTGGTTGATCATGTGAGTTGGTTGCATTGGATCTCGCTGTCAGTTATGATATGCCTCGACCCTTTAAGTTGGCACTATGACGAGGTGGCTCTGACTTGGTAGTATGACGAGGAGCTCAGTTAGCTCAGTCACCAACTCGCTCTGCAACTCGGTAAGTAGTTTGAGAACTTTGGAAAACTATAGGGACTTAGTCCCATATGCACCAATCTGTGAACCTCGGTGAGGTTAATAAGCAAAACCACATGTTATGCATAGTGAAGAATGGCGGTAGGGTCCCCCTCCATACAAAAAATGGGCCCCGCCAGTTCTTGGGCCCCCAGCCGGCACTCTTTGCAGGACCAACTTCAACTGTCAAAAACTGGAGGCTAAAACCATTCTTTTGCTCGGGCACACTGTGACTTGTTGCTCCCACATTTTGCCACTCGGGGCTTTCTCGTTCCACCATTTCAGTGCTGAACAAACCTGCGCTCGCCTTTTGCCAGTTGGACCTGAACTTCAGCGGACGATATCTTCCTCATATGGACTCCGTTTTGCCTCGTTCAAAAGGCGTTGGAAAGCTCTTCATTAGTACTTCCGTATGCAACTGATTTTGGGAGGTTTAGAGAACAATTGAATTAGGAATGTTCCCCGGATCACACCTCCCCATTGAAAAACTTTGGTACCACCAAAAGTTTCCACTCTCAGAAAATGAAGGTATAACTTCCACATTTCAGGATGTCAGGAACAACTCAGATGTATCTATTAAAGGTATTTTTGTATTTATCAATATTACTAAAGGATAGTTGCACATCCTTGGACCTATTTATGACTGGTCACTAAGAATAACATGATAAATTTCAGTTTTTCTATTGCAGTATGATTTGATATTCTTGATTTGTTTCAAGGTTAGAATGCAAGTCCTTTTGACCACTTGCTACTAATTTCTATATGTTAGGATTTCATTTGGTTACATCTTATAGAAAATATCAATCAACTTTCTTAGCATTAGTCAGGTCAATTTCCAACCGCTAATATTAACCTGGGAGATATTTTATATGACGTACTAATTTATCTTTAAACTTTTAAGTTGTGAAAATTGGTCTAGATATTATTCTGAGTCTGATTGAACTTGTTTTTGCCAATTTTATCATATTTAATCAGTCTTTTTTTCGGAGTTCCTCAGTTCCACTCTAACAGACTAATTATGATCATTTTTTAAATATTCATATTTCTATATTGCAAAATTAGTTGCATGTATATCCCACTATTCATCCACTAAATGATACTTGATTTGGTTATCAAGGAAAGGAAGATAGCAGCACTATTCATCGACTAAATGATACTTGATTTGGTTATCAAGGAAAGGAAGATAGCAGCACTATTCATTAACGTTTCTTCCATCTGTCTTCTGCAGCATAATTTCTTGAATTTTTTACTTTAATCTGCAGTTTACTTTTTACGTTTCTCTGAAAAAGTTTAAATTTTTAATATTTCCCTATTGCAAAACTAGTTGCATGCTTGGGAAATGAAATTTCAGAGCATGCAAGTAAGCTCAACTTGGAAAACTGCAACATTTTAAGAGTTGTAAAATGGGTGTAGATCACCTTGGTTCTTCACGATCAGGATAACTGAGAATTAAAGGCCCAGGAAGTTCAGTGAAGTCTCTTAGTACCACTGTGTGTAGAGGAGGAAGGAATTAAAATACTAAGAGGTTGACAGGCTGACATATTGTAGTGTAATATGATAAAAGTAATTCAGTGTGCTGAATCATGAAGTGATTGGCAAGATCATGACAAGTTGCTAATATGAATGGTATGATGTTTATGAGCATAAGTCTATATGTACATTGTACTATGAATAGTTGGGTGGATAGATTCCAATTAGGGGAGTGATGGATAGATTCCATGCATCAATGCTACTGGTGAAGTTGTCACGCTGTGTTGCCGATGGGGTCGAGGCAAGTGAGATTAAAGTTGCCTAATTTTTTGAGTTGGACAGTACAAGACCGAGTCTAGCAAATTTTAGAGAACCATGTGGCAGTCCCTGCCCAATAGCACAGAAAATTATTTTATGTATCGTAGGATTGTTGTGGTTTGGATGTTGTCTCATATCAAGATTGCAGCGACTTAGATAGGCTTTTGGTCTAGATACGGTGGCCAAGTTTAGTGGTCTATATGCTTACTGTATTGCAGGGATTTTGCTACATGTAAGCCAGGCTTTTATAAGAAAGCATTGCAACTGAAAAGTATTGAGTGGAAAGCAAGTCTTGGATGTCTCTACTGGATCTCATTTAATTTACAATCTCTCTCTCTCTCTCTCTCTCTATATATATAAAGAATATGCACCCAATCAATAAATCCACATGTGTTTTGAGTATAGATCTAAGAAGTCTTTTAAATACTCTTATTGGGTAGGAGGATTTTTTGCTCAAGGGCAAACAGTGTTGTTGGGCATTGACCTCTAATAGAAATTGTTTCAACTTGCAAATAATTTTTCCTTGTTTAAACCTCACCTTTATTTCACTAGCCATGCAAAATGGCTCAAACAAAACTTACAAAGATCAAGGATTCAAAATTTCATAGAATTTTAAGTATTTTGGATGGGATGCCACAATCCTTATTACGTTATTGCAGGGTAGGAGTAAGAGCATTTTTCACTGCTAACAAAATCTTAAGGGAAGGTGAATTTGTCATGCTCAGAGGCATATTCATTTAGAGGAAATGGATTCAGGACCAAGGTCAATCTTCCATCTGATTTAGTTGTTAGCTTGTAGCTGCCTTGGAACATTTCTTAATTCAAAATTTGAGCCTCTAATCAAGAAGGGATGGATGCTATCGTATGGTGTTCAAAATATTTCAGACCGTGTTTCCCATGTTATGGGCCTTGCTTCTATATGTTGATGTCTGTTAGTATGAGGACTGCTATTTTTAGATTTGCAAGAACAGATGGTGAGCTTGTTGGTAGTTGCAGTTACCACTGGTATAACTAGGACAAGAAATAATTTTGTCCAATGATCTTCCAAAATTTATATATTCTGTGGGATGGATGCTTTTGTTTTGAAAATATTTGCTTTCTGGCCAAAAGGAAGCTTCACAATATTGAAGTTCATTTATCTTATTTCCTATTGGATGAAAACCATGATTCCACATCCTGATTGTGATTCCCAAGCCTTACTCTTTTATAAAAATACTGCTTTATTCTTGATATTAGCATGCATGAATATTTCTAAGTGGTTTTATTTTCACCAGAACATCAAATTGGAAACCTTCTTGTGTGAATATTGGAAGTTCTTAGTTATCTTTTGTATGAAACACAATAAGAAACATTATCTGGCCAAAAGGAAGCTTCACAATATTGAAGTTCATTTATCTTATTTCCTATTGGGTGAAAACCATGATTCCACGTCCTGATTGTGATTCCCAAGCCTTACTCTTTTATAAAAATATTGCTTTATTCTTGATATTAGCATGCATGAATATTTCTAAGTGGTTTTATTTTCACCAGAACATCAAATTGGAAACCTTCTTGTGTGAATATTGGAAGTTCATAGTTATCTTTTGTATGAAACACAATAAGAAACATTATCCTGAAAATGCAGAGTTACTGCTTGTGAGTGACAGTCATGTAGACGCCAATTCATCCTCGATGAATTTTGTAACAACTAGTATGTTAACCCAGTAAATGCCACCTAAATTTCAAATGTAAATAACCGTAACAAAAGAAATCACTTGGCTTACAGATAATAGTCCTCAACATGCCCGTGAGTTTTGTACGAAAGTGCTAGAATGAAACTGAATCGTTTCATTAAACTTACATGCAATATTTCCATCAAAAAGAGAATTTCATGTCATTTAATGGTCCTGCTGGCTGTTTGACTATTCTAGGATATGAATAACTATCTACTCCTATTCATGTGTGAGATGGTCATGCACATGCTCGTACATCTTTAGACATATTTCATTACCACTTGTTTTCTTATAAGTTACTACCAAAATATCATTTAAAAGCAGTTGGTAACCACCACTCATCACTATAAGACACGCGCATACCCAAGAAATAGTTTCCAGACTTCATCTCGGGTAGTGATTGGAATCAAAACAGTCTGGACATGTCACTTAGTATTGCAGTTGAGTTTTGGGGTGAGAATCACTTCATTGATTTCTATTCTATGCACTAGTCAGTTTATTATTGGTATCTCACTGTTTGTTTAGGAGGAATGTTGATTTTTTTTCTGGAGTATTTTGTGTTCTATCTGACGATTACTACAAAAATTATATTTTACATTTGTCTATACAATTCTTTTGTCATGTCTTCCTACCAAAAATATTTATGATTGGTCTTTTATCTGGATGACGTTTTTAGAGGTCCAGTGGAAATGTATTTTATTTTGCGATATCTAATTGAAAAGCTTCAATTTTTACATTCTTTTTGTGACAGGGACTTCTGACAGTTTAGGTACAGAGCTCTTGGAGACTCTAGTCAAGATGGCACCATCAAAAGAAGAAGAAATTAGACTGAGAGAGTATAATGGAGATACTTCTAAACTTGGTCCTGCAGAGCGATTTCTCAAGGCATTGTTGGATATTCCTTTTGCCTTCAAACGAGTTGATGCCATGCTGTACCGGGCGAGCTTTAAAGAGGAGATTGATCACATAAGGAAGTCCTATGCAACATTAGAGGTAAATGACAATCAAAACTTGTATTCATGCTGAGTGAAAACTGGTGCTAGATTACAAGGAAAGGAAAAATAAATAAAAAAATCATATATGCATTAGTGTTGCTAATGTTTGATTCTATTGTTTCCTCTTATACAGGCAGCATGTGAAGAATTGAGATCAAATCGTCTGTTCCTTAAGTTGTTGGAAGCTGTTCTAAAGACAGGTAATCGGATGAATGTCGGTACTATTCGTGGTGATGCTCAAGCTTTTAAGCTTGACACTCTTCTGAAACTTGTCGATGTCAAAGGCACAGATGGGAAGACAACATTATTGCATTTTGTTGTCCAGGAGATCATAAAAGCTGAAGGTGCACGTGTTGCAAGTACTGGTGAACAACCTAATATAAATTCTACAAGTGATATTATAAATAATAAATTGCATGCTCTGGGTACAGAAGTAAAGAGCCAGAAAGATAATGAAGAGGATTACAGAAAACTTGGATTGCAGGTTGTTGCTGGCTTGAGTACCGAAATGGGAAATATAAAGAAGGCAGCAGGAATAGACTCGGACATCTTGTCCAGTTCTGTATCAAAGCTTGCAAGCGGTTTGGGCAAGTTAAGAGAGATTTTGCAAATAGATGTCACAAGACAAACAAAAGATGGGAATGTGGGTGGCACTTCTAAGCAAGGAAACTTTTACAGGTCCATGGAATCTTTTTTGCGACTAGCCGAGGAGGATATATGTCGAATACAAGAAGAAGAAAAGAAAGCCTTCTCTCGTGTGAAGGAAATTACAGAATATTTTCATGGGGATGCAGCCAAGGAAGAAGCTCATCCTCTCCGTATTTTTGTAGTTGTAAGGGACTTCCTAGGTGCGCTGGACCAAGTATGTAGAGAATCAGGCAGATTGCAGACAAGAAATTTTCAAAGCTCTGTTCAGCCTCCCACAATTTCAGTCAATACTTTTTCTCGTCCTCTTCCAAGAGGTTTCTATGAAAGAAGGCTTGATAGTTCTGATGATGAAAGCTCATCTCCATAACAATTGCTATGGCATTTTTTCATTTTCAGTAAGGGGTGTTTTTGTTCCGCACACTAGTACACCCTTTTTATGGGAGGGGATATTTACGATGCAGATCAAAGAGTGTGTCAGACCCATATCCCAACAGCATATGTGAAGCAACAAATTAATGGTCCGTGTATTTTTTGGTTTCGGTGAACGAGTTCCCTAGTTCTCGTGTAATATATAATCTTCTAGGAAGTTGAAAATAATCTAGGTAGTAATTTGCGGCATTTTGCTGCCTGTAAATTGAGGCGATTTTAGAATTCTTTCAGCTATTAATACAAAAGAAGCCTGATGCAGGAATTCATTGTTGAGATTGCTCTTTGAAATCTGTAATTATCTTTATGGAGGTGAAATTTTATCCGTGAGATATAATTGAGATTCAATTGTCCATTATAAAAGAAGAACAGGTTCAAGTATGCCTTCGACAGCTTTTCCAACTTACAGTGAAAGCTTATATATCTACGCATTCACTTATCAACTGCTGGTCACATGACAATAATATTCTGCTTTATTTGTGTTACTGTTACTCTTAAGATTTCTTTCTACGAATTTCCAGCCATGTAAAATACATGTGAAAACTTCGATTATGAATGTTTAATATATGTTTGGGAGAGTCCCCAAACTTAATGTCATATTTTGGCAGTTACCTTTGAGACGAATGGTTTTATTGCATTGTTTTTACTCAAAGAGTACAACTCCCAGCCATTATGGGCAAGTCTTTTGATCATCAGTGATGGACTTTGGCGCATGAACCGGACAAAAACCTAATGAGAATTCTTGCATGACAGGCATGCTGCACAATTTGCAAGGGACTGGCCTTTCTGGAGAAAGTTACACGATTTCAGTGATGTGAATGTCCGAGGGCCGAAGCACACAGTTTCTCAAATGCATTAAAGCATGAATTACACTAGCACCTTTTGTTTTCCAATATAAATATTTAAGATTCAGAAGTCGGGATATGCCGAATTGTTTAGGGAGCAAACTCAATTGCAATTCTGAACCTTTTATCCACCCATATTTTACTTGTGTTTTTCCTTGCAAGGCCATGCCATATTTTCTGCAGCTCTACCCACGATATCATATGATGTGAATTATATTGCTTAAAAATAGGAAGTTTCAGCCGTTCACCTTTTACACAAGCCTTATTGTGGGTTCTTCACGAAGCTTACATGATTTCGTATGCTTTATTCTACTTCAAGTTTGATGCAACCCAAAAAGTGCCAGCAGAAATCGATGTTCAGAAGTTTGTGATTGCCATCAAGCATTAATACCCGTAATACCTCTAGTGCATGTCTTACTACCCCAAGTCGAATATGTCCTTGCATCTTGGAATTACATCTGCAATTCTTAAAATCATTTATTCAATCCAAAAGTTAATCCTAAATTTGTTGGTAGGACAATATATAAACTTCAATATACCATGATTTTTATGCCAATAGGGGTGTGCCACAATGGAAGCGACCCTCCTCCCAACATAATGGTTGATTGATCGTGGGATGAATATGTTTGCTTGCTCAACTTTACCCTCTTCTTTTTGCTTCATATTCCAAAAATAATATAATGGTTGATTGGTATTTGTTCAGCCCACCCCCGACCCCCGCCCCCCGCCTCCCCCCCCCCCCCCCCGCTTCCTATGTCCCTTAATAATCAAGTAAAAAAAAAATCACAGAACTCTTTGAAATCCATGTCTGTGCGGTAACAACACGAAGTGGCACTTTTAAAGGTCACGACATGTTAACCTATCAACATAACGTGACAAGGAAGTTCAACCGCCACACTTGCAACAAGACGAGGCCTCACTCGAGCGAAAGATGAACCAATTCATAGCTGTCCTCTATTCCTACTGTTTGCTGCAATTGCCTTCTTGTAATGATGTATATATATGTAAGCCATTCAACTCAAAGGACTAATGAGCATATATCATATAGTAGTGTGTTAGAATGCCCAGAGTATATTGCATAGTGTACACTCGTATCCACGTTCTAGTCTAGGCAAGTCAAAAAGTGCCATACCCCATCTAATCACGGAAATCTTCATTCTCAGCTTTGCTAAAGATTGTAACAATTGTACTGCACCATTTTCTTTCTTATAAATGGTTGTATTCCGCAAATACTTTCGCATTCAAATTTATTTTGGTTCATTGCTATTATAGTTTTCCATCACATGGTTTAAACCCCATAGGTTGCTATCCAAGTTATAGTTTTGTCCCCCTCACCAACAACCTGAGCTCGCGGGTGCAAATCATTGGTATTAGAGAAAAAGATATCATAAGCTTGTAAACACTTCCACACAAAACCAAAAAGGACACTTACTCGGATCTATTTCAGAGTATTTGGAAAAATGTTGTAGCAAGAGCAAGATGGTTGATGCCCAAAAACAACTCTCTGAGGCATCTCGAGACATGCATAAACTCATACATGCTACCCTTGAGGAACAATGCGTCGAACTCTTTGGCCAATTCCACGAACTCATGATGTAACTCAACCAAACATCTCATTCTTCTACACAACCTACACATCAATGGTTCCAACATCAAAACCCTTTCAAGGTTCAAGTCAATCTCAACATTATAACGTTCACAAGAAAAATTAACGCCATAACATTAGATAGTTGGATTCAACAACTTGAGGCCTACTTATTGGTCAATTGCTTCAGTGAGCTAGAGAAGATAACATTGGCAACATTGAAGATGTGATCCAAGAGGATTAGAGACCTTAAAAATTTCACAACACCACAACATTCCTCTACGTCATGATTTGACTTCACCCATGACTTTAACATCATATCACGCACATGTGTGCAACTCCAAGATCCTTATGCTTCCTCCACGATACTGCATATGGCATGTAGTATCAACACTATACTGCACAACTCTTCAACACCCCCAACTAAAGATGACAGATTAATTATAAATTTTGAAGTGATTGTAATGCTTCCTTGTCTATTAAGGCATTGTTCTATTCTTGATCGATGGCGGATTACTAACTAGAGAATAAGGAGTATATAAACATCTTACATTCAACCTCTTAGATGTTTTATAAGACTTTGCATAGTATAAATTTGCATTACAGTTCTACATATGGGGTTAGTTGTCTTCTTTGCTTCTTTGTTCCATAAGAACTCTGATGTATCTTTTGGCCTTTATCATTCACAATATGTTTTCCGCACATAACACATCTAGATTCTCATTTAGATGTTGTCTACCATGTCTATTCCAGATAAGTGGCATTGATTCAACCCTAAAAAAAGATAAATAAGGTGTTGGAAAGGTGTAAAGGGGGATCCTAACTTATTTACTTTTAGGGTGAGGGTTAGCAACAAGTAGTATATTCAGATTAATTAATCGACATTAATGCCCAAATCAAAATATAACATCCATAGCAACTTTCAAGATAGAATATGAACATGATTGCTAAAACACAAGGAAGTGGGTACACTTAGTTGATTACTGACTCAAGAAGTTGATATGACAGTGTTGCATGGTTGTACATGCTAGGAATGGTATGCAAGTGCTTTGTCTCTAGAGTTGGGTGTGCAACTTAACAATGACGAAACCATTCGGAAGTTGTATGGAACCTTCAAACGATTCAACGCCTAGAGAATGGTTTTGTATGGTGATGCATAGGCACTTTGCAACTTTCTATGCCCTAGTGAATACCAGTGATTTGCTTCGCTATGAAACCTTGGGTGTCACATGTGTGAAATCCTCTATATGATGCAAAATAGTTTCAAAATCCTAATTAGAGGTAGGCGACTATGCAAAAAGGTTAGTGGTTGGGTAGAAGTGCAATCTATACATTACCTATGTTGGCAATACTCCAAAGAGGCCTCAAACTGCACATAGTTCTACACCTAGCATGTGATACCTATATGGATGCAACTAGCTTTGGATATTTAACCACTTGAAAATAAGAAATAATGGATTGGCGTACATATCTTGACTTGGCTTGGTCTCTAGCTTGGGAAGCATGACTCTATAGCTTCAAACCTGTGTTGGGGTGGTCCTATGATGTGTTGTTGCTTTAAAGGGATTTATGAGAGCTTGGAGTGCTTTTGGAATGATATTTGTAAGTATTCTCTTGAAAGTGCCAGGTCAGGTAAATATGTGAGTTAGACTTGCTTATACAGAATTTCGAGTAAAATCTTGCATTAAAGATGACCTATAGGATATGAGTTGATCTACAAAAGATATCAATTTGAAAAAATGATTGTTGGGTGGTTGGGGACATAATCGTCAACTTTGGACTGAGTTGTTGGATGGTTTGGTCCTAGATGAACAATCATGTACAAGTAGGTGTTGGGGTTTTGCAAATTTTTGGGAATGATGCATAGGAGGGATTTACAACTTGGGACTAATGCAACTAATTCTATTAGCGACTGAGCAATTTGGATAGAAAAACAAGTCATGCAAGAGAGATATAAATATATCACCTAGGCTTGGAATGTGTGCGTAAGTCTGATCTGGGGATACAACCCAAGTTGTAATTGCCAAATGATAAAATGTCAAATTTAAGTGTCTACATTTGCCCCCTTTAAGTATGAAATGAAAATTACATGCTTAAAGGAATAAATACCTAAGTGTGTAAGCACACTTTTTCTTTGCTTGAAGTTGTTAATTTCACTTGCATGTTGGAATGCTCCAAGATGAAACCTACAAGATAGGGTGTAGTCAGTTTCCATAAAAAGAGAATTAAAATTTAACTTATTTTTGAAAATATATTTGTATCTTGAAAATTGAACTTGTAGCTAGTAAAGTGAAAGAGACAAAAGAATGTAAGGAGTACACATGTTTGCTTTGCCGAGGACGAGCTCCTGAATTTGTTATACTTGGAGATACAGATTAGAATTGAGTCGTTGGAGGACAGGGGGTGATCAATCCCCAATTTTACCGAAGGCCATATCAAAGCCAAAAGAAGGATGCAAATTTTGCTAGACCATGGTAAAAGACTAGACAATTGGGAGATGAGTGGGTTATTTGAATATTGGTGGAGAAATCCTAATGAGATTTGCACATTATAAGTATAATTTGAATTTGGAAAGGATGAGGAAACCCCTCAGGGTTAAAGACCCTATCTCTCCTATGTATATATGTAAATGGCGACGCTGGTGGCTGATTAGAGTTTAGTGTCATAGAGATTGTTATAAATCACAACTCTAATATTGTAGAAACTTGAAGAATCAACTTAAGGAACTTGATCGATCATTGTTGGTTTGGTTGGTTTCTTGTTGGTGAATGTATCGCTCAGTCGAGTCGATTGGGAGAGCGAATATCGTCTGTCTATATACATAATATCTATTTGATCGTTATGGGCTGTCAAAAAATAACTATGTTGAAAGATGTAACCTACAATGATAGCCTATGGGGGTGTGAGGAGTGAGTCTAATAGTGTGAGATGTCAATAAAAATGACTGATCTCGAATTTGACATCAACATGACTGTCACATGGCAATTTTTTTCCTTCTTGGAGAAGTGATTGAAAAAACCACATCTTAAAGTATAGGGTGGAGTTTGGACCTTTTTTTCAATCTCAAAAGGATTTTTCAGCCTCACCGTAGTGGTCTAACTAGATTGAGGGAATTCAACTGGTTGGCAATATATTTGTTGATGAGTTGATGTAGACGTTAATCAATGTGGAGCCCTTCAATATGAGAAACACTAAAATAAATGTCTCAAAATTGATACGCATTGGGTTTCTCGTGTGTGTGTGCGTGCACACGTGCGCACGTGCGTGCGCAGTAGTTTGAGCTACCTACGGTAGATGTGGAAAGTGGTTTTACACAAATAATACTCTTGGAGTATAATCAAGTGACGAGATTGGGTTTTAGACAAATACTTGATTTGTTGCAATTTTGGAGGCAATTGTTAGAAACAAACATCATGGCGAAGGTCTAGGAAACAAGGTGAAAACAATTTATAAAAATCAATGCGACAAAGGTCCTCAATATGAACTGTAGCTGGTATGATTAGATCCATTGCCATACACTTCTGGGCATTGTTTGTCAAGGTGAATTTGATTGTACGACATTGTTCATCTACCTCACTTTACCATAATTTAGCGATCTTTAGAAAATTTCTCTTTCCTTGGATACCTAATGTGGTAGTAACACCTTGCAAAAATGCATTAAAAACATTGGATGTTTTGAGGGGCTTGTGTTATCCTTGGTACCCTAATATGGTAGTAACACCTTGCAAAAACACATTAAAAAACAATGAATGTTTCGAGGGGCTTGTATTATTCTCCTATTATTACATGGCCCTTGATGGAAAAAAATCTTTGAAATCAAAGTACCAAGTAGATAAGATAAGATAGATGGGGCCCCCTCGATTTTTGCAACCATGAATAAAATGGTTCACTACAAGATAATAGATAGGGGCTTCACTCACCCCTCACCCTCTTCAGGAGAGATCTTAAGAACCTCCCCTTCCCTGCCCCTCTCTCTATATCCAACCCAACTCTCGAGACTCTGATACAATAGACGAGGTAGCTTGGGGCAACTATTTATTACCAATGAAATTCAACACACTATCTAATGTAATGCAAAAATAAATGTTAGATGCTCTTCAATTTATTCTTAAATATGTAATTGCTTTTGGCATGAGGAATCTTCTCTATACACAATTCTTATCTTATATGCAACATTATATTTGGACTACTTGAATCCAAATCAGGACCCACGTGCATGCCAACACAAAACAAGTAGGAAAAATTGATAATGGAGATTTAAAAATCCCTAGGGAAATAAGTGTTAGAAGGTTCCACACGAAAGGTTCCAAAATCATATCACTATGGTATTGGAAAACACCTAAAAAATATGGAAATATGGGGAAGAGAGCACATGTGAAGAAAGAGAACAAAAGAATATAAGAAAAAGGGGACCAAGAATATGACAAAAATAAGGAATGCATGTCAATAAGAGCCTAATTTGGGCCATTAATTGACACACATAAGAAAACTAGAATAATGCAAAATTATAATAAATAACTAGCCCTATACCAAATTTAAGTGTACATAGTAATAACTTTCACAAGTTTAGCGTCACAATGTGTCACAAAATTGTGAAACTAACATAGTCGCTTACATTGGTATGTTTACATATGGATTCTAGAATTAAGTAAAAGTGGAGTTTCTAGGATGTGCACATGTTTTCATTATTACTTAGCACAAAGATGTAACTGGTCTTTCTTGTAGAACATGAAAAGCGGAATCTTCAGAATTGACATTAAAGTATAATAAAATAAGTTGACCAAGGCTATGAGAGCCAATTTTCCCTAGTTTGGGAATGATTATTTTGGTGGGGCCAGAGCTGGGAATGATTATTTTGGTGGGGCCAGAGCTGGGTTATGCTTATAATGAGCCGTGACCTTGGATAGCCAAAATTAAAAATTAAGAAGAAAACATCATGATCTACCCACCTTGTATGATAACTTGGTTTAGTGTTCGTTAGGTAGAGCATTGGGGAAACATTTGGAACACCGCGGCTTCTCAAGACACTATGACAAGGTCTTAAAGAGTTAGGTAATGCCTTGGGTGGAGATGAGAATGAATTTTGTAGATCATTGGGGATATTTTGGGCATTATAAACTTTTAGGGCACCAAATGAAGCACTAAGAAACAAAGGGTCTTCCTATTTTTGGAATGGGACGATGGATTTTTCTTGATTCGCACAAGGGGTATAGATAATTTGAGATGGTGAGGGAAGAAAGGAAGTAATGGGGATGAGTTTCCTTTCACCAACCTGAATGAACATTTTCTCAGCGTGTAATGTAACTGCTAAATCCTAAGGAAGAATAATGCATCCTAGGATTTGGATCAATACAACTAAATCCACACATAAGGACCTTAAATAATACAAGAATGCCATACCTTGTGAGGGTTTGGATTCTCGAGGGATTCTGAGCCATGTCCTTAAGGATATGATGTTGAAGTATGAGATATACTCCATTGAAACTCACTATATTTTACTGAGGTTCTCCATGAGAGAAATGACATCTGCATTCTCCTTGAACCATTTGTGTAGTTGTTATCCTAACTGATCCCATGTGAAAATGGATTGAGGAGCCAAGATGCAATACCAATCTATTACTTTACCTCTGAATGATGAAACAAAAAGTATGAGGAAAATGTTTTCTTCTTTGATGTTGTGAATGGCACAACGGTTGGCTATATCTTGAAAATGATCAATAGGAGACTACTCTCCATTTCCATGGAAAAAAGGTATGTTTTTATGGTTGTTTAGGGGATTTCATCCCACTATTGCAAATAAAGGGGGATTGAACTGAAAAGAGAGAATGGATGAGCTCTTTGGAGAGCTACGCCGGAAATGGAAACATGGAAATGAGTACAAAGGAGAAGGGGATAACCTACAAACTCAAAGAATGGGTTTATTGAACAATGGAGTCACCAGATGTGTTGAAAACTACCTCCAAAGGGTGAATATCACCAAGAACACTTCAAATTGATGATTTGAAGTTGTTGAGCGCTTTAATCCTTATCCCACTGAGCATGCCAAAATTGTTAGAGCTCAAAATTACACCCTAGATTTGATTATGAAAGATTAAAATTTTTGGGCCAACATGGGACTATCTCCAAGTGTGGGACTTGTGGCTTGAGACATACCTCTAGAGAAGGTTGGTTCCTCTACCTATCTAACCTATAGCTAACACTACTCCTAAGCTAACCTATTCCTAACACAACTAAGGAACCAAGGGGAGAGAGATGCAAAAAGTAAAACCTAAGCTAAAAGGGGCGGTGATAACACCGAAAAGAAAGGGGTGATCACTCTTCACAAGGGGGAGAAAAGCAAGAAAAAATAGAGGAGAGGGTAGACAAATGTGCCACAGACCAATAACGTATAACCTAACCCCTTCTGCACATTGACAACACAGAGATGGAGAACCTGTAAATGCAACACACACAACATACCAAAGAGGGAATATAGAGGTAAGAATGAAAAAACACAAGTATAGGGTAGAAAGAGATCCACAATAAAATATTTTATTGCTCAAAAGATGCACGATCAGTTAAATTCATGACATAAGGATACAATACATTACAGAGACCAAATCTGAGGTCTAAAACTCATGGGAATTTTGACACCATTTTGGCATGGCGTTATTACAATAAAAGAGGGATTTGTTTTACAAGGCATATGTTCCATATTTAGAGAGAATAAGAAGAGAAGAGAGAAGGAGAAAGAGGTGTCAACATGAGATATTCAACCACCAGGGACCAACTGCCATATATTATTACAGAGAAGTGTGGGTTCATGACATGGCTCAAATTGCATGCTATCAGATTTGTAGGTTGAGGAAGACAACACCTATACTCCATTAATTTATGGTTGGTGGAGTGGTCGGTAATTTGATTTCCAATTAGGAATGGCTCCTATGCACAATCCATAGACTTTTGATGTATGATGGTTTCTCGTGGCTTTCACACTCTCAAGATGATACATAGAATCATTTATGACCCTCGTACTATATTAAACCATCCATGCTCTGCTCCTTCATCACGCACAATTTCTAAGTGTTAATGTTGTTTGTTACATTCGGCAGCCTCTAACCTCATTCTGCCACTATTCCTTGTTATGTGGCTTTGGATGTTTCACGACTCCTACCACATCTTTGAAAACTTATGCACTTTACCTTCACACTTTATCGATACACCATGGAGGTATTATTTCTTCTTTCACGACACTTTATGTGCAACTATGTTCCTTTGTTTTGCGGCCATACAAGAACCCACAAAATCGATTCAATTGAGAAACATGCAGAACATAAGTTAGTGTCTCGCGATTTCCAACCTTATTCACATTTAAACTTCATTTTTTCCCATGTGGTGCCTTGCACCACCATCTTCCTCTATATCTCATCTTTTAACTTGGCGGACTTCATCCTTGGTTCCATGGAATTAACAAACTCTACGGAATGCTATGTGTTCTGAGTCCGTGTGACACTATGTTTCTCCCTACTGCAAAGCACTAAGATTCTCATTCCTTTTATCACTCCACGGATCATGTCCTTCACCAATTTTCTAAAAAAAATTGCAAGCGTAAAACCCTGTGGTGCTCTGACCTACCTTCAATCCATAAGAGACTGATTTGGTATTCATGGAAGATTGACTTCCTCAATACTGCGATGGTCTAACAAACTCTACAAAGCACTATCCGTAAAAAATCCACATAAGTATTTTTATCTGTTCCCTTTATTCTGTGGGTTAGGAGAACCCGTAGAACACTACGTGACTACACTCCTTTGAAGGCTAACTTAGTATTGTGTGGCTTTCCTTAGCAAAAAATGGCTAATTCCTTTTTTTATGAGTTGTTCAAAATTACATAGGGTTGTAATTTTGGACAATAGAGGAAAATTTCAATGAGTATGCTTGCACTTCATCTATGTGAGGCCTCACACTTCATGAGTGTGAAAACCAAAGCAATACAAATCCCAAGGGACATGTCATCACATGAATTCAATGGGTTAATCATACTTATACACGTGGTATCCTACAAGGCAGCCAAGTGGCACCTAGAGGTCAAAAAAGTGGCTAATTAAAGTTGGTAACTATGATAAAAATTTATCTTGCATGGGTTTAAGGCCAACATTAAAAAGGTAAATTAATTCAAAAGCAACGTTCCTTAAGGAAAAAACATCAAGTCATGCATGATGCGCCAATGATACAAATCTCATTGAATCAAGATTGATAAATTGTGTAATCTAAAAGAGAATGTGCTAACCAAGGCTAATTGTGAAGCACCATCTCTAAGGCATTGTTATCGAAAGTGTTTGCAAAACCCAAATTTAGCATTTGTTGTAAAGATACGAGCATTCGGATCCTAAGGAATCTCTTCACAAGAAATTACAAAACTAAAACCAGAGCCATGGTGGGAGATGAAGGAAATTCAAATTTGGACGCTTTCATATACTCCTATAAAGATTAGAGGATGGTAAGGGATAAAATTTTTGACACCGTAACATTAGACCATGAATTCCTTCATTACTTTGTTATTTTCTTAGGAATTCAGAGAGAAAGGACCTCAATGGATGCCATCGATGAATCCAACATGCATACAAACCAAATCCAAAGATCCACATATATTAGGGCACTGAAAAGGGTTGGATTGCATTAGGATACAACTAAACCAGAGGTATTTCCATGCCTTCATTTACTTTCTCCCATGTTTACCCTCATGACGACCAAGAAAGGTCTTTTATTATCAAAGGAAGAAAATAATAAGGTAGATTTCATTATTGGTTCTACTTTCAAAGTATTTTATAAGATACCCAATGCTACCATTTTCTACAATCCCATAATTGTCAAGTCATGGATGGCCACCCATGATATTAAAACCATTCCGAATAATTGGATCAAGGAAACATTGATAACATAGCTGATGAGAGTCTTAAAAACATCTTCATCTAAAGATTTAGGCCGAGTGTGAGGATTGGAATGTACTTGATGAATAAAATATATGGAAATCCTTCTATCACGAAATTAGACGTCACTTGGGTCCTCCTTCTTTCCTTGATTATTGATGAAGGGAAAATCCTTGCCCTTGGCTAGGTTATAACATCAAATTTATTCAGATGCATGGATGATTTTTTTATTCAGAAGAATAATTTCTATATGGATTCATATCTATTGGATGCTATCTGTGGGGTCCTAATGTGCTCGACATTTTATCCACCATAGAAACAAGAATGCATTACTGAAGTAAATGAAGAATACACAAACCTCTATGCCCATAGATTGAGGGCTCACATAGAGGATATATGAAACACTTTCTACCCCATTATATATAGGATACTCATGGAAAATCCTATGCCAAGACTCTTTGCAGAAATATTACAGGTTTACAGAAAAATAGGGAATGTCTTCTTTTATCCCGAGTATACCGTGATCATGATAGATGGATTTTTGACTCCATCATTTTAGCTCCCTTACTATGTGCCATAAAAACTGACTAAATACAAATTTTCCTTCCAAATCCACAATACAATGGCAAAAAAATGCAAAAAAAAACTAAGGACCCACTCATCTCTACCCTTGAAAATTAGATTTAGAGAATTCAAGAGATGGTCAGACCTCAAAGCTACAATAAATCACAATAATTACTTTGATCTTCTAGAGAACCAGCCCAGAAAGTATGATCCAAGGAAGATGATGGCTAAGCACCTATAGTCCCTCAGAATACAAATCATCCTCACATACACTCGTGAGGGGGGTGTTAATGATTGGGTATGGATTACATATGAGGAAAACAAGCTCATCCAAAATAACATGTAGATGGAAAAAATAACCCCCCTCCAAGAGGTAAAATTGGAAGGGAGTTGACTAGAAGGGGTGCAACCTCATATTTGGAACCACCAAAGAAGCCAAGTGATGAAGGAGGTATTACAGAAGTACAAAAAGTTACACCTCCACAACCTGCAGGCTCCCCACTATTGGCATATGACCTATCTTCATCTAAGGAAATACAAGGGGTTGTTGTGGTGGAAAAGGAAGTCATTCTAGAAGTGGAATTGGCCCATAGGGCTAAAATTACATTACCTTTTGTAGACATACCTTCACCTAGACCTAAGCAAGGATGGATTGAATAAACACTTGTTTCTCAAAGAGAACAAGGTGATTGGAAAACACAAGAGAACCCCCAGATGAAAATTGAATTCAATCAAAGAGTGAGGATTTTAAGAAGAGTAACTGTGAAGAGGTTGGTCACTAATCAATCCCTTATCTAGAATGAGAACTTTAAGGACTTGTTCACCCTCATGAAAAAGAAGAAATTGAAAGGGTCACAAGTAGATGAGTATCAACAAGACCCTATTTCATTCATTCAAGCCTCTTCTTAAGCTATAATAGAAATGATCTGGGGTATATAGGCTAGAAATAACGAACTGGAAACAAAAGGCAAGGCCATTTTTCTTGAAAGCCTTTCCAATGAAGTCCAACAAGCCTTAATATCTCTCTTTGGGTGATAAAGGAAGACATAGGATCCAAAAAGAAAAGACAAACTTTCTAAGGGAATTCCAAAGCAGTCATTAGTAGGATGGATACCCTACAACAAACCATCCAGATGATCATGAAAGGTGTGTCATAAGACGCTAGTGAGGACTCTACAGTTCTCACATTGGAAGATGTTTTCCTATGCCAAACATACTCCAAATACATGAAAAACACCACGGAAGACTAGAGAGAGTAGTTAGATAGGTTTCCCCCACAATTAGATGTTATTATTTCAAGGGTTGTCCAAATTTTCACAAAGGAAACAATTCCTAGGATTCTGATAGAAAATCAGGAGGCCATAAAAAAGAGGAATTTGTAGACCACTTGAGACAATTCATAGTCCATTTTAACAAAAATATTTCAGAGGAAAATGAGGCAAGTGTTTCCCAAGTCATTGAATTGGTATCTACTATTAAAGAAAAGATTCAAAAGTTGTTCAATCTTCAAGAGTTATTGGGAACAATGGTAGCCTCTTAGAAAATATTATTTGATAAGGATCCTGAGATTTTTATGATGTCTATAATTAACCTAAAAAATATAGAGAGGGAGTACAAAATATATAGAGATTCCCTTAGAGCATCAACTATCAAGGCCATGCAACTAGGTCAGGGCACCTAAGGATCTAAGCATGCACATTCAAATCCTCCCCAACCACCGCCCATCACAAAAAAGGAATGATAAGTAGTACTTAGGAATATTATTTATTCTAGAGAGCATATTGGGCCATAAGTTTAGTGTAATCATCCTAACAAGAATCAGTTACGATATTTCTTGGAGAGGTCAGTTGTATCCCTTTGAGAATCCTAGGAATCTTTCTAAGTGAGGTTTGTGTAATAAATCCTAAAATTTTATATAAATACGTGTAAATCCTCCATTCAAAAGGAGATGAATTATTTATTAATGAATGCAAGTTGGTTGAAATTAATCCATGGAAGTTCAAGTTATCTTCACTCATCTCCAGTTTCAGATTTTTTGTGAAGGGTTACTGAAATTGAAATTATGTCTATGCTTTATTTTTATCTTTAAATTATGATGCTGCAAGTTTAATGAAAATGTGGTAGTAATTTTTAATTAGACTGATTAAATAAATGTAAATAATTTATTCAAGTCATAACTTACCTATTACAACAATCTTTGTTCTAATGTGCTTTCAATCTGTTATCGATAAAAAGTAGATTGACAACTAATCAACCCTTCGCCTAATGCAAACGGTTAAGTTGAAATTAGACCAGTTTAATCGTGAAGAAACTTAAGGATAGCTTAAGTGTGCGTAGTTTAAGTATAGGTTAATCGTAGACCGACCTAAGATTCCGAGATTTTTTTTGTCTTCTAATAGTAGAGGGATATACAAAACAACAACAAAGAAATAAACTAAAACATAAAAAAAGACACAACAATACCATTTAATTTTAAATCAGATATGAAGTTTAGATCACTTGAGTATATTAATAATCTTCCATCAAAGTTCATATGAAAATAGTAAATCACTTATTCATAGAATTGATTTCTTTATCAAAGAAAATTGTTATCTAACCTTTATTCGATAAAGTGAAGTTTATTTACGAGACAACCTCTTGAAAAGGAAAATATTATAAACTTGATTCATTATGATCTCATATTTGTAATTTATTGGTCATGTAATGTAATGATCTTGGAGACAAAACCAAAACAAAAAACTAAAGAAAATAAAGATAAATACATTATTTACAAGTATGACACATTTGCACAATTTTTAAATTAAAAATGAAGATGAAGATATTGAAGATAAACAAATTTGTATTTATGAAATATAGAATGATTACCGAAAAAATGTCTAACAAGATTCATGATCAAATCAAAAAGCCAAAATGGCTATCAATTTGCATTTATCTCAAGATTGCAGTGAAAATGTATTTCATGGCTTGCTTTGGATATGAAAGATCAAAATCTGTAGTCAGTTTTAGATGAGATACAAAATAATAAAATCAGATAATCAGTAAAAATAATATTAAAATTTGATATACACATCGAATCAAAATTTCATACTCAAATCTCAAAACAATGACATCATAACACCTGTAAGATCACTTATCTCAGAAAATCATTTGCATAGAAAATATTCCTTATGAAAATAAGCTTCACACATTGCTTACAATGCTTGATTTCTTATCCTAAAAAATGTGTCCTCCAAGTCCTTTCTAATTCTCCGCTTTTGAAAAATCAGTTACATTTGATTTGTCTCCAAATGAATAATTAAATTTATGATAAAATATTACATTTCATCTTTAAGTGAAAATTTATTATATTTGATTAAATATCAATTGAAAAGGACTCAGGTAACTATCTTTTCTTGAATAAAAGATTAATTTTAAAACATTGAGGAATGCGACAAGAAAGGGGAGGGGGCCCACCCAACATTAATACACCAAATAAAATACACACCATAACCATATAACATTAAAATCATTCAAACCATAAATACTCCATCATTTCCAAAAATATCATCAAAATATAATCTAATCATATAACTAAGACTTTTGCAATAAACCAAATCCAAATATATACTTAAGTTTATAAAACCAAGCCGTCATATATCATCAAGTGTAAATCCATGATAACTATCAAATGTTGAAAATTATCTATTCAAATCCATGTCTAGAACATAAATAAAAAATCATATCATGATAAAGTACTAACAGCAAGGTCAAGCAATGGTGCCTCAGTCTCAGTCATCAGTTCTACATGTTCAAAAGGGCCAACAGAAAGACTAATATGATTAATGGCTCCTGAATCTTCTTCTACCTCTAACTTCACCCTCTTCAATGCCTTAGTCACCCTAGGAACAATGCAAGAGGACCTAACATGCTTAGGGAAAGGGTGTGAGTCATGTGATTGGGATGGTTCGGTATTCCCAAACAACAAAGGTGGGTTAGTAGGTGGTTGAACATTACGTGAAGGAAAATAATACTAAGCAGAGTGAACTGAACGATTGGAAGAGGGAGGATTGTGATTAGCCTGAGTGCGGTTAATGTTGTCATGTATATGAGTATTATGAATTCTTTGGGAGGGTTGGGTCTGAGGATATGAATCGATAACTTGTAATACCTCATGCATACAAGGCTCATTAACATCGAAGTGTACTGAGACATGAGTAGGATCACTTCTCATAAAGGCCTCATATCTCGAAGCATCTTAGTTACCCTTCGGCCACCCCTAGGTGAACCTCTCTGCCATTGGGAACAACCTCGAAAGTTATTATGAACCCACGAATGATGTGAACTTGATCCTCTGGAATTTCCCCATCCATCCCATCCTGACATGTTGTAATCATTGAGAAGAAATGATAAATTACTAATCAAATTCAATTTAAGATAACTTCACAAGTTCACATATTCTCTCAAGACAAAGTGAACTAAAAAATCCCCAATTCATATTAACATGGGAGATAAAATGATGACAAATGACATCCACTTAACCAAGGAGGTTATTATTAACAACAACTGAAAACACTTGGAAAGTATTTAATCATTATTTCAACAAACTGATCCTCAATACTCCAAATTTATTACAAAAATTCACCAAATTTTAGTCAACACCTCATAATTATTCCATTTCGTCTACACAATTACATTTTAGATTTTTGCTTCCTCAAAAATCACATTTTGAAAAATGATAACAACTAAAACAAACTTAGAAAAGAATGAATGCCTCAAATCACAATATTTCAATAAAAGTAGATTGAATCTATGTTTTTGAGCAATAATCAATAATAAAACAAAATAGAGTATATACTTAAACCGAACCCCATGCACAAAAAATAATTCAGGCAAGACTGGTAATACTGCCATTTATTTATCATTGCTCACAACCCATAATAAATTCTCGATATACTTCTTGCCTCGGAATGACATAAATTTTATTACAGGAAAATGAAAATTCCAATACCCATCACAATTTCAAAACTGGGTAGCTGTAGACACAAAATCATGCACTTTGGGTATCTATCTAGTCCTATTCACATACTACTATTCATATGATTCTTAAGTAAGAAAAATACTAAATAACCCATGTCTTTGGCCATCTTTGCTTGCTTTCTATTACCACTTTTGGTCTTACACACCTTCTTTCCCTGTCTGACCTTTGACCCTTCAGTTTCTCTGAGTCTAGACACCAGTGTTTAACTAGGACGCCAGTGTCAGGTGCCCTTGACCTCTTTGTACTTTTCCACATATTTTGGGTACTTTCTAGCCTTTTGGGCATCTTATATTTTTGGTAGTCGGCTTTTTTAGGGTTAATCACAACATTTAAGCAAGGGAATCATATAAATATAAAGTTATGTGACCGTAATAAAGGACCAAACACTAAGCATTAGCTATCACCACCTAAGGTTGCATCCAAAGGCTATTCTAGAGCATTCAAACATCCATTCAAGGGAAAGGGAATGCATTCTTCATAAACTTCATAGGAGGATAAGTTCATTCTAATCTATGCACACATCTACTTACATCTTTTACATCTAGCTATTTCTCGTTATCAAGTGCGACACACACAAGAGACACCTAGGGCAGGATTCCACACATACACACGTAGAACTACATTGGGTCTGAAATATAGTGAAACACTTAGTTATAAGATCACTTGTTTGACATCCAAGGAGAGTCTGAACCCTCATTTGCATTCTTTTCTTTTTGGGATTTGATGCACCTTTGAGGGTTTTGCGGGTGAATTCTTTAATGCAGGTTATCAGCAAAATCAGTGATCATCATGTGACCTACTAGTGACAAAGAGAAAAGGACAATGAAAATCTCACGACTCTCTGAAGGAGGTTTTCTGAGGTTTTGGGTAGACATAAGCACCCAAAACTAGTCTGCAACGCCCACAGGCGCCCTTAACCCATCCTAGGCACCCCTGTCCAGGCAGATTGTGCAGTCACACAATTTTCCAGGCTCTTGTGTGACACTTCTACCTCTTTGTTCATAAGTCTTTCATTGAAGTACAGTTCAAATTTTATTATGAAACAAGTCATGTTATCTCCTCTTACACTTAGGGTTTTAAATCTCAATTGCTTATTACACTTAGGGTTTTAAATCTCAATTGCTTATTTGATTGGGTCTATTTTGTACTTAATTGTTTATTCATTTACTACTACATTGCAATTAGATTTAGGCATATTTTATTCATTTGTATCATTTTTTCTTAATACGTAGGTTCAAATGCTTTATCAATTTCATGAATTCATATTTTCCTCAAAACGATCCACACATGCATAAAAATAATAACCACTATTAGAATAACTAAGACCATCCAAAAATCCTTGGAAAACTTGATATAAATTTAGATAAACAAAACTAGAAGAAAATATTGCATGCTTCCACTTTCATTTCTCTTAACATGTCAAGGCTCGAAATAGGTTTAAAAAAACTTGCATTCAACTAAATATCGACCTCACATCCCATAAAGAATGCTTTTTACGAAACATGCTTGACCCATCTCATTATTGTAAAGATTGGAAGCATTTTAGATATGGGTAATGAGAATAATAAACCAAATGTAAACAAGATACTTCACTAACCACACGACACTGTTTTTATCAAAAACTATGAAATCACAGACAAAACAAAATTACACACACGCACGAAAATGACCCAGATTTGAGTAACTTCCTCTTATCTTATCCAAAATCTACACTCTTGTGAGATCTCACCACATATTTACTTGAAATGGAGGACCCAAATGGACAACACCACAACCAACAACTTGACAGAGATCCCAAACCAAAGTACTCAAACAAAAAAATAAAAAAAGAGCCAAGCTTCCAAGTTTTGCATAGCTCATAATCATTTACAAGGCAGAGTTAATGAACACGTACACATTCAATGCAACCACTACGAGTTAAACCACAAAAAAAATTCCACTTAAATGATCACCAATCAATAATTCCCAAATCTTTGAAAACCAACATATCTACCATAGTTTAAAATAAGGTGACAAGGTTGAACAAATGGTGGCCATCTTAATATTATCACCTTCTAACCACTTAACATGACATCCATCTATCAATTGATATTCAAAACAAATGAAAATGGATATAACCACCATCATATAGAAATAACATATGCCCACCTCATATATACATCACTCCTTAGGTTAAAAATAGTGCCGGATGATATGATCAAACTATCAAAACAGATCGTCGAGACTTATTGAAATGGTTGAAACTAGTCACAAACTTATTGAAATGTGTGAAGTGATAGTTTACCAATGAAATCAGACAAGGTAATGACCATTTCGAAACTCATCAACATCTTCATCATGACACTTAAACAAATTCATTTAAAGAATGGAAAGAAGAGATATACCATTATGCGAGCTTGAAATCAAAAGAATGATATCACAAAATGAAACTTGATCTCCATTATCGAAACCATGCAACATTTTAACAAACAAGATGCCATATATATTTTCAAAAATCAATAATAAACCGATAGAGTATGATAATGCCACGAAACCACTTAACGCTATATAGATTAAATAATGCATTAAACATAAAGTGCCCCCACCTAACTTATCATAAATGCATGCAAGCATAATATTGCATAATGAAGACAAGGAAGTTTCATATGATTCTTAAAAAAAGGAGGGTATGCCAAATTTTGTCAATAACACAATCCCTGCACTAGTAGCATGTTAATTTTTGTGTGAACTAAATTCAATGCTCCTGGTAATTCTAAAAGCATATAATATCTAAACACTTAATGTCAGTCTCATGAAGTATAGTTTCTATAGTACTCTCTTTATCTTTTCCCTTACTATTTTGAACATTATTATTTAGTTAAATTAGGATTAGGAATGTTGTAAAGATAAATCTAGTGAGATGTTTAGGTGTTATGTCAACAAAGTAGCACCCTAGGATTTTCTCATTACAGATCCCTAATTTTTTCTAACATGGGTCTATCTCTAAGTTGTGGGACTTGCAAACCAAAACAGACTTCCGGAGAAGGCTGGTTCCTCAACCTAAATATAATGCTAACACTTCTCCTAAAAAGGAAATGCAACTAACTAATCCTAACCTACACATTCCAAGGGATCATGGAGAGAGAGATGGTTAGAAAGATGCATGGAAATGAAATCCTAAGCTAAAAGATGGTGATAGCACAAGAAAATGGCGAGGACACTTTATTGAGGGAGAAGGAAGAAGGAAATGGAGAAGGGAGAGGCCAGACATAAGTGACACAAATCCAAACTACATTTCACATCTATTCTCACATGAAACAAACCAAAATGAACTTGCAAAGGAGAAATACATACACAACACAATACATTAAGTAAAAAAGAGGAAAGGTTACAGAAAAACATGAGTCAGGGTTGAGAAAGCACCACAAAAGAAGTTTTATTGCAATAAAAGTGTTATCCAAAATTCACCCCCTAGGGTAAATTTTGATAACATGCATTAAATTCTCAAGTCCCAAGCAAATAGATTGAGTCAGGGCAAAAAGTCATGTTTCTAGGGTCCCCTCATATTTTTTCTAACTCCCCTGTCCAAGAAGAAGAGAGCAAGTTTTGAGAAAAGGTGAAAAAATTACAGAAAACAAGCTCGGGCCAGAAAAAATCATGAAAAATGGCTAAGTCCTAGTCCTTGCAACAGTCAGGACATGAGGGACATCTGGGCGCGAACCGGCCGAAAGGCCGCCAGGCGGTCTGCACAGCATTTGGGACAAGTGGCATGTCGGGACGCGCCGGAAGCCGAAATCCGAACTGGCCGAAAAATGAGAAAATTGACTAACTGTTGAAACAGGCAGTCTGGGACATCTGGGAAATTAGTACGCGGAGGACGCAAGTCGACCGAAAAGACTTAAGGTAGCCCGGAACAGTTGGGCCGAAGGTATGCGAAGTATACGAACCGGCCGGATCGGCCGAAATGAGAACTTTCGCACCGGGACAATTGGGACAAAAGTATGCAAAACGGCCGAACCGGGTGAAACAGAGGACTTTCGTACTGGGACATCTGGGCCAAAGGGACGCGTGGGACGTGGAAAGCCGAAGCGGCTGAAGGAGAAAAAGAAAAGTCAACGTTTGGTCCGGAAACTTCAAACGGCCATAACTTTTGACTCCGAGCTCCGATTTTCATAAAATTGGACTTTCTGGAACGAGCACGACATGGATTTCTTATTTTTAATGAGGGTAGATATATTTAAATAAGAGAAAAATATTTGGCTCCAGTCAGTTAATGCTCATTCCCATCAAATGACAGAAAACGCCTGCTAGGCCCAAAATAGCTGCCTGCACTCAGAAGGCCATAACTTTTGCATTTCTCAACGAAAACACACAAAATTGGTACCGTTGGAATCGTGGTTCCGAACCCGATGCAAAGTAATCAAGAAATTCTAGATTTGATCAGAAATTGATTGAGATTTTTAAGGAAACGTGGCCGGGTTCAGAACAGTGTTTTATTTGGTAGTTGGGAGTGCAATTAAGAGGCATGGTCATCATTCTTTCTCTGCTGCAGCACATGGGATAGTATGGGGAGCCTTTTGCAAGTAATGTATAACCATTTCACTCAATTTAATGCCTCTTACAGGTGGTCGAAGGACAGATTTCGGGATTTCCATTTTCCCTTCTCTTTTCCTTCTCATTTTTCTATAAATTGGAGTGTTGGGCTCATTATAAAGGGGAGAGTTTTTGGGTAGCAAAGCTCTGCCAAAATTGCTTTGTGAAGCCAGTGTGGTTGCATGGCCCTTGTAGTAGACTCCTTGCATGGTGATCCAGGCCCTTATCTTGTAATAGACTAAACTGTGCATACCAGGAAGCAATAAAATACAAGTTTGTGGATGTATCTTCCCCTGCTGTGTTTTCTTGCATTCTTCTTGCCTCTTTAACCTTATTTACAAGAATATTGTGTCTATTATTATATTCTTGCAGGGATTCATTATCATTGTGTATGCTTGGAATATTTTTGTGAATTCATTTTGCTAGAGTATGGAGAACTGTCATCACCTCTTCTAGTGTGTACTTTGCTTCTGTATTTCACACATTTGGAGACTACTCTCACACCCTCCTTTTCTGGTGTATCACCGCTTTAGTGTAGGCTTTCATTTTATGCATTCTCTTTCCCTGGTCCCTCTTAAATTTAGATTAGAACAGTTAGCTCATCCTGCATTAGAGTAGATTGTGGTAGGTAGTTTAGGAGCAAGAACCAGCTTTCTCTGGAGGTCTATCTCAAGTAGCAAGTCCCAGAACTTGGAGATAGTACCCATGTTATCCAATCACACCGTGAATTCAAGTATATGCACTTGTATAAAGACAAGGAGTGCTGTGATTTGGTGATAACAGTTCTGGCACGCCCGGTGGGACACCTTAGAGGTCTTTACTTTCATTGCAACAAGATTGATGTGCACTTGTTGTAAGTTCCAGCTTTGAAGGAGCTTTAAAATCGCACATCTGGCGACTCCAAAAGAGGCATAATCCGCTGGTTTCAGCAGTCCAAGCCTGGCAAATTTATGAGAAGAATACAGACCAGGTCAAGAACTAGGGAGGAAGGATTGTTTGTTTATCTACACCTATCTCCAGGCAGAGAAAGAAGGGGAAGAAGAGCTCAAAGATCTCCATCTCCACCTAATAGAACTTTGTCTACACCTCCACCTGGTAGACCTTTTCTCGCATCAACAAGGGTTCTCAGGCCAATCAGAATGGCGCAACCACTAAATCCCTTTGTCAACTTCACTGGTAGCAGCCCACTTGCCCTCAATGCACAGAATCCAGTTCCAATTGCAGCATTGAAGAACATTCCATTTTTTACTGGAGAAAATCATACCACTCCTGGTGATCATGTCAAAGACATTGCTAACGTCTGTGCAATCCATGAGATAAATGAAATGGATGTGGCTGTCAAATTGCTGGCATCTTCGTTCAAAGGGAAGGCATTGCAATGGTTTAGGAGCCTTACAGCTGGTTCTATCACAAATTGGAATCAGTTATGCATAGTTCTCCATGAGCAGTTTGGGGAGAAGGGAGACAACTTGTCTCTACTAGAACAATTGACAACTATCAAGAGAGCCCCCAACGAGCAGCTGACTGACTTCAACTTCAGATTTCAAAGGTCTTGGGATAGGATTCCAATGGCAGTCAGGCCAACAACAGAAGGTGCTTTTCTATATTACCTTAAAGCTTTGAATTCTGATATTTCTATGTTAATTCAATCTATGGGAGGCACAACCTTACCTGCTGCTTATAGCATTGCCATTAGGGCTGAAAAACTGTCTTATTCAAGCTGGTAAACTGGCTCCTAGGCCTCCCATGCCCTTGTATCCAAACTTAGAAAATCCAAGCACTAGTCAAGCACCCACTTTGGCTCCTATTCCCACTCCTAGAAATCAAAGTTCAAATGAGACTTCTACCTCATCCTCTAGTGCTTCAAATGAACTCCAAGAGGTCATGAAACAATTGTAAAATTTGGGAAATGAGCTGGTTACTATCAAAAGACAGCAAGCACAAAGTGCTAGACCATATCAGCCTCAAGCTCAGCCTAACAAGTAGCCATATCAACCTCAAAGACCACCCAATCCAGCTGCAAATCAGAATCAAGCAAGGCTTCCTACCAACAGACCATTTCAACCCTATAATCCCAATGCTACATCTGCATCCAGAGCTTTGGTGCCAGTCCAAAATAACATGGCCCAAGAATATGATTGGTGTTTCCCGTACAGTCAGCCACATAACCAATCAATGTGCTTTAACGGTGCATTAAATCAGGCTCTAATGGTGCAAACCATTGGTGGGTCACAAGAGTCCAGCCACGAAGAAGACCAGTAGCAAGGGGCACCTCAGCAAGGAACATCTCCGAACGAAACTACTCTTGTCAATTGGCAGGCTAAATATTTCTGTGGTATGAATCAAATACCCTCTCAAAGTGTTGCAGCCAACACAAGGTCAAAGAGGAGAAATTTGGGTGAAGAACAACCATCAACCCCAGCCAATCCACAACCTTCCACGACCCCACAAACGATTGGAAAGCAAAGTCCAGTTTCAAGTGCACAAGGGCAGCCAAGAATAGCCCCTAGGCCAACTCAAATGCCAATTGCTGCTGCCCATGTGCAAGGAATGAATGTGTAGGCCAAGGGACAACAGAGGGATACTTCATCTCCATTCAGTATCATTGATCAGATGAAGAAGACAAATGTAAACATATCAATGTGGGAATCACTATCTATCCCAGGACAAAGAGATTTGCTACAAGCTGCCATGAAGGACTGGTCAACTTCAAATCAACAGGTCCAGATGCAAGAGAAGGTACTCACAAATGCTGCCCAGCCTGAAGGAAATCATGGAGGACAGCAAGGTAAAATGTTGAAGCCCCCTCCATTTTATGTTTCATTGATCATAGGAGATAGGTTGGTACATAATTGCATGATTGACTCTGGGGCTAGTAGTTCAGTAATGCCCAAGAAAATAGCTGATCAGCTAGGACTTCAATATGAAGTCATCTCCAAGGGTGTAGTGCAATTAGATGGGACAGCAGTGACAACGGTTGGAGTAATCAAAGGTTTGAGCCTCACACTGCACGCATGTCCCAATGTAATAGTGTTACAAGATGTGTCAGTCATAGACCTACCACCACTCTTTGCATTGTGTGCTTGTCAAGAGACTTTACTGCTAAAATTGGAGGCTATCTTTCGGCGGATGGGTCACACATGTTGTTCAGAACAAGATATGGAACCAAAGCCACAATCAGGTCTGAACCTATTGCGAACTTTCACATTGAGCCTTACACTCCAAGCCAAATCAATACCAACTGTTCAGCGTTTGATCAAGAAGATTATCCAAGCACTGATGAAGCTGACACCAAGGTTGGAAGCATCCCAGATTTGACTCTTGATGAATAGGAAAGCAAGGTGCATGCTTTTGATCCCTATCAAGAAATAGAAGAATCCGAGTTAGGAGTTTATTGTTTACATGAAGAGAATCAACCTCTCCCCAGCATCACCAAGCCAGATCATAAAGACAAGAATGAAGTATGGCAATTGTTCTTTGATGGGTCAAGGAGTAGACAAGGTGCAGGAGGAGGAGCTATGCTCATTTCACCGCAAGGTATAAGGTATTACTCAGCCTTTCGTTTCCAGTTTTCCTGTTCAAACAACACAGCTGAGTATGAAGCCTTAATTCATGGATTGCACTGGGCAAGGAAGAAAGGCATCAAGAATTTACAAGTATTTGGTGATAGTGAGCTGATCGTAAACCAAGTCAAAGGAAAAAATGCTGCCAAAAATGATCTGTTGAAGAACTACAAAAATCGGGTATGGGATCTTATTGAAGATCTTGAAGCTTTCAACATCGTGTCCACACCCAGGAAAAAGAATGAAGTCGCCGACAGACTTGTAGTAATTGGGGCTGCGTTTGATGTTGCAGAGAGTATTAAAAGTGAGAAATCTCAGCCTCATATCAAATTGGTTGTGAGACCAGCTGTTCTAGATAACAACATAAGTTGGCAAGTCTTCGAGAATGATCAGCAGATTGTTAATTTCCTGCAAGAAGAAGCTGAGTTCTCCGCCAGAAATCAAGACAAGCTGGAGCAGCAGTATGGTGACCAAGTGGTGCAGCTGAGAACTAACAAATTACCAAAAGGTCTCATAACCTTGGAGTCAATCTTCAACCCGAATGATCAGTTCCGGAAGGAGAAAGCGAACATTCAAGTAAAGGGTGAAGATTCAGAACCTATCTTAGTAGATGAAGGCAAGACATTGCAAATTGGCAAAGTAAGTACTCCACAAGAGAAATCTGATTTTGTTCAGCTTTGTCAAGAGTTCCCAGATGTCTTTGCTTGGACTTACAAAGATTTAAGAGGTTTCAACCCAAATTTGGCACAACATACTATTGAGTTGGATCCGGAATCCAAGCCTGTCAGGCAAAAGCAAAGGCCAGTAAATCCTCATATCGAACCTCTCATGAGAAAAGAGTTAAGCAAGCTCATTGAGGCCAGTATCATCTTCCCCATCAAACACTCAAGTTGGGTTGCAAACTTGGTGCCGGTAAGAAAGAGAAATGGAGAAATAAGATTGTGTGTGGACTTTCGTGATCTAAATAGAGCATCACTCAAAGATCATTATCCGCTTCCATCAATGGAACAAATATTGCAGGTTGTAGCTGGTTCAGAAAGGTTTTCATTGCTAGATGGATATTCAGGCTATAATCAGATAATGGTAAAAGAAGAAGATCAATTCAAGACGACCTTCACTACAAAATGGGGCACGTATGCTTACAAGAAGATGCCATTTGGACTGTCAAATGCCGGAGCAACATTTCAGCGAGCTATGGATATGGCATTCAAAGGCTTAATCAACAATATAGTGCTGGTATACCTAGACGATATCACTGTCTTCTCAAAGAATGCAGCAGACCATCTCTTTCACCTCAGACAAGTGTTTCAGAGGTGTAGAAGGTTCGGAGTGTCGTTGAATCCAAAGAAATGTATATTCTTGGCACACGAGGGCAAATTGTTGGGCCACATCGTCTCTAGGGAAGGGCTAGCAATTGATCCTGAAAGGGTTGAAGCCATCCGAATGCTTCCATTGCCACACCACAAGAAATCTCTCCAAAGCTTCTTAGGAAGGATAAACTTTGTCCGCAGATTTGTGCCTAATTTTGCCACTCTTGTGAAGCCTCTAACTATGATGTTGAAGAAGAGCCTGACATTTAAATGGACAGCAGAAGGCAAAGAGAGTTTTGAAAACATCAAGCATGCAATATCACAAGCTCCAACTCTTATCAACCCAGACTTTTCAAAGGACTTCGTTTTGTATGCGTTTGGAGGATCAGACACAATCTCAGCTATCTTGACACAGCTGAATAGAGAAGGTTCAGAACAGCCCATAGCATTCTTCAGTCAAACCTTGGAAGATTACAAAATAAAGTATTCTTTCATCGAAAAGCATGTCCTTGCTGTCATCAGGAGCTTGAAGAAGTTCAGACATTTGGTCTCAAACAATAAGATTCAACTGCTGGTGTCTCATGCTGGTGTCAAGGACTTCCTCCTAAACAAGGATTTAAATGAGAAGAGAGCAGGTTGGATCACTCGGGTGATGGAATATGATATTGAAATCAAAGTGACCAAGCTAGTTCGTGGCAAAGGCTTGTGTGAGCAGCTCGCTTCCAAACAACCAGACGAGTCAAAAAGTGAAGAGGATGTTGTCTTGCTACTACAGAATGATCAAGAACAACCAGCTGATGATGCACCCGTCCCATGTTGGACTCAAGACTTGGTGCATTACCTCCAGACAAGATTGTGCCCTCCAGAAGTGAGCAAGGCAAAGAGGAGATACTTTAGACTACAAGCTATCTCGTATGTACTCATTGAAGGTATCTTGTTCAAGAAGGACATCAATGGTGTTTTATTAAATTGCATTGGAACAGGTCAAGTTGAGAAGATCTTGCACGAGTTCCATGACGGGGAAGCAGGAGGCCACTTTGCTCCGCGAGTGACAGCTCTCAAAATCATGAAAGCTGGTTACTATTGGCCTACTGTGTTCAATGATTGCTACTCATGGGTCAAGAAATGCAGGAAATGTGCATTCTTCACGGGGAAAGAAAGGTTAGCAGTGCTGCCCCTTCATCTAATTTTAGTAAATCAGCCATTCATGCAATGGGGACTGGACTTCATTGGAGTCATCAATCCCAATTCAAGTCAAGGCCACAAGTGGATACTAACAGCAACAGACTATTTCACCAAGTGGACTGAAGCAGTGGCACTCAAGGAGGCAAATGAATCTAATATCTTAGATTTCTATGAAGGGATAGTCATGAGGTTTGGTGCCCCTGCCACTATCATATCAGACAATGCATTGGCATTCCTTGGCACAAAGATCACTGAATGGGCTGTCAAGAATTGTGTGTATCTCAGCACTTCATCGAACTATTACCCTCAAGGTAATGGCCAAGCCGAGTCTACGAACAAGAACCTACTAAGAATCATCAGAAGGACTCTGGATGAAAACCAAAGGACTTGGCACGCAAAGCTCAAATCAGCCCTATGGGCTGATAGGATCACACCCAAGAGGTCTACAGGAAGCTCTCCATACAAGCTTGTGTACGGGAAAGAAGCAGTTCTACCTATATCACTTGAGTTGCCAGCGTTGGAGCTCATGAAATAGTTGGAACTAGTTGAGTTTGAACCTATGGAAATCAGGTATGCAGAGCTGATGGAATTAGAAGAGACAAGAGAGCACATAATACAGACCATAGAAAATGATAAAGCATTGGTCAAAAAGAGTTGACAAGAAAGCTAAGGCCAGGATATTGCAAACTGGAGATTTGGTATTGAAGTGGGATGCTGATCGTGTAAAACCGGGAAAGCACTCCAAGTTTGATGCCATCTGGAGTGGCCCGTACATGATCATTGAATGCAAAGGTAGCAATGCTTTCCGACTGGCTAAGTTGGATGGTGAAGAATTGCAGATTCCGGTCAATGGGATCTATCTCAAACGCTGCTACTAGAAAGATAGATTTTCACCCTTGTAAATATTAATTTAGAATTTCCATTCCTCTAAGTGCTTATGCACATTGTACTGCTGTTAGAGTAGTTTTTATTTCCCTAAGTGCTTGTGCACATGTCCTATTGCTTCTAGTATGTGCATGTTTGCAGTTCATCAAGCTCCTGGAAAAGAATTGCAGCCACAGGAAAACCAGCTCAACGAATGTTTCAATGGCTCAAGGACACAGGTTTTCAAATTTCAGATCAGCTGAGAGGTTATCAAACAGACTCCATGCCCAATGGATTGCTACAAGCAGCTGGCCGTTCTACCTAGCAGGCAGGTAACCCCGCTGAGTCGCCAAATTGTTATCCAAAATTCACCCCCCAGGGTAAATTTTGATAACATGCATTAAATTCTCAAGTCCCAGGCAAATAGATTGAGTCAGGGCAAAAAGTCATGTTTCTAGGGTCCCCTCATATTTTTTCTAACTCCCCTGTCCAAGAAGAAGAGAGCAAGTTCTGAGAAAAGGTGAAAAAATTACAGAAAACAAGCTCGGGCCAGAAAAAATCATGAAAAATGGCTAAGTCCTAGTCCTCGCAACAGTCGGGACATGAGGGACATCTGGGCGCGAACCGGCCGAAAGGCCGCCAGGTGGTCTGCGCAGCATTTGGGACAAGTGGGACGTCGGGACGCGGAAATCTGAACTGGCCGAAAAATGAGAAAATTGACTAACTGTTGAAACAGGCAGTCTGGGACATCTGAGCAATTCGTACGCGAAGGACGCAAGTCGACCGAAAAGACTTAAGGCAGCCCGGAACAATTGGGCCGAAGGTACGCGAAGTACGCGAACTGGCCGGATTGGCCGAAATGAGAACTTTCACACCAGGACAGTTGGGACAAAAGTACGCGAACCGGCCGAACCGGGCGAATCGGAAGAATTTGTCCCAAACAGTCTGGGACAAGTGGGACAAGAGTACGCGGCGGACGCGAACCGGCCGAACTGGGTAAAACAGAGGACTTTCATACTGGGACATCCGGGCCAAAGGGACGCGTGGGACGCGGAAAGCCGAAGCGGCCGAAGGAAGGAAGAAAAGTCAACGTTTGGTCCGGAAACTTCAAACGGCCATAACTTTTGACTCCGAGCTCCGATTTTCACAAAATTGGACTTTCTGGAATGAGCACGACGTCCTCTATGCCACAAAAACTGGATTTCTTATTTTTAATGAGGGTAGATATATTTAAATAAGAGAAACATATTCGGCTCCAGTCAGTTAATGCTCATTCCCGTCAAATGACAGAAAACGCCTGCCAGGCCCAAAATAGCTGCCCGCACTCAGAAGGCCATAACTTTTGCATTTCTCAACGAAATCACACAAAATTGGTACCGTTGGAATCGTGGTTCCGAGCCCGATGCACAGAAATCAATAAATTCTAGATTTTATCAGAAATTGATTGATATTTTTAAGAAAACGTGGCCGGGTTCAGAACAGTGTTTTATTTGGTAGTTGGGAGTGCAATTAAGAGGCATGGTCATCATTCTTTCTCTGCTGCAGCACATGGGACAGTATGGGGAGCCTTTTGCAAGTAATATATAATCATTTCACTCAATTTAATGCCTCTTATAGGTGGTTGAAGGACAGATTTTGGGATTTCCATTTTCCCTTCTCTTTTCCTTCTCATTTTTCTATAAATTGGAGTGTTGGGCTCATTGTAAAGAGAGAGTTTTTGGGTAGCAAAGCTCTGCCAAAATTGCTTTGTGAAGCCAGTGTGTTGCAGGCCCTTGTAGTGGACTCCTTGCATGGTGATCCAGGCCCTTATCTTGTAATAGACTGAACTGTGCATACCAGGAAGCAATAAAATACAAGTTTGTGGATGTATCTTCCCCTGCTGTGTTTTCTTGCATTCTTCTTGCCCCTTTAACCTTATTTACAAGAATATTGTGTCTATTATTATATTCTTGCAGGGATTCATTATCATTGTGTATGCTTGGAATATTGTTGTGAATGCATTTTGCTAGATTATGGAGAACTGTCATCACCTCTTCTAGTGTGCACTTTGCCTCTGTATTTCACACATTTGGAGACTACTCTCACACCCTCCTTTTTTGGTGTATCACCGCTTTAGTGTAGGCTTTCATTTTATGCATTCTCTTTCCCTGGTCCCTTGGAAATTTAGATTAGAACAGTTAGTTTATCCTGCATTAGAGTAGATTGTGGCAGGTAGTTTAGGAGCAAGAACCAGCTTTCTCTGGAGGTCTATCTCAAGTAGCAAGTCCCACAACTTGGAGATAGTACCCATGTTATCCAATCACACCGTGAGTTCAAGTATATGCACTTGTATAAAGACAAGGGTGTTGTGATTCGGTGATAACAAAAAGTATGCACAAACCATTACAGTTGCAGAGGAAGGAACAGAAACACACTGGCAAGCCCAAAATGGAGGTTTAACAGATCATAGCTGCTCAGGAACCATTTTGGCATAGTTCCTCTACATTTTAAAACATCCCCCTTTAGAATAAGCATCATTTTACAATATATAGAGAATGAGAGGGAGAGAAGAGGGAAAGATATCAGATTTGATCTTGTCATAAATTAAAATATTTTTCTTTCCCTACAACACAACTTCCAAGATTCAACAAACATCAATCATGCATTAATTTTTTTGAAAAGAGGCCTAAGCAATCTTTAACACAATCTTCCATGATATTTTTCTTACAAGAGAAGAGAAGGGGACCATATCTTATCAAATTTGATTTCTCAGCCACCTGGGGTTGTGTTCATTTATGTCGGGAATGTTTTATTCATATTTTCCCTAGAAAATCTCATCAAAATCAGTTTTTTACGTTTCCATGATGTAGGGCATGAAAATAACTTTCCAACAATATAAAATTTATCCAATTTGGTGCATCTGGGAGAAATTTATGGCCATTTGAAAATTTACATGTTGTGACGAATAAGAGAGTGACACGTGGCAACCTTTGATTGGCTCAAGGTTTGTCTCTATCTATATGTGCATTAATTTGACATTCCCACATATTGGTATATTATTGGTTGTAGGTTCGGGCTTTTCCTCTTTATCAGGTATGTTCACTGCAAAGTGTAAGCCAATAAGAAATCTCCACGTACCTTCGCAGTGTCAGATTGTTCTTTTACTTGTATTGGCCACTGCAAAACATGAGACAATAGAAAAGCTCCACGCTTCTCACAATGTCATAAATTTAATAGCCCCTCTGATCACTATGAAACATGAGCCAATAGGAAAGCTCCACACACCTTGCAATATTAATTTTTATTTTACCTTGACTAACAACTGTGAAACGTGAGCCAATGAGAAAGCTCCATGCTTATCGCAATGTTAGTCTATCTTGATTTTGTGCTTGCCTTTAATTGGTTGCACCTTCACATCATAAATTATATCTGGGAAGACTTAAAACTACTGGCTTCATAGAAATGAAGCCACGTATAGTTCCTTGACCGCCCTTGACCACCGAGACTCGGAGCCTTATTGAACTCGGTCTATTCTGCGGAATTGAGGTCCGTGAAATGCATATGGCTTGAAGAGTGATGGAATGGCGACACATGTCTTTGTTGGTCATTGATATTATGCCACCTATCATCCAATAACTCCGCCATGTTTCCTTTGACCTTTTAATGCTTCTTGGACCCAATAGAATTATCCATTGTGTCTCATTCCGGGGCCTGACATCCACAGAGCCTAAAACCTTTGAGGAGAGTTAGAATATTGCCATGTGGCCTGCTGCTTGGACATTTTGTAGTTAAATTTGATGGGTATATGAACTTCACACAGTATTTTAAATATAACCCACTAATGGATTAGTTGCGCCTCCCGAGGGGTTTCTAAATGCCAACACCCAGTGCTTTAGAGTGGTGGAATTTGATGGTTGTTTAAATGTATTTTGCCCCTTTAAAATGACTAAATACATTTTTAACCTTGTTAAAACCAAAATAACCTTGGGGGTATTTTTGGATAACAGTAGAGAGTGGTGATAGAAGGATTTAAAAGTCCAACAAACACTCTTTATTGATATTAAAAGATCAATATCTTGCAACTCATGAAATGAGCCATATGTTGGCTCTAAAATGAGGACATAAGAGCCTTTCATTTCTCTTCTTTAGGTGTGTAATCGACACACAAAAAAATATAATGAATGGTTGGAAGCGGAACATTTGAGGAGGCAATATGAGCCAAAGTATACTTTCCCATCATGGTATGATGAGAATGTTAGTAATGATAGCAGTTGGGATGATCAATTTTCTCCAACATCCCTTGAAATTGGTCATGACACGTGTATCCACACATTCAATGATTGATGTTTTACTACTTCCTTAAAAATTTCTTGTTGTTAATTGTTATACCAAAAATGGTATTCTCATCAACCTTTAATCAATTAGGGATACTTTATGGTGCATGATTCATAATGGATCATGGCTTAACTATTAACAATAATTGGAAGTATTTTATTTTTATTTTAAGAAACAAATTAAATAATAATAATATAAATCATGAATGAATTTAAAAAATCTTGTTTTGTAAGAGTAGGGGTTGCATTATTTTTTTAAAAAGATATATCAAAAGAAGCATACTCAAACCTTCATTTACAAACCTTACATTCCTTATCAACCTTCACAGAATTAGGACTGTATGTTGAGGGGTTATGAATTTAACACCCCTTATATGAATCTTTATTTACTTCCATTTTCTATTTCTTGCATGGATGTGTCTACTACTCATATTAATGGTTTTTAATTTTGTATTTAAGTAATGTATTTCACATATTGGAAAGGAAAATAAATAAAATATAGGTCATAATTTATATTGGAATATGAACAAAAGAATCATATTATTAATATTCCACTCACTCACTAACTACAAGGTGCTATAACATTTTATCTAAATGCATCAGATGGTTGATAGTTAATTCCAGGATTCATTTTCCCAAAACTACATCAATATGATTTATTACATGTCTCTTGATTCCTCTAGGGGCATAAGCTCTAAATTTTTTTCCACTATATAATACGGATTTTATGGAGCTAGGAGACACAAAATATCTTAAATAGGGATGATTGGTTTGTAACCAAGCTTACCATAATAGGAATCACAAGGTTTGGAGCGCATACTAGAACACCTAAAAATTGCATGTAACAACACGAAAATTTAGGACTAAGAATATATTTAATAATTCTCTTTTTAAGCCACAAAATTATAACCATAATATTTAGATAAATATTTACTTTCATCTATTAACATAGCATAAAAATTATCTCATGTTTGTGAAAGTAGCCTTCACAACTAAGCTTAGTTAGCTAGTTCCAGTTTTAGTCTATGCATCATTTCCATCACATCTTAAGGATTGCAAAAATTACAAATCACTTTCATCAACTAATCTTGACATCATTCATTACAATAACATAAATCTCAAGATTACCATGTTCTTACAAAATAGGACAAAATATAAATTCTATGAACCCATATACTAAAATCTATGATAATGATAGGCCCAATTTAATTTATCAAACACTTTTTTCCCACTTAAAGTGATTAAATTCTTCCCACAAAGCAAAACAAAACAAAAGGAGTAATAACCATCTAACAATTTTTTCACGAGGAGTTAGAAGCATAACCCAAAAAATATAATCTTCAAAAATAGTGCTACAATACCAAAAGATAATTCCATTTCTCTCTTACCTCAAAGTTCATGGAGAGGTGGTTACAATTCCATATACATAACTTACAAAATAATAAATTCCAGCATGGAAGAATTCCTATAAATATCAACATAACACTATGTAAAGCATATCAAACATCACTATCATCATCTTGGTTAAGGGATGAGAGTGATCCACATAAAATTAATCATACTACTCAATGTACTAATACTTAGATATAAAAAATACTAGGACCAAAATAGCTAAAAAATGCATAGCACTATACAACTACCATTTTCCATATTAATGTCATGTCTAATACAGTGAAGAGTGCAAGGTAAAGTTCACTACTTGACCAAAACACAAGAACAGAAAACTCATTGATCCATCTGTACATAGTTCTCCTTCAACGACATGAAAATATAAGCACATAATATTTGTATATGCCTCAAAACATGGTACTATCATACATAGTGATGAATGAAGCTGTTCTTCATATTGGTACTATTGTAACTACTTTACAATTGGATACAATAAGGCTACAACACTTTTATATCATCACATGCATACAAAGTAATATGTAATCTTAACAAAAACTTGCATTATATACCCTTCCCAAACAAAGTGAGGAGGTGAAGCAACTATTCACTAAGTGACTAAGACATTCAAAAGCACAATATCATCTAAAAATATTTTCTATACCTCCCTAAACTTTTAAGGAGTGAAAATACTAACAAAATCCATAAAAAATAACACAATTGCAATTATTCACAACATACCAGTAAAACCTTTCACATTGAAATGCACTTTCCATAATGGTGTAGAGTTTACCAATCAACTTTGAAATAAATTCACTATATTCTAATGCATAACACCATCATGATCAAATGAGGCCTTTACTAATGATCTTATTCTATAAATGATACTATCATGGATATACAAAGAAACTTCAAGTCTACAATATAATAATGGTCAGACAGTAAAGTTTCAAAACATAGTTCCTCACTAAGGATCCTCATCAATGAATTATTCTCACAAGATATCACCTAAATCACAAACACAAGTGTCTTTCACAAAGGCAATGTGCTCTCATCCCATTAAAAAAATTCAAATATATGGTATAGTCATCGTAAGGATAGTGAGATAGAGATCCTAAGAATTAATTAGCTCCAACGTAGTTCTATTAGGAATTAGTTCTTCATTAGTATTATTGTTAATATTAGTGAGGTTATGAGCGTAAGCTAATAATGAGTTGTGTGGGAGTAACAACTCGATTTAGATAAATATTGAGATAATCTAGTATGAGAGATCAACGGCTGTTAATAGAGATTTGATAGGGATCACATTACATGCTATCTCTACTATTATGGGAGATCAACTTTCCTATATATTGTAATCATTATTATGAATAATGTAATGAAATATTATTGTGCATTCAAGTTTTGAGGTCTACCAAATTTATTATTTGGTATCAGAGCCCATTTAATCCTCTAATGGATAATTAATAACTATTGGAAAAATTTAGTGCCAAATACAACCAGTAAGGGAAAGACACAACCAAAAACACAAATAAAACACACACAAAAGTATTATATTCAATTTTTAAAAATAAATTACAATCACAGAGCTGCTGCTGTATTTTCTTTCTATCTCTCTTTTTGTGTCCAATTTATTCTTTCTTTTTCTTACAAAAAATTCTCTCTTGAGCTGCTTCTCTACAATTACTTGCTAAATAATTTCTTCTCTGTATTTTCCCTTTTCTTCTTTACTATGCCGCTGCACAATTTTTCCCTCTTTCTTTCTCTATTTTCTTTGAGCTGCGGCTCTCTCTATTTTCTATTCTCTCTCACTTATGTTGTGGCATATATATAATATCCCCCTTTAAATTAAAACATTTCCGTATATAAAAAATATAATTTTCCTTTGTTGTTAAAAACATGTCCTAGAAATATATATATTATAATATACTCATCCCCACAAATATACTACGATGAACACATAAAAAATGGACCCAAAAAAAAAACCATTAAAAATAGTTAAACCTAGGACTCTCATGTCCACGTAGAGGAGAAGGATGGAGGGCTCAGGGAATGGGGGCCATGTGGAAAGTGCAAAGGCAGAGAGTTTAAAATTTCAACGGTAAAATTATTTAATGTTGGTCAACAAGCAGGTGGGGGATCGGGAAGATATTTTTAAACTTTACGCGGGGCTCAAGGTTATCCACCACATTTATCTTTGACACTCCCCCTTAACCTTGAGCCAAAAAAAAAATCTCTAGAGTTAGACAGTCCATTTATGACACCCATATTTGCTCTCAAATACTCAAACCTTTCCTTTGATAGAGGTTTGATAAAAATGTCAACTAGTGGTTGCTTTGACCTAGCTCAATTTTTCCTTTCTCCACCTATTCAGGAATGAAGTGATATCTGATTGTAATATGCTTGCTTCTTCCATGAAAAATTAGATTTTTAGATAATGTAATTGAAGACATATTATCACAAAAAATAACAGAACCTCTTTGTTGATTTTCTTACAAATCTAAGAGGATTATTTTTAACCAAATCATTTGACAAACGACCGAGTTTTCTGTAATATAATTTTCTTCAATAGTAGATAAAGAAACTACATATTGTTTCTTCTAAGCTGATGATATGGCTCCTAATCTAACATTAAACACATACCTAAATGTGCTCTTTCTATCATCAAGACTACCTGCCCAATCACAATCTTTATAGCCAATTAATTTGAGATCACTATTAAAAACATATAAAATTCCAAAATTATTTGTGCCATTCACATACCTCAAAATATGCTTGCCTTCTTGCCAATGAGACTCTTTTGGTGTCTCCATAAATCTAGAAATCAAACTAAATGCATACATAATGTCTGGACTTGTTGTAGTTAAATACATTAAACTTCCTACCATGCTTTTGTACCTTGTAGGATCCACATTGCTACTACAATCTTCTTGGTTAATTTTAGACTTAATTCAGTTGGTGTAGATGTTGGTCTATTGTCCAACATTATGAATCTTTGCAAAACTTCGTTTGTATACTTTTCTTGAGAGAAAAATATGCCCTGCTTTGTTTGCTTGACCTCAATGCCAAGAAAATACTTCAACAACCCAAATTAGTCGTCTCAAATTCCTTCATGGATGATTTAAATTGATCAATTGATTTGTTTGAATTTCCAGTAAAAATCGGATAATCTACATACAAAACAACAATTAAAATCTCACCATTGTTTGCTTTGATGTAGAGTGTGGACTCATTGTTGCTTTTGCTAAAGCCATTACTTGTCAAATAGGAATCTATCCTACTGTACCAAGCTCTTGGTGCTTGTTTCAAACCATTCAAATCTCTTTTCAACTTGTACACTTTTCTTTCATGCCCTGAGATTTCATAACTAGGAGGCTAGCCCACATACACTTTTTCTTCTAAAAATCCATTAAGACAAGCTAATTTTACATCCATTTGATGGATCTTCCATTTATGATGAGCAACTATGGAAATAATTGTTCTCACAGTTTCTAGCCTTGCTACTGGAGAACATGTCTCATTATAATCACGTCTAGGATTTTGTTTATAGCCTTTGACTACAAATATTTCTTTATGTCTTTCAATTTTACCTTCGCGAGTAGTATTGGTTTTATAAACCCAATTTACTCCAATGACTTGCTTTCCTTCAAGAAGATCTACTAGCTCCCATGTATGATTATTTTCTATTGCATGCATTTCTTCATCCATTTCTTCACACCATTTATTTTCTTTATTGCTTCTTCAAAATAAATAGGATTAGTTGTTGAATATAAAACAAAACTAATCATTTCATCTTCATTTTCTTCATACCTTAATTGATCATAGATCTATTGTACATTACACATTCTTCCTTCCTATTGTAATGAGTCTAATGATGATGAAGATGCTTCATTTGTTGGTCCTTGCATGATTTTTTGACTGCAACCATTTGAAGATTCACCCCTTTGTTAAATGGGTGTCCAACTAGGTACATTATTTGTTCTTCCTTCTGCTGGTTCAGACACAATGATAGGTGCATTTACTTTTGTTTGTGTCTTTTAAACTAAGTGTGCATATTCCCAAGATGCTTCCTCAATGAATTGAACATATCTATTGATTATAAGATCTTAAGTAATCGGATTATATAATCTGTAGGATTTTGATTGCTCACTATATCCAATGAAAATGCACTTCTCTCCTATATTATCTGATTTTGATATTTTCTGCTTTGGAACATGTGCATATGCACACATACAAAAAATATCAAGTGCTCAACACTTGATTTTATTCCACTCCACGCTTCTTGATATTTTTTGTTCCTCACACTCTGTGTTAGGAAATAAGGGATAAAATATGTGGAATAATCCCTCACATAATCACAACAATAGAAACTAATATGCAAAAAATATTATAGATCTCAAATAAAATTACAAAATAAAATAACACAACACAAACAAATGATATTTAACGTGGTTCACCCAATTTGGGCTACGTTCACCAAGAATCACTTGCTCAGATTTTGTTACAAGCCACTGCTCTCTCAATACAATACCCAGATCTATTTGGAGCTATGCTCAACAAACTCTATAGAATTCACACCCAAATTCAAAACACATCTGTAATGTTACATTATACCTACCATATGCATAAAACCATATAAGTAGACAACTGCTTAAGCAGTTTTACAAAATCGGGGGTATTAAAACCATGGGCCAAAACCGTCCCATAAACCTATGGGTCAAAAATCCTACCCATATGAGAAAAGCGTGTTTCCCAATATATCGGGCATGTTTTAAGGCCAAAAAAAAAAAAATCGGGGGCTGCGCCCTTGGACCTCGGTCCAACCTTGAACCTCGACGAGACAACTGTAGAAAGTGTACAGTACTCTTAGTGTACAATCTTCAACACTTCCTCTCATGAAAATAGGCTCCACAACCTAACAATATCCCACTTGGAGACTAGTTTTCCTCTGAGCAAGCTTCTCAACCCTTCATTAGTTTATGTGAAGACCAACCAAAGCTGAACACAACTTCAGTTTTTCCCTTGTGACCACCTTGGTCATTATGTCTGCAGGATTCTGACTGGTATGAATATTCTCTAGCTTCAATTTCTCTTCCTCCAAAGTTGTCCTAATGAAATGGTACCTTAACTATATATGCTTAGTCCTAGAGTGGAAAGCAGAGTTCTTAGCTAGGTGTATAACACTCTGACTATCACTATGCAACTTTCCTTCCTCCTGCTTATGCCCCAAATCCTCAAGTAATTTCTATAACCAAATCATTTCCTTGCTTGCCTCTGTGGCAACAACAAACTCATCCTTTGTGGTTGACAAAGCCACCAACTTCTGTAGTCGTGAAATCTAGCTCACTACTATCCCACCTACAGTGTAAACATAACCTATTGTGCTCCTCCTACTGTCTACATCTCCAACAATATCTAAATCTACACAACCACACAAAGTGGTGTCTAATCCACTGTAGCACAAAACTGTCCCCATGGTCCCTCTCAAATACTGAAGCATCCACTTTATTACCTGCCTGTGAACTCTACCTAGATCACTCATAAATCTACTCATTGCTCCCACTGGATGGGCAATATCAGGCCTAGTGCACACCATGACATACATCAAACTACCAACCATTGATGAGTAAGGTACCTTGGACATCTGGTTTCTCTCTTGCTCTGTCTTGGGACACTGTTCCTTTGATAACTTGAAATGGTCTGCCAAAGGAGTCCCAACCGGTTTAGCATCTTGCATATTAAACCTCTCCAAGACCTTCTTAATGTACTATTCCTGAGATAAAGTGAGCTTCCATTCCTTCCTATCCCGAGCTATCCTCATACCAAGGATTTGTTTAGCTGCCACCAAATCCTTCATAGCAAAGGATTCACTTAGCTACTTCTTGAGTATTTTTATTTCCTGCATGTTTTTACCTGTAACCAACATGTCATCCACATATAGACAAAGGATAATATAACTTCCATCCTCAAATTTCTTTGTATACATGCAATGGTCAGAATGACATCTAATATAACCTTTCTTGATCATGAAGCTATCAAATTTCTTATACCATTGACATGGAGCTTGTTTCAAGCCATACAAGCTCTTCTTCAGTTTGCACACCATCTCCTCTTTACCTTTGACCGCATAGCCCTCTGGTTGCTACATATATAGTTCCTCCTCTAAATCACCATGGAGAAATGTAGTCTTTACATCAAGCTGCTCTAAGTGCAAGTCTTATGTTGCAACTATTCCAAGAATAGTTCTAATAAAAGTCATTTTTACTACAGGAGAAAAAATCTCTTCAAAATCTATACCTTTTTTCTGTGTAAACCCCTTGACCACCAACTGAGCCTTGTATCTTTTCTTTCCCCCTTCTTCCTCTTTCACTCTGAACACCCACTTGTTCTATAATACTCTTTTGCCTTCATGTAACTTCACCAAATCCCATGTCTGGTTGTCCATGAGAGCCTGATGCTCCTCATCCATGGCTTGCTCCCACTTCTTCTTGGAATCTACCTGCATTTCTTCATCAAAGCTCTCTGGCTCTCCACTATTAGTGAGTAATAAATAATAAAGAGAAGGAGAAAAATGTTCAAGTTCTCTTCTTACCCTAGAAGACCTCCTCATTATAGGAGTTTGGGGTTCCTATTGAGGAGGTTCCTGAACTAATTCACGTGTCACTTTCCCATTCGGAAGATCCTCTACCGCTGCATATTTTTTCTTGGATTCTTCCTTATTTTCCTGTAATTGCTACTTATACATGAATTTCTCATTAAAGACCACATCCCTAGATCGCATGATTTTCTTGTTCTTAATACTCCAACATTTATATCCAAAGTCATCACCACTATAACCAATGAAAGTACATTTTTTTGATTTAGCCTCTAGCTTGGTCTTATCATCCTTGTCTATATGAACAAACACCTCACATCTAAAGAATCTAAGAAATGAATAATCAAATTTCTTACCATACCAAGCCTCCTCAGGTATACCTCCATCCAAGGCACTTGAGGGTCCTCTGTTTATCAAGTACACAGCTGTGCTCACTGCTTCTTCCCAAAAAGAAAGAGGCAGTCCTGCATGTAACCTCATGCTCCTAACACGTTCCATTATTGTTTTGTTCATCCTTTCTGACACCCCATTCTGCTGCGGGGTTCCTGGAACCATCTTTTTCCCGTGGATTCCATTCTTAGAACATTAATCATCAAATTCATTACTGCAATACTCCCCTCCATTATCTAACTTGAGATATTTTAGCTTAAGACCTATTTCTTTCTCTACCAAGGCTTTCCATTTAACAAAAGTGTCAAATACATCAGATTTGTTTCTAATACAATAAACCAAAACTTTCATTGTTACATCATCAATAAAAGTAACATAATAACTTGAACCCCCAAGAGATGATACCTGAGCCGACCCCCACACATCAGAGTGCACCAGATCTAACTTACTCTCTTTCTTTGTAGGTCCAACCTTAAGAAACCTTACTCGCTTTTGTTTCCCATATATATAGTCCTCACAGAACTCCAAACCTATTTTTGTATATCCAGGAAAATCCTTTTTTATGATCTCTATGCCCTTATGGCTCATATGACCAAGCCTATAGTGCCACAATGTTGTATCTACTTTTGAAGCCACAAGATTACAAAAATTAGTGCTATAAGTGGTTAAATACAAGGTTCCAACCTTCTTACCTCTTGCCACCACAAGAGCACCCTTGGTAACCTTACAAGAGTCTGATGTAAATATCACAATACAACCATCACTTCCCAACTACCCTGCCGATATCAAATTTCGTCTTAATGTAGGCACATGTCTGACATCCTTGAATAGCCAAGTATTCCCATTCTAAATCTTAACCTGAACATAACCTTTTCTAACTATGTTGCAAGGCTCATCATCACCAAGAAAAACATGCCCAAAATCTCCTTGAACATAATCAACAAAATAATGCCTATGTGGAGTAGCATGGAAAGAAGCCCCTGAATCTAAAACCCAAGATCTATTAATATTTTGCAAAGAAAGAATCAAATATTCCTGACATACATTACCCGTTGCCAAATTTGCCTCCTTTTTTTCTTCTTGTTGTTTCTTCTTGTCCCGATGCTCCCAATAGACCTTCTTTGCATGCCCAGACTTTCCACAATGCCAACATACTATATTGCTTTTGGATTTTGACCTTTCCTGATCCTTTGATTTTCCATGGCTTCCTCTATTCTTCTGTCTCCCTCTAGTTTCCACTGTCAAAGCATTCTCTGAAGTAGAAGATTCACCAGAGCTTTTTCTTCACATTTCCTCACTTAGAATCACCCCTACAACATCCTCAAACTTCAACTTTGAGTTAGCTAGAACCGAGTTGCTTACCGCCATTACGAGGCTATTCCAACTCTTAGGTAAAGAGCACAGAATTAATAAATCCCTAACTTCTTCATCAAATTCTATTGTAACTGAAGCTAGCATATTTACAACCGTATTAAAATAATTTAAATGATTTTCTACTGAACCATTCTTAGACATCTTCATATTAAACAACTTTTTCATTAAAAATATCTTATTAGAGGCAGAGGGTTTTTCATACAACTTCCCTAATGCATCCATCAGTTCTTTTGTAGTATTTTCCCTTGAAACATTAAATAATACCGAAGATGTAAGACACGACCAGATTATCCCAAGTGCCTTCCTATCCAGAAAATCCCATTCCGCATCCATCATGCTTGAGGGTTTGTACACCTTCTCAGACAGTGGAATATAAAGATCCTTATGATAAAGGTAATCTTCCATCCGCATCTTCCAAAGACTGAATTTCTACCCGTTGAATTTATCAACCCTAGATCTTCTATCATCTGCCATAGCTCCCACTCAAGATAAAAATTTCCCTGTTATTCAAAACTTCAACACACCAAACCAGGATCTGATACCAATTTTTAGGAAATAAGGGATAAAATATGTGGAATAATCCCTCACAGAATCACAACAGTAGAAACTAATATGCAAAAAATATTACAGATCTCAAATAAAATTGTAGAATAAAATAACACAACACAAAGAGCCAGTATTTAACGTGGTTCACGCAATTTGGGCTACGTCCACCAAGAATCACTTGCTCAGATTTTATTACAAGCCACTGCTCTCTCAATATAATACCCAGATCTGTTTGGAGCTATGCTCAACAAACTCTACAGAATTCACACCCGAATTCAAAACACATATGCAATGTTACATTATACCTACCATATGCATAAAACCATATAAGTAGACAACTGCTTAAGTAATTTTAAAAAACTGTGGGTATTAAAACCATGGGCCGAAACCATCCCATAAACCTATGGGTCAAAAATCCCGCCCATATGAGAAAATCACATTTCTTGATATATCGGGTGAGACAACTGTGGAAAGTGTACAATACTCTTAGTGTACAGTCTTCAACACTTTCTCTCATGAAAACAAGATCCACAACCTAAGACTTTGTAGGACATATATTTAGCAGACATACTGTTGTCCCAATTGCTTCTGCATAGAATTCATTATACAATCCTCTTGATTTAAGCATGCTTCTTACCATTTCTTGAATGGTTCTATTATTTCTCTCTGCTACACCATTTTGCTGAGGTGTATACCTAGTTGTGAATTGCTTCTCGATCCCGTGCTCCTCATAACAGTTTAAAAAATCATTTGATATACGCTCTCCCCCTCTAGCTGTTCTCAATGTCTTTATATAATGGCCAATGTGCTTGTCAACCATGGCTTTAAACTGTTTGAATACTTCAAATGTTTTTGATTTATTTTTCAAAAAATAAACCCATGTCCTTCTAGTGAAGTCATCAATGAAAGTAATGAAATTAATATTTTAGGCATAGAGGGATTTTTCATGGGACCACATAAATATGAATGTATAAGCTCAAGTGGTGAGATTTCTTTCAAGGATTTACCCGAGGGAAAATCATTTCTATCTTGCATCCCTAATATTCATGACTCACAAACCTTATCCAGTTTTTCAATAGGAGACAGTCCTTTAACCATTTTCTTATTATAAATAACATGCAATCCACCATAGCTCAAGTGCCCATACCTGAGATGTGAGAGAGTGGATTGATCAATGGCTATTGTCTTGAACGATGTTACACCTGCTACACTTTGCATCCTCAAAGGGAACATTCTATTTTGTGTCATCTACACAACTGTAATCAACTTGTTATTTCCACCTTTGTCATATAAAATACATTCTCCATTCTAAAACTTCACCTTATATCCATTTTGGACAAGTTGTCCAATAATTTGAAGATTATACTTCAACCCTAGAACAAAGAAAACATTATGTGTATGCTTCTTGTCTCCTTGCTTGGTAAGAATAGATACTATGCCTTTACCCATCACATGGACTTTATTGTCTGTTCCCATATTCACTTCAGATCTGATTGCTTCATCTATATTATTGAACATATCCTTGTTTCCACACATGTGGTTGCTGCAAGCACTATCTAAGTACCATATTTGCTTGCTTCCTTGCTCAACTACATTGCAAGTTAAAAGAAAAGCTCCACCCTTTTCAGGTTTAACTTCTTTTGCATTAGAGAATCTTGCATTATAAGTATGACTATGATTTCTCAAATCATATTCTTTCTTTTTTCATTCAATTGCATAATGCCCAATTTTTTTACAATAATAACATTGCACATTTGATTTATCATACCTTTGTGTAGAACCACCTTAGGAAGTGCAATTGCTCCTTCCTCTACCTCTTCCACTTTCCTATGGCTCTTGATAGTGGTTGTGACTTTCACCTTCTTACTGGTTGTTAAATCTCCCTCTTCCTCTATTGTATGCTCCTATCCACATGCCTCTAAAATTTGTATTTATTTTGAAGGCTTGTTTATTGGAGGATCTAGCTGATCTACCTATCCTTTGTTCATTGGTTTGCAAAGAACCCATCGGATCATCAACACTCATTTGTTTTAAGTTCTTAGACTCTTCTATGGCTACCACAACTGGTTTGAATATAACTGGAAGGATTCTCAATACCTTCTCTATGATTCTATGCTCTTCTACCACATCACCATTTGTCCTCATCTGATTGACAATGGTCATAGTCCTTGTAAAGAAGTCATTTATAGACTTTGAGTCTTTCATGAGAAGAGTCTCAAACTCTCTCCTTAGCATCTAAAGTCTTACAACTTACACTCTATCACTTCCTTGATATGCATTCTGTAAAGTGTCCCATGCTTGCTTGGAATTCTTAGCTGCTGCTATCCTTGGAAATCCTGAATATGTGACTGCATTTTGTATATAACTTAAAGCCTTTCCATCCTTTCTTCTATTTTATTTCAAATCATTCTTTTGTGCTTGTGTAAGAGCATTAAAAGCAGCCTGGTTTGCTACCTATGTATATCCACCTTCAACTAGTTCATATAGCTTTTGAGAAGAGAACAAAGTCATCATTTTAATGCACCGGATGTCATAATTTTCCCGTCAAATATTGGGAATTGTGGCCATGAGTGTTTGCTACTATAAGCCATTACAACTTAGCCCAGAAAATAAAAAACTCAGACCCACTTTGCTATTGAGCTTTTTGTTTTCTATGATACCAAATTGTTGGTAAAATTTAGTGCCAAATGCAGCCAGTAAGGGAAAAAAACAACTAGAAACACAAATACAACACACACAAAAGTATTATATTCAATTTAAATAAAAAAATTTACAATCACAGAGTTGTTTCTCTATTTTCTTTTTGTTTCTCTTCTTGTGTAAAATTTCTTCTTTTTTTTCTTACAAAAATTTCTCTCTGGAGCTGTTTCTCTACAATTACTTGCTAAATATTTTATTCTCCGTATTTTCTGTTTTCTACTTTCTTGTGTTGCTACACAATTTTTCCCTCTTTCTTTCTCTATTTTCTCTGAGCTGTGGCTCTCTCTATTTTCTATTCTCTCTCGCTTATGTTGCTGCATATATACAATATCCCCCTTTCAATTAAAATATTTCCATATATTAAAAATATAATTTTCCTTTACTGTTAAAAACATGCCCCAAATATATATATATATATATATATATATATATATATATATTATATATATATATATATATAATAATATACTTAGCCCCATAAATATACTATGACAAACACATAAAAAACAAACCTGGAAAAAACCATTAAAAATAGTTAAACCTGAGACTCTCACATAGGCGGGGAGGAGAAGGATGGAGGGCTCGGTGAATGGGGGCTACATGCAAAGTGCAAAGGCAGGGAGTTTAAAATTTCAATAGAAAAATTCTTTAATGTCAGTCAGCAAGAAGGTGGGGGAGTGGGAAGAGAGTTTTAAACCTTATGTGGGGCTCAAGGTGTAGTGTTAACTCCTCTTTGACACCTCTTTTTGCTTGGTTGATGCTCATTAGCTGCCTAGAGACATGGATATTGATATAGTATTTTGGATAACATGCGATTAGAATACATGGACATTTGATTATTATTGTGATCTGACTCTTATCTTAGATTGTATGGATTCTTCGTTGACACTGTTAGATGTTGCAGCACATGTTGATTTAACATTACTTTACTATATACTGACATCATGGATTCATAGCAGTGTGATCATGTTTTGCATCGTCTAACCATGTGTGCATTGATATTATGATTTATTGATTTCATGTTGATGTTAGGTGATCGGTATGTGAATTATGTGATTTTCGTAAAATGTGAGTTGTGATTTTGGATAATTCTAAATGTTTGATTTAGAACAAAATTGTACACTATGATGTATGTTGATAATTTTATGATGAATGGTTATGCATGTTTTGATTTCCTTAAAGTATTGATATGGCCTTGAGGTTGAAGGTGGTATTGTTTCTTAGTTGCAGGAAATGAAATTTACATAAACTAGGAGGGACAAGGAATGCCAACCATGAAAGAATGTCGAGTGTTCACAACATGGTCACCTTAGCAGCTGTCATGTTTGTATTATTGGTTGTGTCATCTTCTTGTTTGTCTTCTGTTTTGAGGTATCCATGGGGGAGAAACTTACATGTGACCATGGGTAGGTATGTGGTTTTTTTATTTAATTGTCTTAGGGTTATGTTATTTATTTTATCGTGGTTGTTGTGACTTTATTTAAGTTTGAACGTACCTTGTAATCCTATGTCTCTATATTGTTAATGAACCCCTTGATTTATTTTTTAATTGTTTGAGTGAGCTAATGTTTCACCCTATGTTTCTTATGTTGGTTATGTATCTTGACTTAATTCAGTTAAATGTGGGGGGGATTAATGTTAATGTGTTGATGTGGATTTTGGGAGGTAGAGATTCCTTAGAATATACCTTATTCCTTTCACCTCCTTTATTTGAATTTTAAAATTGGCATTGGTATGTGTGCCATTTCTTAACCCAATCTCGGATTTGGGATTTGAGCCCAACTTTGAGAGCTTGTGGGAAGAGTTTTACCCTTCACACACTCTTTAGACTTCCCTCCTAACCTAACCTATGAACAAAGGGGTCATAGGAGGAATTTAATCATGAAAATTTGAGAGGAAAGAGGCAATTATTACCCTCATATTTTGATCCTCTAAATTAAACTTTGAAATGTGCAAAAGTGAGCTTGTGTGCAAACATGGTGAAGGAATCTCCTCACCCACCTCTTTATGATGCCTTGGTTTGTGTGGAGAAATTGTGATGTGGATTTGAGGGAGATGAAGTGGTATCGTACATGGAGCCACATCACCTCCCCCTCTATTTCTATTTATGTGCATCCCTTTGATGGGTTTGGGGTTACTTACTTGGATTATCTTGCTTTTCCATTTTAATTTTATAATTTGGGAGAAGGACTTGCTTTAGATTTTGGATTTGAATTTGGGAAGAGGTTGGTTGGATCTTGGCTGGGATTGTAAAGAATTGCTAGGATTTGCTTGAAGGAGAAAGTGCCACAAAATGGCAAGGTAGGGTCTTAATCCTTGTTATTTTCTTGTTATTTAATTATGTATGAAATGTGGAATGGTATTTATGTTTGTGTGTGTTATGGGCTTGGGTAGTTTTTCCTTAAGAAGAGGTGTGGGGAGTGGGAATATGGAACCATTGGGGAGATAAAAGGGAGTTTTGTGAGGTCATTTTGAAGAGGGAGTGTGGGTAAGGTGTTCCACCTATGGGGAGAGAAAAAGTCTAAATTTCTACATTTTGCATATTTGCATCATGGAGAGATAAGGGGAATTTGAGTATGTTTTGTGATGAGAACTTTGGAGGATTTGGATGGACCCTTAACCCACATGGGAGATATAAGGAGGTGGTATCCATTATTCCTTCTCCTTTGGTTGTAAATTGAGCATTTGTGATGAATTTAAGTTATGGGTTTTTAATGTTTTCATGTGCTGAAGAAAAATGCTTGTATGTGAATGTGTAAATGTGTAAATGTGGAAGCCCTTTTTCTTAGTTGCCTTCCAGTTGTGAATGTGCTGCATTATTTAATGGTTGGATCTTGGGGTCCAATGAAGGGGTTGGCTTCACCCCTTCATTGGATTCATGGTTGGGAGGAGAGCGTTGCCTAGCTCTCTCCCTTGTTTGTGAGCTGGAGAAGTTGTAGGCGTAAAAGGAATTAAAGGGTGTTGTTGGAGTTTGTTTAAAATGAAGTTGCAAAGATTATGTTGGGGAAATTTGGCCATGTTGTCTCCACCATTTTGGTGGAGGTCTTCTATTTACTTGCATGTTAAATTATTATGAATTCTGTATGCACTTGAAGTATTAGATTGAAAAAATTGTATTATATTTCTTTATTTATTGTAAAAGCTGCCTATAAGGAAAACCTGAAATGATTTGGAAAATTATTGAAAAGTTTGTTGTAAGGAAAAGTTTGAAAATTAATTAGAAACATTGTAAATTACTGAATTATGTTAAGGGTGTTATACGTCTACATGCATTTGCAATTGTAAACAATGAAAGAAGTACTCTATATTTTATTGAAGAACTTTGTTTCAATACAAATCTAAACTTAGTTGAATAATGATAAAATATTATGAGATGCACTGTTCTATATCTATAATGTCAAATGAAAATATCTCTATTCTTTTGGTAAACTTGAAAGATTTGTAACTTGTTTCATCTAAATAGCATTATAACTATCGTTTCAATACTTCTTACATCCTTGTATTTGAAACTTTAGATCAATTTACGTGTATGTATAATCTTGAATGCAATATGCAAATATATGTGAAGAAATAAAACTAAAGATGTTAAGATTCTTCCATATAAGAATATGACGTTTCCTTGCATATTTGGTTATAGAACTAAGACTTAGTTTTACTTGTTTGTAACCGCTTAGAATAATGGTATCTGTTTAGTCTGTTAAAAAGACTAGTATGGAAGCTTCTGGGTGTATATATATATATATATATATATATATATATATAATAAGAAAATACAGAATTATAGTGACCGATGTCGGCTTGTCTACCAACATCGGTAACCTTGTCTAAACCGGCACCAATAACGTGATCGACACCAGTCACCCGTGCAAAACTATTTTTTTTTAAATGGGTCAGATTCAACCTAGTAACTCCTTTTGAAACTTTAAACTCAGAAACTTAAATATAGATTGAATATTACTAGCCAAGAAGTATATATATAGATATATAGTTATTTCTGTGCACATATACATATGTATACATCTGAGAGTAGTTTTATATTTGGAAATAACAAGAGAAGAATGCATTTCTATAGATATAAATTTTATGTGGATATTAAATATGAAGATAACTCCAAATGAAATCTAGATTCATCCCCATAACTTCAAAAAATACATAACGGTTATCAAACACCCACAACCAAAGATCTTGGTAGAAGAACCAATAAAGAAACTTGCAAAATATAATGATCCAAACCCTAGGAATCAGTAAAAATTAAATAATGAAAAAAGTGGGAGAGAAATCCTACCATTGTAGACCCTCTACCATTCTCTTCAATATAGTTTCATTTCAAACTCCCTTGCCTCCATTCTTGCTCTTTCCTATAGCTTGACCTATGCAAATGGAGGCACAATAGCATTAGAAAGAAAGATAAAAATAGTCATAAGGAAAATTAGGGAAAAATAAGGAACCCTAAGATCTAAAGGAGATGATTAAATGAATCATACGGCTGGGATTTAGTCCTCATCCCTTAGTGATGGGTGCAAAAAATTTATAAATTTTGACTAAATTTATCTAATAAATACCTAGAGTAAGTTATCAGGTGTGTAGAAATTTTAATGGATAATATATATTTAATTTGAGTCTTGTATTTTATTTTTTGAGCATGGGATGTGTTAATGTATAAATTGGAAAGTTAAAAACATTTATTTGGTGTATACGTAAGGGAAAATATCTAAAGGGGTGGCTTAGGAATAATGTTGCTATGATATGATTAACGCTGTTGTAGGGATGCTATTAAAGATAATTTAAATGAACCTTGGTGGGGTGGGATTTTATAAGTTAAGACTGAAGAATAATTATACTTGCTTGTTTTACATTTATTATTAACCTAAGAGGTTAATTAAATGAAATTAATGAAGGATTAATTAACTAATTAAATATTATTAATTGTGGAATTAAATAATGGAATTGGAAAACTAACAAAATAATATTGTTGGATTAAGTAAACAAGTAAGATTTTTTATAACCGTAATTAATGTATTTAGAATTTAACTAATGTACTTTTAATGTAATAAAATTAAATATTTGTCATAATTTTCTAGCCGAATGTTGTTGTTTTGGTGTGGTTTGACATGGAAATTTTTTTTCCGCCATACTTTGGTATCAAAGTCATGGGTTCAACACTTTGATATTGGGAAAAAAAAGGAGAACAATTGAAAACCTAGTGCAACCTAAACCTAAAACTATTGAAAATATGTTAGAATTTGTTTTTTAAAATGCATAAAACTTGTTAACTAAAACATAATTATAATAATGGACTAACTCTCATGTTGGTTTGTGCAGGAGTTGTAAACCAAATGTGTGGTTCTTACACATTGAACTAGAGGGACCACCCCTAGATCAGGTAGTTGTTGCCATATTACCACATATTTTACAGACCTTACAAGAGGTCGATTTTGTTATACGTGGAGGTTCGATTAGAGGACAACCTAGTCATCATGATGGGGAGACATCACATGAGGCTCATGGTACTCCACACCATAGTGAAGAGCATAAGTTAGATATTTCTCAAGTGGAGTGGGATAGATAGGCTTCAACACAGGGAGATAGGGCACTGAGATAGTGGGAGAGATCCATGAGCCCTAGGAAGAGAGAGGGACATGAGGAGAGACAAAGGAATAGATATTATTCAGCTACCGATCATATTTAGGGGATACTAAAGCTTCACCCATCCCAATTTTTTGGTAATACATGAGGATTTTGGGTGAAGGTGTTGTTGGTTAGCTTGAGAAGATGGTTCAAGCTATGTATGTACTCTAGATACACAAATGATCATGTTATTATCCATATTTTCAAAGATGGGGAAGGTGTTTCCTAGAGGATAATAGATCAGAAGCTCCACCTCAATTTAGAGTCAGTGACATGGGAGCTCTTTGAGGAACATTTATAGAGTAGGTACTTATCTAAGCATTTTGTCTAGTAATTGATCGAAGAGTTTCACGATCTACGACAGGTGAGCTTAACAGTGGATGAGTATGACAGAAGATTATTGGAATTTATTCAATACATGGCTACATGTAGGAAGAGTAGGTTAGAGTGTACATTGTCATCAAGGGCCTGAACTTAGATTTGGGAGGGGAAGTGTGTATGCATTATCCAAAAACTTTAAGAGAGGTCATTGAGACCACCTATATTGTAGAGGAGAACATGGGTAAGACATAAGAGGAATGAGATAGGATGATGAGTCACATCTAGTAGTTTTAGGATATTTATTCAAAAAGGGTGACCCCTCCTCCTCGTGGTGGGTATGAATCTGTATATTCTTCCTTCATGCCGCCACAACATTAATAGCAGTAGTAGACCTACCTAACTTTTAGGCCTCCAAAGAGATATGATTCTTAGAGAGGGCAAAGTATAGGACCTCAAGCTAAGGTACCCACCAAGACAGATAATCCACCTAGATCCCAGTCAATTGGAGCTCTTCCACCGTAGTGAGCATAGAACAGTCCATAGAAGGATCACTCGCATTCTATAACACAGACCACTAGGGCACTCATAGAGGGTTTTTTGTTCATTGGAGAGGAACATGAAGTTGTTTCAGATGCTATGTGCTGGGACATCACTAAAGAGAATTTCTGCAGAACCTTGGTAATATGGATAAGGGTCCCATTTAAGAGCCAATAGTTTGTGATATGGCTCATAGCCACAGGATTTATACAACGGTCAAGAACCTCCAGGAAGAGGACTAGCGCATAGTGAAAAATAATTTAGGTAGCATCAGCTATATTTATTCCTCTATATTGTTTGATTCAGGCTCTTATGATTCCTTTATTTCTCCATCTTTAGTAGAGAAATGCAGGCAGGTGGAAGTTAGATAGGCTCGTAATTGGGACATTGAGATGGAATCTAGAAGCCAAGCTCTCTGAGGACTCCTTGGTCAAGGAGTGTGTAGTTGACCTAGGTCCCTTCACCACGAGCTTGGATCTTTGTATCATCCCTTTGGGTTTTTATGGAGTTATTTTGTGTATGGATTGGCTATCTGTACATAGAGATAGAGTGGATTGTTACCGTAAGGTGATATATTATGTGCAGATGATTTGGGTGTTGAGTTGGTGATAGTTGGGGTAAGGAGGCCTATTTTTATTAACACCATATCCGCTATGTAGCTTAAGTGGTGTGCATGTCGGGGATGACAGATATATGTTATTACTGTCAGTGACAGATCAAAGGATGGGCCTAGTGTGCCTTCACTTGAAGATCATCACATTTTGAAAGAGTTTTCTGATGTTTTTTCCAGCGAGTTACCCGGCCTACCTCCCCCACATGAGATATATTTTCACATAGATTTGGTTCCTAGAGCAAAGCATATCTCATGCGCACCATATAAGATGACTACCCCTGAGTTATGTGAGCTCAAAATTCATCTCGAGGGCCTTCTTGAGAAGGGCCTCATCCATTCTAGTGTATCCCCTTGGGGTGCACCGATAAATTTTGTTAAGAAGGACAGATCCATGCGATGTGTATCGATTACAGACAGCTAAACAAAGTAATGATTAAGAATTGTTACCCCTTCCACACATTGATGATTTGTTTGATCAGATGAAGGGGGATATTGTGTTTTCCAAGATAGATCTTCGCATCCTTCCTTTGAATTCTTATGGAGTCATTTTGGGTATGGATTGGATATCTACACATATAGCTAGAGTGGATTGTTACAGGAAGTTGATATCTTGTGCAGATGATTTGGGAGTTGAGTTAATGATAGTTGGGGTTAGGAGGCCTATTTCTATTCACACCATATCAACTATGTAGCTTAAGAAGTGTGCACGTCGGGGATGTCAGATGTATGCTATTACTATCAGTGAAATATTGGAGGATGGGCCTAACGTGCCTTCACTTGGTGATCATCACATTTTGAGAAAGTTTACTGATGTTTTTCCCAGTGAGTTACCTGGTCTACCTCCCCCAAGTGAGATATATTTTCACATAGATTTGGTTCCTAGAGAAAATCCTATCTCATGCACGCCGTATAGGATGAATACCCTTGATCTCTATGAGCTCAAGCTTCATCTAGAGGACCTTCTTCAGAAGGGCCTCATCAGTCCTAGTGTATCCCCTTGGGGTGCACCGATAATTTTTGTGAAGGACAGATCCATGCGATTGTGTATCGATTACAAACAACTGGACAAAGTAATGATTAAGAATTGTACCCCTTCCACACATTGATGATTTGTTTGATCAGATGAAGGGGGCTACTATGTTTTACAAGATAGATCTTTGCATCCTTCCTTTGAATTCTTACAGATTCATTTTGGGTATGGATTGGATATCTGCACATAGATCTAGAGTGGATTGTTACGGGAACGTGATATCTTGTGCAGATGATTTGGGTGTTGATTCAGTGATAGTTGGGGTTAGGAGGCCGATTTCTATTCACACCATATCCGCTATGGAGCTTAAGTGGTGTACACGTCAGGGATGTCAGATGTATGCTATTACTGTTAGTGACATATCAATTATGGAGTCATTTTAGGTATGGATTGGCTATCTATACATAGAGCTAGAGTGGACTATTACTATAAGGTGATATCTTATGTAGATTATTCGGGAGTTGAGTTAGTGATAGTTGGGGTTAAGAGGTCCATCTCTATTCACACTATATCTACTATGCAGCTTAAGTGGTGTGTGCATCATAGGGATGTCAGATGTATGCTATTAGTGTTAATGACAGATCAGAGGATGAACCTAGTGGGCCGTCACTTGATTATCATCACATATTGAGGGAGTTTTCCAATGTCATTCCTATGCGTTATATGGCTTACCTTCCCCATGTGAGATAGTTTTCATATAGATTTTGTTCCTAGAGTAGAGCCTATCTCACACGTGCCATATAGGATGAATTCCCCTGATATTTTTGAGCTCAAGCTTTAGCTATAGGGTCTTCTTGAGAAGGGACTCATCCATCCTAGTGTATCCCCTTAGGGTGCACTGGTGATTTTTGTGAAGAAGAAGGACAGGATCCTACGATTGTGTATTGATTACAGAAGTTGAAAAAATAACGATCAAGAATCGTTACCCCTTCCACTCATTGATGATTTGATTGATCAGATGAAGGGGATACTATGTTTTCCAAGATAGTATCTCAAGTCAGGGTATCATCAGTTGAGGATTGTGGAGGCTGATATTCATAGGACAACCTTTTGCATAGATATATGACCACTACGAGTTCAGAGTTGTGGAATTCAGTCTGATGAATGCCCCCATAGTATTCATGAGTTTTTTGAATGGGGTATTTAGGAAATTTTTAGATTTACTTCCTGCTCATATTACTAGATGACCTTTTATTTTCTCACGCATACATGAGGAACATGAGGAGTACCTTCGGCAGGTTCTATAGTGTCTTTGAGAGACATAATTTTATGCGAAACTTGGAGAAGTGTGCATTCTTTTAGTCAGTGGTTTAATATTTGGGTCACATTATTTCTAGGGAAGGTATCGTAGTCAATCCTTATAAGATTAGAGCTATCATAGATTAGATGGTAATGACCATTGTGACTGAGGTACACAGCTTCATGGGATTACCAGTGTATTATAGGAGGTTTGTGCAGGATTTCTCATGTGTTTCTCATCCCATCACTTCCCTACAACAGAAAGGGAAGAAGTTTGTTTTGTGAGATAGTTGTTAGTAGGCCTTCAGAACTCTGAAGTTATGCCTTACTACAACACCTATGCTATCAGTTCAGATCCACAGAGGGATTTCTTTGTGTGTACAAATGCTTCATTGGTAGGGATAGGAGTATTGATGCAGGATGACCAAGTTGTAGTGTGTGAGTCTCACAAACTCAAGGATTATGAGCTAAATTACATGAACTCATGACCTTGAGCTTTCAGAAGTGGTCTATGCTTTTTTTTAGTGCTGAAAATTTATGTTGGGTAGGACATTCACACTCATGACATACCATTTGAGCCTACAACACCTCTTCACACAACCCAATCTTAACATATGTCAACGAGGTTGGATGGATATTCTATAAGAGTATGCTATGGAGATTGAGCATGTGAAGGAGAATGAAAATGTGGTTGGAAACACCTTGAGTTAACAGAGGCACCTAGCCATGGCTATAACAGTGGGTAAAAAGTAGAGAGCCACGATCTTGCACCAACTTCCATAGGATAGGTTATAGCTTTCAGCTAAAGTAGAGTTTGATTCACATATACCCCTTATGGGGAAGTTTAAAAGGACATATTTGGAGCTAATATGGACTATTTTGACACAAGGGATGGATTTATGTACCTAGAGATGGAGGATTGTGACAGGATATGTTAGCAGAGGCTCATCATTTCACCTTATTCATCCCATTCAGGGGTGAAGAAGATGCACACTTCAATAAGGAAGTTTTTCTATTGGATTGGTCTTCGTAGCGATATAGCCTAGTTTGTATCTCATTGTTTGGAGTGTCAGAGGGTGAAGCTTGAGCATCAACATCCAACTAGCTTTCTCTATCCTCTTGTTATACCGGAGTGGAAAAGGGACACCATTTCCATGGATTTTATAGTTGGGATACCTACGTTGAGATATCACCATGATGCCATCGTGGTCACGGTGGATAGATGGAAAAAATTGGATCATTTTTCTCTAGTAAAGGCCACTTATACAACCAATGTAGTTTCTCGCATCTACTTGGATGAGATAGTCAGGCTTCATGGGATTCTATGAAATATCGTTTGTGACTGCGACCCTTTGTACACATTACATTTTTGGAACACCATGCAGTTTCTTCTTGGGAAGAAGATTAACTTCAATACATCTTATCACCTAGAGATACAGATGGTAAGATAGAGTGCATGAACCAGATAATTTAGGATATGCTTTACATGTATGTTATGGATCAGCAGTCGTGTTGTGAGGATTATCTATATCTAGTAGAGTTTTCTTACAACAACAGTTTTAGAGTTCCATCGACATGGCACCATTTCAGGAATTATATGGTAGAGAGTAGATGTCTCCTTTAAGATGGGAAAAATTAGAGGAAAAGGGTTCTCTTGGGCCAACCATGTTGCAGTATATGGAGCACCAGGTCACCTTGATTACAAAAATATTATTGGATCCTTAGGATAGCAATAAGAAGTTTGCATATCAGATGAGAGTTGACCAAAGTTATGAGGTGGGCACAAAGGTATTCCTGAGAGTCAGACCTCATAAAATACCTATCCATTATTTAAATGGCTCTAAGCTAGCTTTGAGACTCATGGGTTTATTTTATATTATGTAGCGGACTGGTATCGTTACCTATCGCTTAGTATTGCCATCCAACTTGTCTATCACGTCCATGATTTTTTCCATGTTTATGTTCTTTTGAGATATATTCTAGATCCTTCTCATAAATTGGATTGGACCACATTGCAAATAAATTAGTGGGGACAAGTTACTATGGAGCCCATGAACATCATAGACTACAGGAACCTAGGCCTTCGAGGCCTTGATATTTATCAGGTACGCATTCAGTGGGATTGGTACGATGAGACATCAGCTACTTGGGAGGATGCCACTTTGCTACGAGCTCAGTTTCGATAGTTGTTTGAGTGACTTCTATGTAGGAGGTTGAGTGTAAGGAGAGGGGGATGTATTGTCTACTCCTCTTCAACACCTTTTTTTTTCTTTGTTGATGCTCTTTAGCTGCCTAGAGACATGGATATTGATATAGTATTTTGGATAGCATGTGATTAGACTATATGGACATTTGATTATTATTGTGATCTGACTCTTATCATGGATTGTATGGATGCTTCGTTGACACTATTGGATGTTGCAGCACATGTTGATTTAGCATTACTTTACTATATACTGACATCATGGATTCATAGTAGTTGCGATTATATCTTGATGCATCATCTAACCATGTGTACATTGATATTATGGTTTATTGATTTCATGATGATGTTAGGTGATCAGTATGTAAATTGTGATTATGGACTATTGTAAATGTTTGATTCAGAATAGAATTGCATACTATGATGTATGATGATTATGTGATGAATGATTTATATGTGTTTTGATCTCCTTGACATACTAATGTGGCCTTGAGGTTGAAGGTGGTATTATTTTGTGGTTGTAGGAAATGAAATTACACAAACAAGGAGGGACTAGGAAGTTAACCATGAAGTAATGTCATGTGTTCACAACACGGTCACCTTGGTAGCTATCAAGTTTTTGTTTGTGTTGTGTCATCTTCTTGATTGTCATATTTTAAAGGTCTCCATGGGGGAGCACCTTACATGTGACCATGGATAGGTATGTGCTTGTTTTATTTTAATTATCTTATGGTTTTGTTAGTTATTTTATTATTGATGTTGTGATTTTATTAAGTTTTAATGTACCCTTGTAACCCTATGTTTCTATGTTGTCAATGTACCCCTTAATTGATTATGTAATTTTTAGAGTGAGCTAATGTTTCATTCTATGTTTCTTATGTTGTTATGTGCTTGGCTTAATTATGTTAATTGTGGGGGTTAATGTTAATGTTATATTGTGGCTTTTGGGACTGTATAAATTCCTTAAAATATATTATATTCCTTTCACCTCTTTTAATTGAATTTTTTAATTTGGCATTGGTATGTGTGCCATTCCTAAACCCAATCTCGGATTTGGGCTTTGAGCCCAATTTTGAGAGCTTGTGGGACACATTTTTACTTGTCCCACACTCTTTAGACTTCCCTCCTAACCTAACCATATGACCCAAGGGGTCAATTAAGGCCTTTAATCATGAAAAATTGAGAGGAAAGAGGCAATTATTTCCCTCATATTTTGATCCTCTAAATTTAACTTTGAATTGTGCAAAAGGGAGCTTCTGTGCAAATTTGTGAAGGTATCTCCTCACATACTTATTTATGATGCCTTGGTTTGTGTGGGGATATCATGATGTGAATTTGAGGGAGATGAAGTGACATCCTACATGGAGCCACATCACCTCTCCCTCCTTCTTGTCTATTTATGTGCATCCCTTTGATGGTTTTGGGGTTACTTACTTTGATTATCTTGATTTTCCATTTTGGTTTTGAATTTGGGAGAATGAATTATTTTGGATTTTGGCATTTGGATTGGGAAGAAATTGCTTGGATCTTGGTTGGGATTAAGGAAAGAATTGCTAAGTGAAATTACTTGAAGGAGGAAGTGCCACATTATGGAAAGGTAGGGCTTAATCCTTGTTGTTTTCTTGTTATTTAATTGATGTATGAAATGTTGAATGGTATGTATGTTTGTGTGTGTTATGGGATTGGGTAGTTTTTCCTTAAGAAAGGTGTGGGGAGTGGGAATATGGGTCCATTGGGGAGATAAAAGGGAGTTTTGTGAGGTTGTTTTGAGGAGGGAGTGTGGGTAAGGTGTTCCACCTATTTTAATTTCTGCATTTTGCATATTTGATCATGGAGAGATAAGGGAATTTGAGTATGTTTCTTGATGTGCACTTTGGAGGATTTTATGTTGACCCTTAACCCACATGGGAGGTATAAGGAGGTGGTCTACATTATTCCCTCTCCTTTGGCTCTAGATTGAGCCTTTGTGATTAATTTAAAAGTTGCAGGTTTTTAATTTTTTATTCATGTGTTGAAGAAAAATTTCTTGTGTGTGTATGTGTAAATGTGGAAGCCTTTGTTTTTAGTTGTCATGGTTGTGAATATGCTGCATTATTTCATGGTTGGAGCTCGGGGGCCAATGAGGGGGTTGGCTTCACCCCTTCATTGGAATTTGGTTGGGAGGAGAGTGTTTCCTAGCTTCGTCCCTTGTTTGTGTGTTGCTTGTAGATGTAAGGAAAGAAGTTGCAGGAGATCCTTAAATGAGTTGTAGAAAATTTTGGCCATGTTGTCTCATCCATTTTGGTGGAGGGATTGTATTTACATGCATTTAAATTATTATGAATTTTGTATGCACTTGAAGTTGTAGATTGAAAATAACTGTATTCTATTTCTTTATTTATTATAAAATATGCCTATAAGGAAAGCCTGAAATGATTTGGAAAATTATTGTAAAGTATGTTGTAAGGAAACAGTCTAAAAATTCATTAGAAACATTGTAAATACCTGAATTTGCATTATGTTAAGGTTGTTATAAGTCTGCATGAATTGGAGTTGTAAACAATGAAAGAATTACTTTGTATTTTATTGAAGTAACATGTTTCAATACAAATCTAAACTTAGTTGAATAATGATAAAATATTATGAGATGCATTGTTCAGTATCTATAATGTCAAATGAAAATATCTCTGTTCTTTTGGTAAACTAGAAATATTTGTAACTTATCTCATGTAGAGAGCATTATAGCTATCCTTCTACTACTTCTTGTATCCTTGCATTTGAAACTTTAGAACAGTTTACTTGTATGCATAACCTTGAATGCAATTTGTAAATATCTGTGAAGAAATAAACCTGAAGATGTAATATTATCCCATGTAATAATATGTCCTTTCCTTACAAATTTGGATATATAAATTAGACTTAGTTTTACTTGTTTGTAACCACTTAGAATAATGATATCTATTTAGTCCGTTAAAAAGACTATTATGAAAGCTTGTGTGTGTGTGTGTGTGTGTGTGTGTGTGTGTGTGTGTGTGTGTTTGTGTGTTTGTATTACACAATAATTGTATGTTTATGTATATACCCTCATTTATAAGAAAATCCGTAGTTATAGTGACCGATGTCATCCTGTCTACCGGTGTTGGTAGCCTTGTCTAAACCAACAACGGTTACATGACCGACGTGGGTCACCTGTGCCAAACTATTTTTTTAAAAATGGTTCATATTCGAACCTAGTAACTCCATTTGAAACTTTAAACTCGTAACCTTAAATGCATATTAAATATTACTAGTCATGAAGTATATATATGGATATATACACATTTATGTGCACATATACATATGTATACATCTGAGAGTAGTTTTATCCTTGGAATGAACAAAAGAAGAATGCTTTTCTACATATATAAATCTTATGAAAATATTAAATATACAGATAACTCCATATGAAATCTAGATTCATCCATGTAACTCCCAAAAATACATAAGGGTGATCAAACAACCACAACCAGAGATCTTGGTAGAAGAACCAGTAAAGAAACTTGCATAATAAAATAATCCAGACCCTAGGAATTAATAAAACTGAAATAATGAAAGAAAGGGGGAGATAGATCCTCCCATTGTAGACCATGTACTATCCTCTTCAACATAGTTCCATCTCAAACTCCTTTTCCTCCAATCTTGCCTTTCCCTGGAGCTTGACCTGTGCAAATGGAGGCACAATAGGGTTAGAAGGAAAGATAAATAGCCCATAAGGATAGTTAGGGAAAAATAAGGAGCCCTAAGATCTAAGGGAGATGATTAAATGAATCCCATGGTTGAGATTTAATTCCCATCCCTTAGTGATGGGTGCATAAATTTAATAAAGTTTGAATAAATTTAACTAATCAAGCCCTAAGAGTATGTTGTAAGATGTGTAGAAGTTTAAATGGTTTGGAATTTTTAAGTGGGTAATATATATTTTATTTAAGTCTTTTATTTTTAAAGTGTACATGGGATGTGTTAATGTATTAATTGGAAAGTTAAAAGGGTTAATGGGTGTATTTGTAAGGGAAAATAATTATAGGGGTGGCTTAGGAATAATGTTGCTAGAATACGTTTAATGTTGTGCTAGGTATGTTATTAAAGTTAATTTGAGTGAACCTTGGTGGGGACCGATTTTATTAGTTAAAGATGGAGAATAAATTGTACTTGATTGTTTTAAATTTATTATTAACTTAATGTGGATAATTAAATGAAATTAATTAAGGGTTGATTAATTAACTAAATAAAATTAATTATGGAATTAATCAATGGAGTGGGAAAATTAACGAAATAATATTACAGGATTAAATAAGTAAGTAAGCTCTTTATAACCATAACTAATGTATTTGAAAATTAATTAACGTACTTTTAATGTAATCACAAAAAAATATTTAACGTGATTTTTCTAGCCAAGTGTTGTTTTGGTGTGGTATGATGTGGAATTTTTCGGCGTCACACATGGTTATCCACTGCATTTAATTCTGACACTCCCCCTTAACATTGAGATAAAAAAAAATATTCTCTAGAGTTAGGCTGTCCATTTACAACGCCCAAATTTACTCACAAATACTCAAACCTTTCCTTTGACAACGGTTTAGTAAAAATGTCAGTTGGATGTCGATTTGACCTGCAAAACTTGAGCTCAATTTCTCCTTTCTCCACCAATTCATGAATGAAGTGATACCCAATAGCTATATTATTTCTTACTTCTACCATGAAAATACTGGATTCTTTAGATAATGAAATTAAAGAAATATTATCACAGAAAATGACTTAACCTCCTTGTTTCTTTTCATGCAAATATGAGAGGATTCTTTTTAACCAAAATCATTTGACAAGAAGTAGCTGAAGTTAGCTGCAATATAATGCCACTTCAGCAATATACCAATGAAACGATATGAGTATGTTTCTTAAAATCCCATGAAATGGGCTCCTAATCCAAAATTGAACACATATCCAGATGTGCTCTTTCTATCATCATGGCTACCTGCCCCAATCACTATCTGTTTATCTAATTAACTGTCAGAATAATTATTAGCAACCCTAAAAATTCCATAATTTCTTTGTGCCATTCACATACCTCAAAATACACTTTCTTGCTTTACTAATGTTTTTCTATTTGGTGTCTCCATGAATCTATAAATTAGACTAACTACATACATTATATCTGGTTTGGTTGCAGTTAAGTAAATCAAGATTCCTACCATAATTTTATACCTTGTAGGATCCACATTGTTGCTGCAATATTCTTTAGTCAAATTTCAAACTTATTAAGTTGGTGTAGATGTTGGTTTAGCTGTCTGAACATTTTAAATCTTTTGCAAATATTTCTTTTGCATACTTTTCTTGAGAAATAAATATGCCTTTCTCTTGTTTGCTTGACATTCAATGCCAAGAAAATACTTCTACAATCCCAAATCCGTCATCTCAAATTCCTTCTTCATGGCTGCTTTAAATTGATCAATTTTTGTGTCTGAATTTCTAGTAAAAATTAGATTATCTAGATAAAAAACAACAATTGAAATTTCACCATTGTTTTTTTGATGTAGAGTGTGGGCTCACTATTCATTTTCTAAAGCCATTACTAATCAGATAGGAATCTATCCTACTATACCAAGCTCTTGGTGCTTGTTTGAGTCCATATAAATCTTTCTTGAGGTTTGTATACCTTTCTCTCATTTCCTAGAATTTCATAACCAGGTGGATGGCCCACATACACTTATTATTCCAACACTCTATTCAGAAAATTTGATCTTACATCCATTTGATGGACCTTCCATTTGTGATGAGGAACTATGGAAATAATTGTTCTCACAATCTCTAGCCTTGCTACTGGAGAAAATGTCTCATTATAATCACATCAAGGATTTTGTTTATAGCCTTTAACAACTAATATTTCCTTATGTCTTTCAATTTTACATTTGGAAGTAGTCTTGGTTTTATAAATCCACTTTACTCTAATGACTTGTTTTACATCAGGAATATCTACTAACTCCCATGTTTGATTCTTTTCTATTGCATGCATTCCTTCATTCATTGCTTCACACCATTTCTGATTCTTAATTTCTTCTTTATAATAAATAGGATCAACTCCTGAAAATAAAGCAAAATTAATCATTTCATCTTCATTTTCTTCATACCTTGATTGATCATAAATCTCTTGAACACTTCTCATTCTTCCTTGTTGTTGGAATGAGTCTGATGATGATGAAGATGCTTCATTTGTTGGTCCTTGCATGTTTTGTTGGCTGCTTCCATTATCAATGATTCATCCCCTTTGTGAAATGGGTGTCTAACTTGGTGCATTGTTTACTCTACCATCTAGTTGGTTCAGGCAAAAATTATAGGTGCATTTACATTTTCTTGTGGCTGTTCCACTTCTTTTGCATCTTCCCAAGATGATTCCTCAATGGTTTGAACATCTCTGCTGATTATAAGTTATTTAGTAATTGGATTATATAATCTGCAAGCTTTTGATTTCTCACTATATCCAATGAAAATGCACTTCTCCCCTCTCTTATCCCATTTTGATCTTCTTTTTCTTTGGCACATGTGCATATGACCACACATCCAAAAACTCTTGTAAGTGCTTACAACACTTGGTTTTATTCCACTCCATGTATTCTTGAGGTATCATGTTCCTCACACTTTGTGTAGGACATTTATTTAGCAAATAGATTGTTTTCCCAACTACTTCTACCCATAATTTATTAGGCAATCCTCTATCTTTCATCATGCTTCTTTCCATTTCTTGAATGGTTCTATTCTTCCTCTCTACTACACCATTTTGTTAAGGTGTATACCTTGTTGTGAATTGATTCTTGATCCCGTGCTCCTTACAGAAGTTCAAAAAATCATTTGATATATACTCTCCCCCAATTTATCAATTCTCAATGTCTTTATATAATGGCACTATGCTTTATCAACCATGGCCTTGAAGTATTTTGAATACTTAAAATGTTTCTGATTTATTTTTCAAATAAATAAACCCATGTCCTTCTAGTGAAGTCATCAATGAAAGTAATGAAATATAAAATTTTAGGCATGGAGGGATTTTTCATGGGACCACATAAATATTAAGTAATGAAATATTAAATTTTAGACATGGAGGGAGTTTTCATGGGGGACCACACAAGTGCTGAAATGTATCAGCTCAAGAAGGTGAGATTTCTCTCCAAGATTTACCTAAGGGAAAAGCATTTCTATGTTGTTTCCCCAATATGCATGCTCACAAACATTATCCGGTTTTTCTATATGAGGCAATCTTTTAACCATTTTTTATCATAAATAACATATAATCAATCATAACTCAAGTGCCCATACCTGAGATGTGAGAGAGTGGATTGATCAATGGATATTGTCTTGAACGTTGTTGTGCATGTTGCACTTTGTATCCTCAAAGGGAACATTCTATTCTGTGTCATCTGTACAACTGCAATCAACTTATTGCTTCCACATTTGTCATATAAAACACATTCTCCATTATCAAACTTCACCTTATATCCATTTTGGACAAGTTGTCCAATACTTTGAAGATTATAATTCAACCCTGGAACAAAGAAAACACTATGTATATGCTTCTTGTCTCCTTGCTTGGTGAGAATGGATACTATGTCTTTTCCCATCACAAGAACTTTATTGTTTGTTCCCATCTTCACTTCAGATCTGATTGCTTCATCTATATTATCAAACATATCCTTGTTTCCACACATGTGGTTGTTGTAAGCACTATCTAATTACCATGCTTGCTTCCTTGCTTTACTACATTGTAAGTTAAAAGAAAAGCTCCACCCTTTTCAGGTTCAACTTCTTTTGCATTAGAGAAGATTGCATTATAACCATGACTATGATTTCTCAAATCATATTCTTTCTTTTTGCATTCACTTGCATATTGCCCAAATTTTTTGTAGTAATAACATTGCACATTTGATTTATCATACCTTTGTGTAGAAGCACCTCAGGAAGTGTAGCTGCTCCTTCCTCTACCTCTTTCGCTTGCCTGTGGCTCTTGATAACGGTTGTGACTTCCACCTTATTACTGGTTGTTAAATATCCCTCTTCCTCTATTGTATGCTCCTGTCCCTTGCCTCTAACATTTGTATTTGTTTTGAAGGATTATTCATTGGAGGAGCTGGATGATCTACTCAACCTTTGTTCATGGGTTTGCAAAGAGCCCATTAGCTCATCAACATTCATTTGTTTTAAGTCCTTAGACTCTTCTATGGCTACCATAATTGGGTCAAATATGATTGGAAGGATTCTCAATACCTTCTCTATGATTCTATGCTCTTCTACAACATCACCATTTGTCCTCATCTGATTGAAAATGGTCATAGTCCTTGTAAAGAAGACATTTATAGATCCAAATATTTCATGAAAAGAGTCTCAAACTCTCTGTTTAACATCTACAGTCTTACAACCTAGACTTTATCAATGCCTTGATATGCATTTTGCAAAGTGTCCCATGCTTTCTTGGAATTCGTAGCTACTATTTTCCTTAGAAATTATGAATCTGTGATTACATTTTGTATATAACTTAAATCATTTGGATCCTTTCTTCTATTTTCTTTTGAATAATTCTTCTGCCCTTGTGTAAGTGTAATGCCCCATTCGATGTCCCACAGTCCCTGACCTGCCGACCCTGTTGCTAAGCCTGGGAGACTTGTGTGCGTGGGCTCTCGTTGACCATTGTTGACCTTGTCCTTGTCTCCAAAATAACCATGTTTTAGCACCTTCCCTCTGGGTCTTGCATCATCATCGAGCTCATTATATTGTACACCTCTGTGTGTGGAGTGTGTAATGATGATGTTTGTTAATGCTATATCGAAGGAGGACCTTATTGTCGAGCGGGTATGTCAGTCTTTATTAGTATGATTAATAATTATTTTAAGTGGTAATAATAATAATAATAACAACAACAATATTATTACTTTAATTATCGATGGACGATAACTTCATCAGTTGATCGTCGATTAGTTATCAATTTTATTGTCAATTATCGATAAGTGATTTTATTTGTTTGGATTGGTCGCCTCGGCCCGCGTGAGAAGACGGTTTCTTGTTGTGACGTTGTGGTCGGTCCTTTTCTTATGTCTGGCTTCCAACGCCTCTGGGGTGGAAGGAGAGTCTTGTTCGTCTCTCTGTGTTGGTCGTTGTACGTAAAGGAATATTAATAATTATATTTGTAAAAAAAAAAAGGAAAATTTAAAAAATAAATAAATACGTATATGTCTTAGAACAAATAAATCAATGTAGGGAAAAACATAAGTCAAATGTCACTTTATTCAAAAATATATATACATTATAATTTAATATGAAATAAAATCAAATAAGCAGATGGGGGGGGGGGGGGGGGGGGGGCGAGAAAACTCAAGCCTGGCATTAGGGTTTTATCCTTTTGGCATTTGGAAGGGGCAAGTTTGGGGAGGGTAGCGGCATGGCAGACTCCACAACCTGTTTTCGTATCCTCCCAGCCATGCTAGACTGTTCAAACGTGGGCATTTTTTTTGTTGCAATGCATGAGAGACAAGGAAATTTCGTCAGATGTTGCTGTTGCAAATTTCTTTGGAGGCGCCGCTTCAGTGTTTAATCAAATGATAGAACGAGCCAGCTCCTTATGGAATCTATAGGCTGCTGTGCATGGGAGGACGTGGATCCCTTAAGAAACAGTCACTCTGCTTCACCTTGCAACAAACAGGTTTCCAACCTAATCAGTTTACATTTGCCAAAAAATCCTTAGCCTGTGTCAAAAAATGTGCCAGATCTGCGTGACTTCTTTCAGCGCATAAAAGATAGAAAAAAAATTGTCAGATGTTGAAGTTGTTAGGAATTAGTATTCACATGGTTGTTAGTTTATTATTATTGGTTAGTATGTTTGTTGATATATTGTTATAACAAATGTATAACAATATATTAGTACGCGTAAGTTATTGTTTTGTATACTTCCCTATTTTATAGGAAGTTGTTCAACAACAATACTTGGCTATATAATAGCCATTGTATTAGCATGATTAGATGAAGAAGAAATCTGAGAATTATCATTGTGTAAATTTGACACTGTGCTATTATTTGGTATCAGAGCGACTGTTATGTAATGGAATATTAATTTGATTATAAGGGCAATTATAATTTTTCAGTTGCCCTGTTGTATAGGAGCTCATTTATTGATATATCCATATGAATTAGTATATACTAGTTCTATATGATTTGTTTTAAAATAAGGCTTAAATAGAGACCATCTGTACGTGTACGTCTGTCACGATCTTAAAGCACTGGTGAAGGCGACATCCTATGAAAATAGAAAAGAGAGGGCTTTGTATATATCTGTGAATCATATGTAGGGTGAAGCATCACAAGAAGCAATATTCATTCGAATCTTAATCTGATTCTCTCTACACGGATTTGCGTCAGAGCAGTGGTTTGGCTTGATTTTTGATTGATGCTCTATCCATGATTGCATTCTCATCTAGATCACAGTGTTTGCTGATAGGAGATAGAAGGGCCTTCACGCAGATTTCAGTGTGTATCATTAGCGCCAATTCAATTGTGCATTAGTATTGAAAATTATCAACTCAGCTTCTTTGCATTGCCATCATTGTCAAGCATTTTTGCATTGGATTCTCCATCGCCGTTTTGGCTATCAACATCTATTTTAATCTTTTCAGGCCTTTGGATCATGTCCTCCATCATGTGATAGTCTTTGGCGATCAGTTCTACAATGGAATGCCCAGTTTTGATCAAATAGGTATCGCAGATTTGTGGCATTCCATAGATGCAGATCTAGTTTGTCCTATTCAATGGACATTGCATGCAATTCGGTCACTGAATTATTTCCCGTAGTTGACATGGAATCCAACCTTCTTTATATACATGCTTCTACTGCGTCTGAGGACCTGTGTCCCCAAGAACAGTCAATCTGCAATTAGATTGGTATAGCCGAGGATAAAAATACTACGCCTTGTGCCAACGGGTCAATGGTATTAGTGATCTATTTTTAGTCATTCCATATTCATGTATTCAAAAGATTCATCCAACATCCTCATTAGTATAGTCATTTTCATGAGGTGTTTTTAAGTAGTATATGTTTATTGTTCCATTATTTAGTAGTTGTGAAAGGTGTCTTTGTTATTTTGGTAATGTCCTATTAAATTCCAAGAAAAAATTAAAGTTGAGTCATTCAAATTGATAAGTATTGTTTTTGAAAGTTAGATGTCAATGTCAAAGAGTCTTGTATAAGTGTCAAAGCAATAAATGGTGTAAAAAGTCATGTCATTAAGTGTGAATATAAGTGTCTTATATAGCACCATTAGTCCTGTTTGTCGTAAAGTGTCATGATATTTATATATGATAAAATAGTCATTTTTGTGTCTATTCATCAAAAAATCAAGAGTCGATTTTTGTTTAGTTGTCAAAAGTTCATTGTGGGTCATTACTATTGTAAAAAGTGTCGTCTTCCAAAGTTCGAAAAATAAAAAAAAATTGCCAGCATTTCAATTTTGGACGCGTTTTCGCTTGTACGCGACGTCCAAATTATTGAAGGTATTTTGAGCTTCGTGATCACATCCGGCTAAACTAGCAGCATGAAAATGGAGGAAGGAGGCATCGGAGGAAGGAGGTCGAACAACGACCTCTCGTCAGTCACCAACGACGGGGCCGCGCAGAAGCTGTGGTGGCATATATATGGTGTGAGTATATGATTTTCAGTGTGGATTCCATTTTCTTAGTGTGCTTCAGTTTGCAGTGTTCATGTTGCTTTGAGTGGTGTGATTTATTGTTAATACTGGAAAATAATTCTATAAGAGAGCAAAAAACTACGGAGATCCTCTGACTGCAAAGATCCTTTGACTACAGAGATCCTCTGACTGCCATACTTCATTGGAAGATGATCGGTCAGTGAATACGTTCATTGGCATTGGTGATCATGTGCAGCAAGATCAAGACAACAAGATCCAGTTAGTATGATACAACACAATACATTTTTCCCTTTCTGATTTCTTATTTGGAATTTCACATTGTGGGGGGGAATACATACCAATGTTCCATTCCCATTCTACACCCAAAATGACTTAGTCAAGGAAAGCTTCCAGTGGCCGTGGCAGTTTTCTATGCTGTTCGAGATCGAGTGGCAGTGATCAATGACAGAGACTACAATTAAGAACATTATGATTCTTATAGGAAGTAATGTGAAATATTTTCAGTATTTCTTCTATTGTGCAGTTTTGAGATATGCATGTTGTGTTTCCTACATAATTCCCTGATGTATAAGCATAGTGGTGAACAGTAGCAACAGAGTAAGTCAGTTCATAGATCTTGAAAGGGTTTGTGGGAGGATCCAGAAAACCACATGAGGTCGACAGTTGATGAGGTTCCTGTCGTGTCAAGGTTTGTGGTAAGCCTGTTTAAAACCATGGAAGGAGCGAGCCTTTCTTTTGGATCAAGGTCATGAGTCACAGAATTGGACATGCCACAGGGGTGAGCATACTGCAGAAGAGCGTGTGGATGTTTTTCTACCATGTTCACACTAAGGGGGGGAATGTTAGGAATTAGTATTCACATGGTTGTTAGTTTATTATTATTGGTTAGTATGTTTGTTGATATATTGTTATATAAAATGTATAACAATATATTAGTACGGGTAAGTTATTGTTTTGTATACTTCCTATTTTATAGGAAGTTGTTCAACAACATTCCTGGCTATATAATAGCCATTGTATTAGCATGATTAGATGAAGAAGAAATCTGAGAATTATCATTGTGTAAATCTGATACTGTGCTATTAAAAGTTGCACAGGCCTTGGTAGATGCATTTGCAAAATGTGGAAGTATAGGCAAAGGCCATGAACTGTTTGACGAAATGCCTCAAAGAAATGCGAGTTCATGGAATACCACTATGGCAGGCTATGCACGAATGAGTTTGTTGAAAAGGCCTTGGAAACTTCCAAGAAAATGCATTGGTACGTGTAAGCCAGACTTCACAGCCTCGTTCCAGCAACCTCCCAGCCGCTGTCAAAATGGGAGCTTTAGAACAGCACATGGACATCCATCAAAGCATCATGGAAAGATAATAGTTTTTTTAAAATGTCTTGTCAAGTGCCCAGATTTGGCATGTATGCAAAATGTGAAGGCATACCAAATGCATGTGAACTGTTCGACAAAATACCTGAAAGAGAGGTGGTCTCCTGGACTGCAATGATAGCAGGATATGTAAAAAGAAATGGGTCTGTTAAAAAGGCGTTTGGACTATTATGTGAGAACCATTAAGTAATGCTTCATATGCATTGTATTTGAAAGTTGTTTCTCAGAGTATTCATATGCACAAAAATGGATTTTGTTGAAAAGGCGTGTGATTTATTCGACATAGAAAATGCAGTCTCTTGGATCGAGATGACTACTTGAAAACACAAAATGGTTCTTTTGGATGAGACATGGGTGCACAACGAATGGCTTGGTTTGCATGTGACTACCTGGCATCATGTGGCAACAATGGTGGTCTCGACGGATCGCGAGTGTAAATTGCTTGGAACCCCTTGTACCTTTTCGCTCATCATTTCCAGGCATGGTTCTTCTTCCCTTACCTCTCATAATTCTCGTGTTTTAGTTCTCTTTTGCAACTAAATAGAATTTTAAATTATTAGGATTTTTAATACAATTAAATGTCCCTTCAACTCGTTGCAAAACAATAAATTGTTGTGTCGTAACTCACGACGTCATTATAACACGTCTACTTTAAACCATGAACTATTACCCTCACTTCTAGATGATTTAGAAAACTCTTACCCATCTTGATCGTTCCAATATTGTTTTATCGACCAGACGAATTTGACTACCCATTGATAAAGTTGACCTTCTTCCTATTTAAAATAGTTAAATTTTGCATTTTTCGGAGACTCACTAAGTACCCTTCGTATCTCTGGAAACGAGATGTGAAGTTTCATTCATGTACCTTGGTATACTAGGAGTTACCTTGACCTTTGGTTTGACCTGAAATGAACATATGACATCCTTTTGACGCTCTTATAGGAGCCCTGTTACACTGGTTTACAACAGTAGAAAGTTGTTAAAACTAGAAAGTTGGCTTTCGTTTTGGACTGCCATTTGAATCCTGGAAAGAGAAATCACGTCTCATCTTCGCAAACCTCTAGCGTTTATACTAGACAAATGCATGGAACTTTCAGTATAGGAAAGAGCACTTTTTGGGATAGTTTGGCGGAGCCATTTTGTAGGCCTCCGGTCGCAGTTTGACGAGGTCAAACTGGACCAATTTTGTCTTGGAGCTCCAGAAAACTTATCACCGTTTGAAAATGGTTTACTAGTTCTCATTCCCGTCGACTCTAATGAATTATCCTTATATAGGGGAACTAGTAGGAGATGTCTCGTTGTGTGGTTCTCCATCGAACGTCAGTTATGGATGCGATTTTCTAGGCCCTCTAGCTAACTTTTGTCATTTTACAACTGGGTGAACTATGACAAGTGGCCCCGGAAAGCTAGCCACCAAACGCAAACCGTTCAAGATAATTTTTGGAAGTGATTTATTAGCCTCTGAGCCCGTTTTGTATGCTTTGTAGCTAGTAAGAAAATGTAAAAGTAGAAAGTTGCGGACCCTCGTAGGGTTGCCAAATCACCCTGGAAACTTTTAACACACGTAAATAACTGTTTAAAACACTATAATGAAACTTTTTGTGTGTATTAGAACTTTTGACAAAACGGTGTTTTCTCTCTCTACCCTTCCCTTTCTCTCTCCTGGGTTACAAAGTGAAGTGAAATGTAATGCAATGAATACATGTTTCTAGACCTGTTTGTTTCAATTACAAATTGTAATTTTTTTAATCTTATGCAAATGGGAAACTAAAAAATGATAATTATGATTGATTAGGGTGGATGCCATGCCAGCGATTTATCGCTGATATCATGCTCATGTGGGTTTTGCAGGATGGAAGAATGATGACAAAAAAAGGCGATGTGTAATTTTAATTATTGTAATTGTAATTTTTATAGGTAAATGTAAAATGAATAACTATCTAATGTAGTCTCTTGTTAGAGAAAAGTTATAATTGAAATTTGTTAATACACATGAGATGCTAGTTTTAGGGATAACTTAGGAAATGTGCATCTAATCACCGGTTCACTTTGATTCTTAGTTGTGTATGGCACAAAGGGTTTGATTTATATATAGTAAATTGAAATTGAAGTTAATATATTATAGTATTTTCTCAGCATTCAATAAACGATTAAATTAATTACTGGGTTATCTTCTTACCTTGCAAACATAATAAAGAGTTTTAATGGGAACACTCAACCTTAATAAAATAGTCGTGCATAACTTGCCTGCATGTGTGATCCTTTTTACCATATAAGAAATTTAAGGCCGTAGAACGAACTTAAGCTTTGCACTCGATGGAACACTCTAGGTTAGGTAAATAAAACCCCTAGTTGGAGTTTACCATCATAGTCATTATGTTTAGCGTCATTGTCGTGAACCCATATTTTAGGAATGTCATGGTCTAACTTTATTCTGAGTATGGGGTTTCCTTCTAGTTTTGGTAACCGCGAGAAGAATGCCCTCTCTTCAAGTCTGACACTAGGCTAAGTGTTGAAGACTGCCTTAGGAGTCACCTTTTGAATCCTTGTTCGAAGGATCGACTAATGTGGTGCTACCTTGGTTTCTATCAAAATAATATCTTGGTATTTTCTTGAATGTGGTTTAGTATAATTATGTCTGCTTGCCTTAAAATCACATGTAGTTGAGGCGTAGATCGTTAGGTGCATATTGGAATTAAATTAAACCCTAGTGGTTTTTGTATGTTAACTTGTGGGTAGAAAACTATAATTTAATTCATTTTATGCAAAATTGAGTTGAAAGATGTTGATTCTAGAGAACCTTAGAAATTGTAATCTTGTCCCTTAATCCCTTGTTATGTCATTTTATGGCATTAAGGAATAAAGAAAAGTTCTTATGTGGAATCGTGAAATGCAAAGTTATGGGATCCTCGTGAACATAGATCACTTGTGTTCATGTGTAGTTTATTATGCTCCTAGCCATGTACTTCTTTAAGATGTCAGACAAGTGCTTTCGTATCTCTTTTGTTTTGAGACGATGCTAAGAACGAGACCTTAGTGTGATATAAGAGCATATCATATAATGTTGCACACGAGATTGGAGATTAGGACTAAGGTCAATCTTGGAGTTCTTATAACTTAATTAAACTTTTTCATGCGTTGCAAAGAATATAAATTACCTTGGTGTGACCAAACGTCGAGAAAACAAAAGATATACATATAAAAAAACCAAATTTGGAATTCAACAAATTATTGAACTATAATAATAATGGTAGTGGAATAACTATTCCGTGATTGATGGATGTTCTTGGGGAAAAAGCTATTTCAATATATGTCTTCCTTAATCCCAATATTTCATCCTGACATCACGTTAGGTTCACTTGTGTAACAAGGTTAAATTCTAAACTTTGAATAAGCGTTTTGGGAAGCCTAATCTTAACATAAGAATGAGAGAGTTAGAATTTTGTATAGAATTTGAAATATGGAAAATACTTATGTAAGTTATGAAGATTTGTCATAAGGGTAAAGAGCAAATCAAATGGTTGAACAATAAGTGAAAGGTGAAACAAATTTTCAGAACATGTAGGTGGAAAAAGGGAGGAAATTTTGCTTACATAATAATTTTATTGGATGTTTAATGTACTCTAGAGGTAACCATGGAAATGTTGTGTTGTGGGTTGTCAATCCTTAAGCCCCTTTTTATTGTGGTCGTGTTATTGCGAATATTCGTTCGTTGGGAAAAGTGTGGCATTGACATGCCGATGTCGTCTGCATGTTTCTATACGAGTCAATGACTTATGTGTTTGTCGCATGTGAGTCGAGTTCTGTATTTGGAGCCCTTACGGTGTTGTGTGTAGTGAGCAATGTAAGTCAAAAAAAATTGTCCTGGTATTTTGTTGTTGTATTTGGGTGTGTAAAATGTGGGCACTACAATAAGAGCATTAAAAGCATCCCGGTCTGCTGCCTCTGTATATCCACCTTCAACTATTTCCCATAGCTCTTGAGAAGAAAACAAAGTCTTCATTTTAATGCACCAAATGTCATAATTTTTCCCATCAAATATTGGGCATTGTTACCACAAGTTGTTGCTACTAAAAACCATTACAACTCAACTCAGAAAATAAAAACTCAAACCCACTTTGTTATTGAGTTTTTTCTATGATACCAAACTATTGAAAAAAATTAGTGCCAAATGCAACCAGTAAGGGAAAGAAATAACCAGAAACAAAAATAAAACACACACAAAAGTATTATATTCGATTTAAATAAAAACTTTTACAATCACAAATTTGTTGCTCTATTTTCTTTTTGTTTCTCTTCTTATGTCCAATTTCTTCTTTCTTTTTATTACAAAAATTTCTCTCTCGAGATGCTACTCTCCAGTTATTTGCTAAATATTTTCTTCTATGTATTTTCCATTTTCTTCTTTACTGTCTCGCTGCACAAATTTTCCCTCTTTCTTTCTCTATTTTCTTTGAGCTGCAGCTTTATATATTTTCTATTCTCTTTTGCTTATGCTGCTTCATATATATAATATCCCCCCTTCAATTAAAACATTAACGTATATTAAAAATATACTTTTCCCTGAAATATATATATAATATACTCAGCCCCATAAATATATTACGACGAACACATAAAAAACAGACCTGAAAAAAACCATTAAAAACAATTAAACATGGGACTCTCGTGTACGCGAGGAGGAGAAGGATGGAGGGCTCATGGAATGGGGTCCACGTGGAAAGTGCAAAGGTGGGAAGTTTAAAATTTCAAATGAAAAATTATTTAATTTCGGTCAGCAATCAAGTGGTGGAGCGGGAAAAGAGTTTTACACCTTACGCAGGGCTCAAGGTTATCCACTGCATTTAATTTTGACAAGAAGCAGTAAAGGGGCGTCATTATAGTCAATATACTTTCCTCAAATCTATATTATTAGTTTTTAGAGGCATTATCAGTCTCATTCTCAACCTTGGTGTTTCAATAATTTTATATATAAAAAATTTTTAGGTTGTGGGTCTGACAAAGATGTCTCAACTTAACATACATTCATGTCCTCATAGTTGATCATAACATACAGACATCTTGCAAAATTTACTTGAGATTATTTGTGATCTCATTGACGTTATCATTGAATAAGTTGTAGTAAATGTTATATCATAGTCAGAATTGGATTCATCGATCTACAATAGTTTGGTGCATAGGATCATCTCCTTGAATGCATATGCGATTCATGAATTCACTTAATCTCGGCGAATGATAAATATCTATACAACTTATATAATTTTTTCAACTTAGATTTGGAAAGAACACAAATTTGAATGATCTACACTTATACACGTGCATATAATCATGACCTTCTACTAAGGAAAATGTTTACAAATTCATGGGATCAATCATCTACATCAACAACATCATCAAGCTCAATTTTACACAGATTAACTTCAATCCAAATCCTCACCTCTCACCATTTGTATTAAATACCAGTTTCTCCCATTCAATTTCATGATTTGTTTGCCTCTACATTGACTTGATTCATCTCGACACACTATTCATCATGTTCTACCCATGGTTTTACCATCCATTGAGTGTGTTTTTACTATATGAGTCATTTTATCTAAACAGTGGTGCATGTATATGTTTTATGTGTTACATACCATGTGTGGCTAATAGTATTAGTACTGTCGGAGAGAGTATATTCTATAGGTATCAGATTTGTTTAACCAGTTATTATTCTTTGTCCTTTTTGACCAATCAAACATTTTTATTATTTTCATTAACAAAATATATACTTTCCACATTAATAAACATTAGTAAACCTGCACATTTTTTAACAAAATAATTGTAAAAATGTAATTATCTTCAATTTGATTGGCCTAAAAATCAACATGTTATTACAACCTTCAGCAATTTCGAGGAAAACATGATGTCATAACAAAATTTATAACATTTATTATAATTTTTACAAAATGACTGTATTGTATATTTTACTTTTAAAAATGTCTTATAACAAATTTAAAGATTTGCCGTATTGGGGCGCCAAATCCGGAGCGGAAATGTTGAATGAGTTCAAAGGGGAGACAACTCAGCAACAAACTGTTGATATTTGCGAGTGGACATGTGTCCACCTTTTAAGGAAGAAATGCAAAAGGAGGAGTAGTGGATTCCAAATGTCTAGAATAAATCAAACAAAAATTTCAATTTCGGGTCCGCATTTCACAAGGTACAGTGACAAAGGTAAAGAAGAGGATACACATGGTAGTAAGGGGCCACATGGTAGTACCTATTCCACGACACTAATGCAAAAAATGGGTCTGCGGACTCCAAATCCCAGAAAAAAGATTTTAAAAATAAAAAGAATTCCATGTTTGGGTTCGCATGGAGTTAAATCTAAGCGTTTCATGACCAAAACAAATTAAAAATATAAGACAAAGAGCACGCAGGGGAATCAGAGACGAGCTCCAATGTGGTGTAGGTGAAGCCAAGCAGCAAGCAGACGCAGAAGAGGGAGCTCAAGCCAAATAAGGCCAAGTACAAGCTGAGCATAGGACATGGCCTGGATGCAAGCTCAATTGGGTGAATTCTACGACCGAGGTGAACCCGTGGGCTAGGCGCGACGAGCAATGTAGGGGCAACAAAACTAAGGGCGTTCAAAGACCTTCGATGCAAAAATGCAACTTTTTACCTTGAAAAAAATTGATAATCCACAAAATATCTAATTGCGGAAGAGTGATACACTTTTTTTACATCTTAATACTATTAAAATAAGAAAGCTAAGTCAAAATTTCAACTATATTTGATTAATAAACACTTGAGATAAATTTAGAAATTTGCGTGCTATGGCTAAACATAATTAATTAAAGCTTTAATCGTAATTAAATCTTCTTTACAGACGCTAGCCTCACGAAATTAACTAAAAACCAAATAATTTCGGGTCTGGATGGTCTACAAAGATAAAAGACAAAGACGAGTGGCAATATTTCATCGACAAAGGATATATAAAGTCTGACACCGCAAAATTAGCATGTACGTGGTGTTTAGCTATTGATTCACACCTCGCAGTGCTACATACAAAGCAGAAGATCATTTAATTAAAAACAACCCATTAAACCGTACATACGTGGAGTCATCTTAATGGCTCGTCTTTCGAACTATGACACAGTTCTAACAAAGGAAAATAACATGCGAAAGAACGTGGACACGTTTTATTGGCTAGCATTTTGACTAATCTAATAAAGTCTTAATATAAAACAAAGTAGCGGGAACAGTGGCTTTTTCTTATTGGTTAACAACTATCAAGGTTAACAAAAGACTGACATCACGAAATGCGAAGAGAATTAGAGTTTTTCTATTGGTTCGCGTTTCGCATTGGACAGAAACAAGTTAACAAATGTATGAATTTACGAAGAGCATGGAATGTCCTCATTGGTTTGCACTTCACAACGCTTAGAAGGATCTAATAAAGAGAAGACATTGCGAAGTTACATGGGGCTATCTTATTGGCGGGAACTTCGCAATAGTCAATAGAGTCTAACAAAGTTCTGACATGGTGAAACTACCTAGAACATTTTGATTGGCTAAAGCTTCGCAATGGTCATAAGGCTCTAGCAAAACTTTGACACAACGAAGTTGTATGGAGCATTTTTACTAGTTCTAACTTCGTAATATAAAACTTCACAATATTATATATTGCTTTGGTGTGGGGCGAATTTAGAACCATAGGAGTAACCATATCTAAGGGAAATCTTTCGGGTCCATATCATAAAAAGAAAGAAAACACAACATGCATGACCATGCAATACAAAAAACAGATAATTCATCCCGAAGACGCCATTAAATTACAAGATTATATTTTAAATACGATCAATTACATATATTTAGTCTTTTTCCACATTAATTTAAAGAGATCTTTAAAAACAGACATACATATCTAAAATTACGTATTTTAGTAATTTCTTCCTACAATTCATTGTTTTTGATGACACAGACACATATTTTCAAGATATACATAGAAAAATATACATAATACATTCATTTTCTCTTTTACTAGAGTAAAACAAAATAATTAACTTCTTTTTATTAGCTTTATACAGATGTTTACATAGCTTTCACAGAGAGAGAACTTATCTGAGACAATAAACAAGAATTCTAGTACAAACTTCCAATACACAGACACCGGTAACAAGACAACCACCACTTGTCCTACTCGTTCTCACTGACCATTTCACTGCCAACCCATCTACTGCCAGACTCAATGGTATTATAGACCCCGGTCAATTCCGAGGACTTCATGTCTACCTCAAGCTCTTTACCCTGGAGCCTGGAATATCGCCACATGACACCCCTTTTTCCAGCTGCACCAGTACTTGGCATCATTGTTGTCCTTGTTTTCTTAAAGGACAAACACATGGTGGTAAAGATGTCAAAAATAATTTCATACATTTTACGTAGTGAGGTGGTAAATTGTTCAAAAACTGACGAGGTGAGAAAAATTATGGATTATTTTATATAAATTTAGTGGTAAGATAAATAAAATTGTGGGGGCTCATTTTCAAAAGTAAAATTCTTTGGAAAAGGTTATTTTCAGTATAAATGCACATTTGAAAAAGGAAAACCAATTGTATTTGGAGGATTATATTTCTTTTGTACCCAAATTCACTTCTTATATTGTAAAGGGCGTAATTTTGAGGTACTCGATATCTTGTATAAAAAAATGTATTGTTTCTTATTGGTGGGGGTGGAGGGGTGGGGGCAAGGGGCCAAGGGGAATCATAATATTGAACACAATGTGAAAATAATTGAGCTTTAATGCCTATTCTGGTGAGTAAGTAGTAACACATCAGAGGATGGAGGAAAAAGAAGCAAGAGAGCAATCAATATCCTCGAGTTCAACACTACCTCAGAGGCCACATCTTGCTTTAGTAACACTTTTTGGTTCGCTCTGTGTATGATTAAAAATAATAAAAGAAGAGAAAATTCCCATTTATGTGTGTTATATGGCTTCTATTTTTCTCCTGTTAGTATGATGATGTAGAGAACTTGGCCGAAGATACTAAAGCAAGGAAGTTTTATTGATATCTTCATTGGTTCGATTGATATAAATTGGTCGATGGGTCCCAATTTATGGATGATGTATTGTTCATAGTCAGCACGTGATGATTGATACCATGTGCAAGATATGGAGTGGCATGTTGCTTATTTGTAGGTGGTGATTTCTCCCATGTTCACACTAAGGGGGGAATGTTAGGAATTAATGCTTTATTAACATTATTGTTAATATTAGTGAGATTATGAGTGTAAAATAATAACGAGTTTTACGAGAGTAACAACTCACTTTAGATAGATATTGAGATAATTCATTAGAGATTAATGGTTGTTAGTAGAGATTTGATAGGGATCACATTACATGATATCTATACTATTATGGGAGATAAAATTTCCTATATATTGTTATATTTATTATGAATAATTTAGCGAAATATTGTTATGCATTCAAGTGTTGAGATCTACCAAATTTATTAACTTCTACCCAAGATCCAATGTGTTCTTAAGGTAATGCAACCATAGACCATCTAGTAAGAGGCTTAAGGCTAGTCTAGATAAGAATTAAAATGAAAACCACTCAAAAAAACCAAGTACTCAAGAACAGAAAAGTTCACAGGAGCATTCACCCATATACACAAGAATCACCACAATTTTCTATCACGAGGACTTGAGGTCCACACTCTTATACAAAGAGGAATACATACATATCTTAAGAGATTGCCCCAACAATAAATTTAACCAACCCGAGAACCCATTAAGAAGAGTGAATATATACATATTATCTAGATATTATAATCTTAATAATTATCAAAAAACACCAACATTTTATGAGAGGTACTCAACCATTTTAGCAATGAAGCATATGATCACCCTACTCTCTTCCCAGGAGATAAACATAGTTTACGAGACCCATTATACCAACTGAAAGTGAACCTAGTATATATGCATATGAACAACATTATTAAGGCTTACTACCCAACCTAAGTGGTAGATCCTTCACAAAGATCATGTCTCCATCTCTAAGGAATAAATAGTGTATAATAAATTCAACACAACATAAACCTAGAAACTTGCACAATCAGCAAAGTTCACCACACAACCATTTGATCACTTAACTCAAGCATATCATAAAATTTAGAAAATAATGATCATTATCCATATACATTGATTCAAATTCTAGATGTCACAAGATTTCAAGATAAAAATTCCACAGGATACAACATACTTATTTTCCCTATTTAAAGTAGGAGCTTAATCAAAATAGTAAAAAAAAAATGTATTTCCATAAAAGAAACTAAACATCAATACTAATAGTGATTCACATAAACTTGTTATTATTACGCAATGCAAACTAAACATCAATACCAATAATTATTCATGTATTCATTTCAATTAGAGGTTCTTTCTTCACAACTTTGGATAGGGTTGGTTCACAGTTTAACAACATCATACCCATTAACATTGTTTATAGAAAACCATAGAACCATCTTATAACAATACTTATAAAGAACATAGCTATTTAACAATATTTATTGCACAATGAATTCCATAAACTCTTCAAGGATAGAGATTACAAATTGTATAACTTAACAACTAATCACATCACAATCGGGATACCCGCAATTCATAACCCATAGTACAATGTAACTGAAAATAATAATGTTATATCATCAACATTACATAAAGATGACATAAAGTTTGGCCAAGGCTTGTAAATTTAATAAGTGGAGTTTAACCTCTAAAACATGAATTTGCACATCAGTGGTACTCAACTACCCTTTTGTAATAACAATACACCCATCTATGCATGGAAATGTGATTGGGTTCCTTCCAATGGAAGTTCATTCCCAATTATCATCAACAAGGAGTTCCTACAAATTAAAATTGATATACCACACCCAAAAGATGGATCAACATGAGCCCTCCTTTGGGTTAGATTTCCAATATTATCCCTACCATCCCCATCTATCAGTAGGATGCTAGGAGGAAGCTCACATAAGTCTAGCAATCACACTAATAGCCAAGAAATATCTCTCTTCGTCATAATGCAATACATAACGATAATGCACATATTCAATCCAACACACAAACACAACCAACGATCTCTAGCTCAAATTCAAATGTGTCACTAATGTGAAGAAGAATAAAAATCCTACAAAGAGGATAACATTTAATTCTAATAGTGTTTGGTTCATCAATTTATCTACTAATAACCAAATTAAACAAACACAACATGAAACTAGTCTAACATGGGGGGTTTGAATGTATGGGGGACATTCTAATCTTCCTTATAGGTGGAATTTCTTTCCAAGACTCTAAAAACCATAATTTTTATAATTCTTTCAATAACATCAGCTCATAAATGCTTAAAACAAAATAGAGAGAATTCCCCATACATATTCCTTCCTATTTCCTTTTACTCACTTGCATTGAAACCTTCTTTTCCAAAAGAATTGGAGCTTTTCCAATTCCATATAATATCACCATAGAAACTATAACCTTCCTTATACTTGTGAAATGGCTTAAAATCCCCAAAATAAAGTTTCTAAATATATCCATAGTAATTCCCATGGTGGAACTAAATGCCATATCACTCTACATTACTTCCCAACTTGTTCCATTCTCCACAATGGTCTCCAAATGCTAGCCCCCAAGTTCCTCTAAGCAAGAATGAAGTGAAATGCAATAGTGGTAGTCCAAGAACATTTCCTAACTTGAGCCATCCATGGATAATAGATTGGGATGAGCTAGATAATACGTTCATTTAGTGGAATTTTCTTATAACTACACCTATCAATCTTCCTTGAAGATGCCCCCTTTCAAAGCATTATACATTCATCTAAAATAAATGCACCATCCTTAAGATTACTCGAGGTATAGTGTACAAACTTAGTCATCTTGTCCATAATAACAAGAATAGTGTCATGGTCATGACAATTTAATGGAAACCTGGATATAAAATCTTCATAAATGATAGCTATTTGTCCTTAGGTATGTCACGAGGATACACAAGTCCTCTTATATGGTAATGTTCAACGTTAATCTTCTGACATTCCAAACATCGAGTGATAAACCTTCCTACTTCATTACACATTCTAGGTCAAAATAAAATCTTTTAAGCTCATGAGTCCTTTTAACAAATCCGTGGTGGGAAAAATGAGGAGATTCATAAATTTTATCTATGCTTATGTCATGTAACAATCTTGATATTGACACATAAATTATTTCCTGGTACGTTAGGAATCCAACTTGGTCCATTACGTACCCCATTAAAAGTTATTCTATGGTGTCCTTGGTTGATTCTGCATAAACTTCCCAGTAGAAATCAAACTACAATTATTGCTCTAACACTGAGTTAAAAAAATTAGACCCAATTCTAGAAATGGTAACAAGGTACAAATATCAATTGCATGCATCAATGATTCAATTTTCTTACCATTGACATATGGTATATCCATATCATAGTCACTTAAAAATTATTGTCATCTACACTAGAAATCATTTAGGAGTATTTTAACATTAGTAAAATAGGTAGAGGAAGCCGACCTTCTCCAGAGATTGATCTCATACATTCAAATTCCACATTGAGAGATCATCCCATGTTTCATTGTGGTGCTAAATCTAGAAGATTTAGCATGGGTGCAATCTCGAGTGACAACAATACTCATGTATAAAAATGTATAACTAAAAACATCACATGATAATCCATCATATGCCATGATCATCTCATAATAATTCTTGAGGTTTCGCCACGACACGTAGTTTTTCTCAAGTGAAGTTAACATTTATAATAACTATTGGAAATAATGTCTCTTCGTGTTTTATTTCATTTTTTTGCTTGGTTGAGGCATCATGTTATTTCATTCTTAGTTCTGCTCTGAGGTGGTGTATGTAAGAGATGAATGTATTTTGAAGCTACTTGAGGGCAATTACAGGTTTTAAGATATTGTTCATAATTAAATCCCATATGTTTCAATCTATGTGATATTTCATTTTGTACTTCTATTTTATTTCATGCCTACAACATTAACTGCATCACTTAAAAATCATTTGCAAGTATAAATAAACATTTTTCTTTAAAAAATATCTAATAAGATAGCAAATAAATAAATCAAATTGTTTTTATCGTTGGCTAAAATTTGTGTTAATGAATTAAATCTGAAATAATTACAAATCATTTTCTTATTTATGACAACTCTTCAATTTAACAATATAGCATTGTTGTGAATATGCCTACAAAGATTTTGTGAACCCTACACCCTTATAATGGTGGATACCTTCCCCACCATTCACAATAGTTGAATACACTCTTTTGAAGTTGCGTGTCCATTCATCCATTACAATAGAGACACTAAATGTTCACTTAGAACAATTTTGACCACACTCAATCAAAACCATAATAAATACACCCCCAAATCAGATATAGCTCCTCAATACATCTTAAAATGGAACTTTGTATGACTAGGAGAAATGCACACTTATGTATTTAGGTTGCAATATAGAGTTTAATCCAACTATTTATTGGGGACACTAACCCTAGCCCTAGTTACAAACAAGAATGAGGTCCACCAGAAGGGTTGTAAAGATACCAACACTTAAACTGCCCGTGTTTTACTAATACGAGGATGAGAGACTCTGGTTATCATCCAGATTGCTAGCGGCCACATCAACTACAAATCTGTAACGAACATCATTCTTATCTAGTCTTTCCATTGCTGTGTTCAAATACTCCATACCCACAATCTCAATCTGGCATGCAACTTGCTTCTCTGCACATAAATTTAGGGTTTCCTGTGTTTCCTCCATGCTGCCAATGAAACTCCCAGCTATACTCTTCCTTCCTGTAAGTTTTATTCAAATTATCAATACCCAACATGGATTTTAACAACTATTTTGCATAGTCACTTGCAAGCATTGGATACTGGATGGGCTAGTTTGAAACAGGATACAAGAGTATAAAAATAAGGGTACAGTTATATGAAATCTTAAATATTTTAGACTTTGGTAAGAACCCAGAGGACAAGATCCGTATGGTTGAATCCCAGTTTCAAACTGATCCTTGTTTTTTCAAGATGCAAGGCTGAGAAATTTACCAAGCACTAAGCGGTTCGAAGGAAAGGTGAATGGTTCCTTAGAAACACCAAGCATAATCAGTTTTCCATTGATCTTCAACAGGGAAATATATGGTTCTAATGGGTGCCATCCTGGAATGGTGTCTAGTATGCAATCCAAGCTCCCTGTTGCTGCCTGCAGTGAGGATAGACATTATATCCACATTAATGTGGAACACATTTTTTAACAATGAATATGACGTTGTTTCTTATTGCAACTTCTAATTTTTACAACATTTATATTGAAACAAATCACATTGGCCTACTCTGCTCTACTGTGGGTTGCAGGCTTGATAAGATTTGTTGTTTCTTAAGAGCCTTCCTTAGTTCATAATTATTGTCTATATGGTCTCTGTATTATTAGTATTAGCCATAGAAATCATACCTGCATCTGAGTGGTATCCTTGCTAACAATGTATTCATCTGCACCAAGGACTTCAAGTGCCTCTCTTCGCTTGCTATCAGAGGAACTTATAACCGTCACATGAAGCCCAAAGGCCTTGGCAATCTTCACTCCAATGTGCCCTACACCTCCCAACCCCAATATCCCACATCTCTTGCTTGGATCTGTCATTGCAAAATGCTTCATTGGACTGTAGACTGTCACTCCAGCACATAACAGGGGTGCAGCTTGTTCGAGGGGTAGATTTTCAGGGATATGAACCACAAACCTGTATCATCTCAAAAATTAATTGATTTACACAACTGTAATGGATGAAAGATTGTTGCTACTAATGATCTTAATTGTATCAGGATGACAAGATACTTAATGCAGTATGTAAAATCTAAAAGCTTCACTTTGATAGGTTCCAGAGCCCATTAGCTTCTGCCCCCTCTTTGGCGTATCTTGGATTTTCTTTTACCATTCTAAATCCTCCTTGAGTACTAGCCTTGGTAGGCTACAATATATAAACCCAATAAACCATAATTCTGACCATGATCCTTACGCCTGCGACGCCAGTGAAAGTGGCCATCCTATTAATGGTTGATGCACATGAATACATGCCATTTTAGCCTAAAGCATCTTTAAAAAAAGTGGTTTGTATTCGAGTTCATGCCATTTTGGCTAGAAGGAGCTTTACAAAAAGGAGGCCTAGTATAAAGAAGGTTTTAGTATCTGTGCACCTTATGCTATCACATGCTTAAGGTTTCATGATCTGACTAATTGCTGAATCAATAAGTGATAGTGGTAATCCATAACTGAGTAAGATAATCAAAATAACTGAAACGTAGCAGAACAGATGTAAGGGACACGAAAACATACCAAAATAATAAAAGTACAAATAAGGCTTACATCTGATCAACTACCATGGAACTTGAAAATCCTCCCCGGGTAGGCCTACCATCAGGGAACACATCATTGTAGGTCCAAATCCTTTTACTGCAATATTGTTCCATTTTTTCACCACAGGCGTTGCAGCTCTTGCATGATCCAACAATACACCCCACACCCACATGTTCTCCTATCTTAAATTTCTCCACTTCCTTCCCAATTTCAGTTACAATCCCCACCACTTCATGGCTGTTCAATGTTAAGTGCACCAATGAACACAACTCTTTAAAAAATTAAAAAACAGGGACTGAACTGCACATAACATAACAATTAACATTTATCATGAAATTTACATATATTTACCCAGGGACGAGGGGGTATTGAGATATTCCCAAGTCATTTTTGATCTGATGCAAATCAGTATGACATATGCCACAATAAATGACTCTGAGCACCACATCATGGGGTCCTGCGTTCCTGCCATATATTATAAATACTTGGTAAAGCTATTAGTATGGCTCTCAGAAGGGAAAGGAATATATTCATTAGTACCCACCTGAGAGTGTAGTTGTAAGGTGATAAATGGCCAGAAGAGTCTCTTGCTGCCCATCCTGTAACACATCTTTCAGGCTCCATACCTTGGACAATGTGGATATGCTTCTTGCCTTGGAGGGCATCATAGTTTTATATAGGACAAACCTGATCCCACACCATTATACCTTATCATTTCTGTAAGGGCCCGCCTGTGGATTAGAGCTCTTCCTACTCTGACGTGACTTATTTGCTGTTTTAAAGTAAATACCTTTGTTATCCCGCCAAAGCGAGTTAGATTGTATTTACCACTAGCAATCGCACGGAGGGGTACAATGAAGACCGGAGAGGGATGTGTTGAAGAAAGATGTTCTCAAGAAATTAAATTTGGAGTGATATATTGCGGGAGGAAGATGGGCGGTAAAGAGATTGAGACAGGGGAAGTGCACGATGCCAGAAAATGTTGGGGGAAGCAATGTTATCGTTAAGGTTTGAACACACGAGCTGACATTACTATTATTATTTTTTAGTTTCTCAGTCAAATTATATTTATCCAAATTAAATACACTAACCTTCGATTCATTAAATGTTATTTTCTAAAACTATATATACTTAATGATAGGAAGGGTACTTGATTTGAGCAACATAGACGTTATGGTCAACAATTATCATTGTTATAGTATGAGAAGACTCTATAACAGATCCCATGAAGGAACCATATTGAATATGATTATTCCAATATTATGAATTCTATGCATTCTTCATGAGCTTCATGGTTATTCATGAGCCTGTTACCTTTCAAATATGGCATTAGACGACAATATATTTGTTGATACAAGATTTGAGAATGTGTGCCCTATATTATATTTATAATGAAGTCTCTCACACACAGAAGGAGGTGCCCACAATACGAGAGGAGTCAAAAGGAATCGAACAGACGAAGTTAGGGGAGATGGTCAACCTAATTGAAAGTCTTTAACAACTGAAATCCCACCACCATCTATTGAAGACCATGCATACAGATAACCCCCAAGAGAATTCATTAATGTGTAAACATATAAACATGAGATTAAGTCACAAACACATCAAATCAAAAGAAGTATATTGATAATAAATTAATGTATGTGTCAACAAACCAATGATGAAAAATCAATCAAAATGCACGCCAAAAAAATTGACATAATTATGATCGACGTTACATTGTCTTGATTATTCGAAATATAATTTTGATAAGAGGAATATTTTTTTGTCTTCTTTGGCTATACGAGAAGACAACATGCTTTGAGACTCATGTGTCGGGCTTGCACAATTTTGTTGAATCTAATGAAGAAAGAGGCAAAAACTTTCCAAGGCATTCGACATTCAGTGGCGACATATTCGTTGGCACAAGGCTTGAGAATATTCTCCTTAGATATGCCTCTAAGGAAGTCTCATGGGCACAGTTCAAGGCATGCACATTGGGAGCAAATTCGAAAGGGATTCCACAAACGAAGCTAGGGAAGATGGTCAGTGCAATTGAAATACCATTGTTGCATCATCATAATTTTATTTTAATAGACACTCAACCAAAAGTATCCAATATTGTAAAAAATGTTTATAAGCATTCTTACAAAGTTACATATTAATAACACATTAATAATTAATATGAACGATTGTCCTATTTTGATAATTTAAAATATTGGGACCACCAGAATGACCAAATAAATTTCAACGTCCTTGTAACTTGACAATTTTTTCCTACCCTCACTCTAATTTGGAGCACGCATATCGACATAAAAAAAGATGAAATAACAAATAATTGATAACATTAAAATTAGTGGGAAGTTGGTGGCACACAAGTCCACCACACACCAAATGTGACTTGGAAGGTATATTCTAAGAAAAAGGAAACATGAGCCTACCATGGGCCAAAAGGACATGAGTCTTCCACATGTCAAACGAGACAATTTGTGTTAGGAAATAAGGGATAAAATATGCGGATTAATCTCTCACAAAATCGCAACAGTAGAAACTAATATGCAGAAATTATTACAGATCTCAAATAAAATTGCAGAATAAAATAACACAACACAAAGAGACAATATTTAACGTGGTTCACCCAATTTGGGCTACGTCCACCAAGAATCACTTGCTCAGATTTTATTACAAGCCACTGCTCTCTCAATACAATACCCAGATCCGTTTGGAGCTATGCTCAACAAACTCTACAGAATTCATAGCCAAATTCAAAACACATTTGCAATACATTTGCTTGTACATCTATCATATGCATAAGACCATATAAATAGACAACTGCTTAAGCAGTTTTACAAAACCGTGGGTATCAAAACCATGGGCAAAATCTGTCCCATAAACCTATGGGTCAAAAAACTCGCCCATATGAGAAAAGCATGTTTCCTGATATGTCAGGTGCATTTTTCGAGGCCAAAAAATTTTACGCCTAAATTTTTTTTTTCGGGGGCTGCACCCCCGAACCCCTACTTCTCGGGGGTTGCGCCCTTGAACCCCTGCTACCGGGGGCTGCCGCCCCCGGACCCCCGCTTGGGGTCCGGCCCGGCCCCGAACCCCGGCGAGGATACATGAAAAGTGTACAGTACTCTTAGTGTACAGTCTTCAACACTTTCACACATGAAAACAGGGTCCACAACCTAACAATTTGATGCACACAGGGATATATATCTAAGAAAAAATTATCCTAATTAGCCCATCTAAGTAGCAAAACAAAATAATTGTAACAAATGTTTAAGATCATCAAAGAGGTTTCCCCACACCTATATACCTGAAAAAGCATAGGTCGCAATCATACTTATCTTGTAATTCATTTAATTGAAAATGGTAGTGTAATCGCACAGATAAATCATTTATTTTCTAAAAACCTGAACCACATGGCATTATCCTACATTCCAAACCCTTACACCCAAACATGGTCATCAATAGTCGAGTTTTTGAAACATTGTGCACCCAAATCAAACAAAACCATATCACCCCCATCACGTGCAAGAAAAAGGAGGGAAACCAAAGTTTGAATCCCATTAGGGTTGCCTAAAATAAGTCGTTGAAGGTCTTCCTTGTAGAGGGTGAGAAGCTAAATGGGATTTTCTTATTGATATTTTCTCAAATAGTGGCCTAGATCGTTGGCTATGCAAACTATGATTTTGTTGTAGTGGACCTGAAGCATGGCCCTTGTGATTTCATGGAATTTTTGTATTATAGGCCTTGGTCGCTATAAATACCCTTGTGGTCATGCATATCGCTCATTATGACCCTATAACAGTTAAAAGGCCATGACTTTAGGCCCCTGGGGGCTTATGTTCCCCATGATCAATAGGCCCAAAGTTGTTAGAAATCAATGCCATTTTGTAATGTTGTTACCTTCTTAAGAGCATTTGTGGGGCTCCACATTATGTCATAAGGGCTTCTTGCTATGGCATAAATACTAATTATTTGAATGAGCACGAGGGTGAGTTTCTTATCATGTGTTGTTAACACTAAAAATAAATATGGACATGAATGAATTATCCACCAAGAACAAAGAAAATAGAAGCAAAATGGCCAGTTGATAAGTAGACTTCGAAGCTAAAAACGAACAATAGATTGATTTTAGAGATTATGGATCCCAAATGGTGGGAGACAAAAAGCAAGGCAAGGCTAAAACCATATGTGGTTTGTTGGTGATTAAGGTTTTCAGCGACAAGTGGATGATGTGTATTCTGTCGTACATCAATGACACAAGTCTTCTCCATCATCAATCTTATGATAATATCAACAACATGCACCCTTTGTTCCATTTGGAGAAACAACTATCAACATAATTATGAATTCATATAAACTAAGAAAATATAAAACCCCTAAAACTTTATAGCTTGTGTTTCTAATTAGATTTACAATGTAGATGTATCATAGTCAAATTAGTGTCTTTCTCTCAACAATATGGATTGTGGAAGTTTAATATGATTAAAAAATTATAATTTATGTTTAGAATTGTGCGCAAAATCTCTTGCAAACATGGACATCTTAATCTCTAATTGATTGTTGTTATTTAAATTTGGGATTGTTTTAGGGACCATAATCTAAATAAAAACTATATTTTAAAAAAAATTGGTTTAATTGGTATTGTCTAGTTTTTCACGTTATTTTAGGGTTAAATAGTTTTAATTTAATTATTTTTATTCAGGCCATTTTCATATTAATTGGTGTTTACTAAATTTTGTATTTTTATTATTATATAGTGTGTTCTGAAGGATGCACAATAGAATGTATGGTTGCTTTTTATTTGTGAATAAACAATAAAACGGTAAAAATAGAAATAATATGTATGAACACAAATAATAAAGCGGTTACTATTAATTTTGAAGTTGCTCATTTTCCACTTTATTCTCCCATCATTTTTAGTCAATGAAATAGTCTCTATATTACCAAAAATAATATTATCTCATTTCCTTCATGAAATAGCCTCTATATTCCCAAAAATAAGATTCTCTCATTTCATTCAACAAAATCATATTCATTTGCAGGGTCATTCGTGGATTAATTGGTGTTGCTTTGATTAAAATTCCAAGTGTTGGAACTATCTGCAATAGTATAGTCATAAGTATGTTAAATAGTATCTCATCATTGTTATACAAAATTACCGAAAAAAATTATTGAGCTTATCGTCCTTGGTTGGATCTTTTTACAATGCATTTCTATCTATTTATTTACAATATAAAAAATCATACTTTGATGTTTCTCTTTTTTTGCCTTTAAATTAATTATTTTCATGTTTAGACATAAAATTGTTCAACTTTATTCAAAATCCTTCTCCAAATGCCCATTGTTGTATCTGTCACAAGCCAATTAATGCAGAAAGAGAGAAACACTAAGTAGGCACAAAAAATATCTAAGGTGATGGTCAAAATTTCACTTTGGAAAGATAGGGGCACTATTGTACCTCCTTGATTATTACCGGGACACTTGCCCCTTAGAGAGCTCTCCATATAGTACTTTTAAAGCCAAAATGAACAAGTGGCAGTTATCCTATCACCAGAATGTGTAGACACCTAAATTTGACTATGGAATTTTAATACTAAAATTGCAATAATTATCCTCTTTCCTGTCATTTCACTATAATTAGTGATTTATCGCTAATTAGCTAGCATTCCCCTTCATTTCGATCAATTAACAACACTTCGTTAATTAACTAGCCGTCCACCCATCCTGGATGCCAATTAACAAAACTTCGTTAGTTATAATCCTCTTTTACTTAATTAATTAACCATTATTAATTAATTAATCCTTTTAATCTCGTATTTAACTAATAAACCTTCTTATTAGCTAAATCCTCCTTTCAAACCCTTCAAATTCTACTAATTTGTTTCTAAATAATCTCCAAATGACTTCTATAAGCTTAATTTGGCCTATTAATTAATCCTATTTGATTAATTACACCACCTCCAACTCCCATGAATTGCTGATCACTAATTAATATCTTCTAATCATACTTTTCCCTTTCTAATTCTACTTTACCTTTATCCCACATTCACTAGGTTGCAAGCTTCTCCAAAACTGGACAACTATATAAAGAACCTAGTACACCTTGTTCAAATTTACACCATGTCCTTGTAAGACATTTACATATGATACAAGCATTTCAATTTTGGAAGACTTATTGATCAAGCAATATTTTCTATCTTCTACTTGACAAAAACTAGTAAGAGAAGAACCAAACATGGCAATTAAGCCATATTGGTGAGATCTCTTCCTCTTTCATGGAAAATTTCCTTTGATTGCACGTAGCTACGTTCGGCTCATTAAAAGAGTACCTACAATTACAAAGCATATCTATTTATATCAAAGATTGGTTTGCATTTAATGTTTTAATGTTTTATACACTAGTTTAAGCTTTTCCTTTTTATCTTTATCATGATGTTTATGTTGTTGCTTAACTAAGTTAGGAATCTATTTAGTGTTAGTTTCCTTTAATTAACTTAGATTAATTCAATCGCATGCATACAAAATGGACCTCCATATATATTAGGCACTGTAGAAAACATACCATACCTCCTAACACCATGCATGCGTCATGCAAATAGATTGGACCCTTTTTGTTAAGTTGGAGAATTCATGTGTGGCAAACAACTTCGTTGCATTGTTCACAAAGCTCCATCGTGGAATTCCATTGAAATTTGTCACAGGTGTATGGAAGGGAATTTAACAGATTGTACCTTCCATATAGATATATTGCAAACCTCAATAAGATTGTAGAAGCTTTTGACCTTGTGGAATCTTGTATATTTTGATTTGTGGGTGCTCTTGATTAGCCTCTCCAAGGTGGATGAATGCAATGCTACAAGTAGATTTCATGAGGATTCGAGAAACAAATAAGAAGAGATTCATTTTATTTTCTCATGGATTTCCAAGGATGAATGTTTGAAGGAAATGGCCTACATTTATAGCTGAGGGTAGGGCCATGAAAGGTGGATGCAAGTTTGACTAAGCTCCAGGTCATAATTATAATCACCTCGGGAATAGAAAGTAGATTGAGTCTAGGAGTTGCAACTTTTCAATGGGCAATATGCATTTAGAATATAAGAAGTTACATCTGGCAATTGAATTACATGTATAATCCAATTGCCCCCACACTTTTAGGAATCTAGAAGTGGAGTCCAAGTTAAGTTGAGTTGGGAAGTTGAGTTCCAAGTGCAGTTTACTGGAATGAGAAAGTTGAATTCAAATTAAGTTAACTGAGATGAGGAAGTGGAGCTCAACTGGTAGTTAACTAGGAATGAGTAAGTGGTTGTTGACTAGGAAAATATGTGTATTTTCCTAATTAAGTAACTAATTTAATTAGCTAGAATGTGCAACATAATTAATTAATCATTTGTTTAATAAATGATAATTAACTTAGCTAAAGTGTGCTATGGACTAATTTAATTAATCCAAGGGGTGTATACACATGATTAATTAATTTGATTAATCAATCGTAAAGGGGATATGAGCTAGGATGTGAACTGGGATAGTATTGGGAACTAGTATGTAATTTTGGGGTGTCTACATTTTCCCCTCTTTAAAGTGATATTGTGAAGTAATAGTGCTTTAAAGATAGTAGACACATGCAAAGTAGTGAGCGGAAAGTAGTGAAGCATTTAGATGCCCTGATCACTAGTAGGAAGTGGTGAAGCATTTGGAATGCCCCCTCAAGTGGGTGGAATGATTCCCAACAAGGTGGTGGATGACCGCTTGATAGGAAAGGAAAACAAGGAAGGTATGGAACAATGGATAGAGAAGGAAGTTGTGCTCGTAGCATGAGTGCCATTTAGAGTGTGAATATAAGAGCAACCTTTATTTTGTTGTTGCACAATAGAGTTATCACCATGATTATGAAATAATCAAGATGGTTAACCCATATGCATGTAAAAAAAACACACACACACACAACAAAGAAAAGAGAAAAAGGAAAACAAGCCCAATATGAACAGTAGGTGTGGGCATCGGGGTTATAAAGGAACCAAGATGTTATCACACTACTTGCAATTGGTCCAAGAAGTAAACATCAACAATGCAACACAACTTCAAAAAATAAGACAATCAGCTATGCCCCTAATGCGTGCCATAATGAATGATTAAGCAGATGTAAATGCTCCAAGGTTGGGAATAGGATCAGACTGAAAGAGTTGAGTAAAGTGACTCTTCATGACACTCTTGTTGGATCCATTGTGTAAATGATCAGTGTTGATTTTCCCTAGGCAAAGTTATATCGCAAAGGAAAATTAATATTGTGACTTGCCCCAAGCAAAGTAAGTAATCGTACAAAGGGAATAAAGTGATAGTTGTAATATTGGAATGATCACTAGGGTAGTAGATAAGAGTATGACTTTATCAATATTTTATTGAAATGTTGAAAGATTCACCTCAGGGGTTTTCCAATTGTAGGATTTCTATGATAAGTGAATGTTTGTTTGAATTTTTTATGATTTTTGTGATTTTTTTTTATTTTTAAATATATGATTATTTTTATGGTTTTACAAAGTTTTAAGAAAAACTTGATGCAAAAAATGAGTGATGTGTTTATTTAACTAGATTTATTATGGATAAACAATGTTGTTTAAATCATAAATTCAACATGTTAAATAAACCCAATATGAACATGAAGAAACTATACCAAATTTATATGTGAACTGGGGCACAGAGAGTTTTCCTGCAATTGATCTACAATAAAAGTAAACAAAGTGCAAAAAAATAACAAAATTAAAGAAACAAAAGCATCATCACAATGTTGAAACACCACAACAATACAACACAATTTGTACAAAACCAACGTCAAATGACTCTCTACATGTGTTCCACATTGAAGAACTAGAAATATATGAATTATTTCAAGTGATAGCTTAGAACGTAAGAGGATTGGATTAGGCCGAAGATCAGAGTGATGCTTAGATACTCCTAAAGATACTCTTGTCGGATCCCATTGAAGTTTGATCTGTATTGGATTAAAATGTGAAATCCAAGTGTGCCCCAAACAAAGTTATATTGTGAAAGGGTAATTGATTGTTTGCCTTAAAAGGCTAAGAAAAATGATTATCTGATTTAGAATGATCATGAGGAGTTTCGTCAAATGGAAAAATTGTTGAATTGTGTTACAGAGTTGTTGAAATTTGGTGAAACATTACCTAAATATTTTGATCTTGATAGTTTTATACTTTATTTATTTATTTTTGGAACGATTCTATATTGTTTGAGTTTGGAATAATTTTATATTGTTTTTGGAGTTTGGAACAATTTTAATGTTTTTTATATTTTTTGAAACATATTTGAATGTTTTTGAGTAGTTTTTTGATTTTTTGAAACATATTTGAATGCTTTTTATTTTTGAGAAACATATTTGAATGTTTTTGTATTTTTGACTCGGTAAAGGGTTGCACAACTTGAACGTAAGTGCAAAAAAATAGAATCATTCTATTCCATTGGTAGAAAATGATAGGATGTTTCACTCTGCTCATGACTCCATGCAACTAGGAAGATGTGAGGGCTCATCACTGAGAGCTAAGAAGGACATGAAAACTAGGTGAATAGTGATATGAAAGTGAAGATAATGGATGCTAAGACACAAGGTGTAACAATGATCCATGTAAGAATAATGTAACTCATTCATAGTCAAGATTATCTAACCAATTCCGAAGATGATTCCACGTTATAGGTTTTGACTAGACTTAGATCTGTAGATGGCCTACTGATTGGAAAAATCCAGTTGAAGGAATTGTTGTCTCTCTTTAACATGAGCATCTAAATTACTTCTTGGGATGTTTTTGATTAAACACTTTGATTCAGATTTAATAAAGGCTTTATTGATTAATTGTTTTTGTGAAGGACCCCTACATATTGCCCCATGTCACCAGTAAGAGACAAGGGCTCAACACCAAAGACAAAATGTAGGTGAGTAAGGGCACCTGCCTCCATTCCCAGTCTCATACTACTAGTGAGAAGTATGGGCTCATCACCGAATACTGTGAAGGATGAAAGGTGTAATGATTGATTTTTATTTTACTTTTTTTTATTTTGCCTTGTACATTGATATTGTGCTTCTTGGGAAGGAATATTCTCCCCCCAAGTCTCAGCCACACATGACTAGTAGGACGTAAGGATTCAACACCGCAGACTGAGATAGAAAATAAAAACGTCCAGGTAAAAAAGTTTAGTTCTTTCTATTAAAGAGAGAGCTTATTTGAAAGGAGGAATTTTCCATCAGTAAGCTTTGATACAAAACCATATGTAAAAATATTTGAAATGGTAGAAACCATAACAAAGATGAGACACACAATGCCCAATAGGAACAAGGTTAACCTATGTTGTGATAGGTGAAGAATGTGAAGATATGATAATGGTATGATTAAGATATCTACCAACAGATGGAATGCTTAACGTTATTTGCAATTGATTTTTCACTTTTTATTTTCAAACAATGCTTTAAGCGAATGTTTAATATGGATTTTTATTTTCTTTTTATGATTTTTAAATTTTTCTGAATTTTGATATATGAGATTTGAAATGGAATCATCAGGAAAGAGGTCCATGTCTATTAAATTTGAATGGTCCCGACTTACAAGACTTCGGGACTAGGTCCAAGTCAAAGGAGAGGATTGGAAGATTTTTGATGAATGATAGATGGAGGTAGTCCAAATTTATGAGACTTGGGTGGATGGGATCCAAGTCAATGGAGAGAATCAAATGATTTGGGGATTCCACAAGATACGATGACTTGGTGGAAGACAAGGTCCAAGTGAAAGGAGAATCTAAAGATTCGAATAGTCCTAAGATAGTCTTGATTTATGATACTTGGGCAGACAAGGCCCAAGTCAAAGGAGAGAATCTAAAGATTCAGTGAGTCCTCAGATTATGAGACCTGGGAAGACAAGATCTAATTCAAATGTCTAAAGATTTAGTGAGTCCTAAGTTACAATACTTGAGACAAGATCCAATTCAAAGGAGATAATCAAACTATTTGATGAGTCCTAAGATAAGAGACTTGGGTGGACAAGGTTCAAGTCAAAGAGAGTGAATCAAAAGATTCAAGGAATCCTGATTTACGAGACTTGGGCAGATAATGGCCAAGTCAAAATATGGAATCAAATGATTACGATGAGTCTTGAGGTATAAGACTTGGTAGACAAGGTCCAATTCAAAGGATGTATGATTAGTTAAGTATTTGATGGGATTAGAATACCTATGTGATGTTAGAGGAGGATTGTCAATGGTGAGGTAATATGTTGAGATTCATATTCATCTCGTGAGTGGAAGAATGTGAGGAAAGAAGGATTGATCCCTAGATGTACACCTTGAGGATTCTTATAGGTTGTAGAGAGAAAGTATTCAATGATTCTTTGTTGAGGTTGTGGATTATTTTATCTGACAAAATATTTGTAATTAAATCTCAAAAATGTTGTATAAGGAAATTCCTTGGGTATACACAACTCATGTGAGTGCACGCATGTAAATTGTCTTGACATGTAAGGAATCATCGTTGGATGAGATTCCTACAAGATTGATCGTTTGAGGTATTGTGGACACAGAAGGATGACATTGTTGCAAGTGTCCAAACTTGTTGTGGTTGTGTTTCTACAACAAGACTAGAGATATTAGGCATAAGAGATCGAAGGTGAAATAATAGAATCAATCTCAATGGTGCTTGATGATGGACCCCTCTTCTATAGAGTCTCAATTATATCAAGGGTTGAAAGGGAGTCTTGAAAGCAATGTCAAGTTCTCATTTGGTGTTAGAAGGTTGTTTTCCGAAATAGGTTTAATGTCTATTTGAATTATAGGAAGAAAATTTGGAGAAGAGATAAAGTGGTTTTGAGGGAGAGATAATTGACTTTTGTCGTCGTGATCTCATTGAGTGTTAGTATGTACAAGATTTTGGACAACGTTCAACTCTTCATGAGAAGTTGTGGTAGTTGACGTGTCTTTGGTTGTGATAGACTTTGTCATCGATCTCTAAAAATATGTATCCATTGTCAAGTAAATATTGCACATAATTTTTGAATCACACACATTTATCTATTGAGTGGCCATCAATGTGATGGAATTCATAATATGTATGAGGTTTTTACCAGTATGGCTTAGGTTCTCCTTCAACCCAAGGTATTGTAAGTAGATATTTTATCATCCTAGCCTGTTTTAGCTATTGAAAGACACTAGAGAGACTTTTTATGAGAGGTGTAAACTGTCGTTGAACTTTTCACGTAGAGTAGTGTATCTTCACTAGGTTATATGATTAGATTTGTGATTGATTGTTCATACATGTTGTGCACATGTCAATTATCTATGACACCATCATTGATGACATTTTGGATGTAATTGATGTACCAAGAGTTATCATAATGAGTGTACTAAGGTTCATTGTGATTGTGATTGTGCCCAATGTCTTTAGAATGAGGCTAGATTAACCCATTAGCAATGAGGGCCTTGTTCTTTGAGTCAAGGTGACTTCAGAGTCCAAGGTTGAAAGAGAAATTTTTGATGAACTTATCTGAGAGGTCCACGAAGGTGGTGATAGATCCCTTTGGAAGGTGTAAGAACCAGTCCAAAGCTTGTTCCTCCTAGACTTCTAGGAAAAAATAAAAAGAGAAAGATATCGTTATATGCCACTTTGTGCCATGCTATGTAAAATTATTTAATATGTTTTAGGATCAATTTTCCTTTTTTTTCAAATTTGGGAATTTCCAATAATTTTGGAAAAGGCGTGCATAATATTTCTATGTTGAAAGGGTAAGGACAAAATTCATCAAAGTTGAATTATTTGTATTGTTTTTGCATACCCAAAATAGTGTTCTTCATCATTTGTCATTCCTAAGAAAATGATGAATTGTGTGAATCTAACATTGTAAAGAAAAATGGGGGAGAGTGAATAAAGGTGCAATAAAGAACTCAAATGTTAGCAAAGTGAATGCTAAGATGAAAGAGGGAAAAAATGTTTGAAATCTCAAACCTTAGTAAAGTGAATGTTAAGATGGAAGAGGTGAAAAGGTTAGAAATGTACTCAACCCTTAAAAAAATGAATGTTAAGATGGAAGTGGCAAAAATGTTAGCAATGTACTCAACCTATAGCAAAGTGAATGCTAGAATGGAAGAGATGATGAAAATATTAAACGATACAAACCTTAGCAACGTGAATGCTAACAAGGGAAGTGATATTGAAAATATTGTTGGATGTGTTCGTCCCTTAAAAATGTGAATGTTAAAGTGGACAAAGTGTGAAATGATGATAGCCTACTCAATCCTTTACAACATGAATGTAAAGATGGAATATTTTGAAAAATGTTTGAAAAACAAAGTTGCTCACCCTTAACAAATAGGGTGTTAAGACACTGTTAAGATGGAAAGTGAAATGATTAATAGATTTCCTTATAAAGTGAATGTAAGAAAATAAGGAGTGGAAAAGATTTGATAGAATCGACTCTTAACAACATGAATGTTAAGAAGGGACTTGAAGGATTTGATTTGAAAAGGTGGACAAAGAGGAAAAGGCTTGTTAGATTCGACCCTTAACAATGTGAATGTTAAGATGGACAAAGAGAAGGAGATTTGAAAGAGAAATCATGATTATGGAACTCGTAGCAAAAGAAATGCTAAGATGGGAGGATTATTGTACGAGCTAAGTGATGTGCTCGAACTTTGGACAAAGTGAATGTACAAAAGAGATGATACTTTGACAAGGTTAGTTGCTCAAGTTATAAAATGGATGTTTAGAAGAGGAGAGACTTAACAAGATGATGTGGGAAATCCTTAACAAAATGAGTGTTAAGAGAGACAAAAAGGTTTGCAATGTTTACTCTTAACAAAAGGAGTGGTAAGAGAGAAAAAAAGGTTTGCAATGTGAAATATTAACAAAAGGAGTGTTAAGAGAAACAAAAGGGTGGATTTGCAACACTTAACAAAATTATTTTTGTTAAGGTAAAAGAGGGGATTGAAACATTTTTTGAGAGGACTCTTAGCAAAAATAAGTGGTAAGAGAGATGACAAGGTTTGAAAGGTTTCTCGATCCTTTACAAAGTGAATGTAAAGAGGAAAGAGGAGAAAAAGGCTGGCTTTCTCAACTTGAGACCAAATGAGTGCTACAAGAGGAGACTTAGAGACACAATGGTAAAGCTCAATTCTTAACAAGATGAGTGTTAAGAGAGGATACTAGAAAGATGGTGAGATTTCTTGACTTTTTAATGAGATGTGTGTTAAGAGAGGAGACTAAACAAAGGAAGAATAACACTTAAATGATGACAGTGAAAATTTTGAAAGATAGAGGTGAACAATGAAAATCTCAAATCTCGACAAAGTGAATGTGAGAGACGAGGAGAGAGTGATTGGGTAAGGATCTCCGATTAAAGAAAAGTGAATTCTTTAAAAGAGATGAGTGGAAAATATGTTTTGAAGATGTCAGATAATTGAACAAAGTGAATGTGTAATATTGACGATGTAAGATGAATGCACTTCCTAAGCTCAACAATGTGATGTCAAACTTAAGACTTAGAAAGATGATATATCAAGGTGATCACAATGGTGATCGCATGGTTTGACTGTGATAAAGCAAGTATCATGATTGCAAGATTAGATGGGAGATGATAGTGCTTAAGTGTGGATACGGATGTCCACAACTCAAAACTTGGACTCATGTACAAAGAGATGAAAATGAGACTAAAATTGGATCCAAATAAGGAGTATTTGGAAACGTGAAAGAGATGCAAATGAAAATAATGAGTATTTTGGAGAATAGAAAGATACGTGAGGAAAAGTGTGAAACACAACTCACTAAGATGAAAAGAGAGAAAAGATAACGTGAAAAAAAGTTTTATTTTACAAATGTTTTGGCCTCTACCTTAGATTGGATTGGAAAGTGTTTAGCTGCATATGTGGTTATCTCAACTAGGTGTCAGGAGTATACCCGAGCGAGCACGGTACTCTTACTAGATGCCAAATTTAATTTACTCCCTTTGAAACAATGAGAAAAAATATTTCTTAAATGAATCACACTAGGGTCGCCACTAAATATATCCACGACTCTAATCTCACGGGTGTACTAGTTAGTTGGGATGAGGGTGATTATGCTAAAATTTAAATACACTAACCTAATCTAATGCAAGTTTGCAGTAAATAAATGGATAATGAAATACTAAAATAATACCTAAACAACTTAAGCTAGAAAATATGAAACACTAATGTGCAAAGAGGGTTAGAAGAGCCTTAACTAATTCACAGAAGTTGCTGGATTTTGTCGCAATGGAGAATGACTGAACCAAGATGGAGGACTATCACACATAAGCCTGGAAAAATGTAGCTCTGGCATATTTATCTAGATTGGGGCGCCTGTGGGTGCCCTGGTATAAGTTCTAGGTGCCCTGGTTTATAGAAATGGTCAAAACCTGGTTCCTATATGGTTGCTATGTGTCTGTAATTCTTCGCTTCTTGTCATGTGTATATCATTGAACTTCGTTGGATGCCGTTGTATACCTATAATGGATAAATCACCCCTCATATGAAGTGTGATGCAGATGAACCCACCTATGTCCCTTTTTATGGAGCTAGATGGATGTAAATGGAGATACAAATGTCTTTAATGGATGCAACCTTAGGTGGAGATAGTAGATGCTTAATGTTTGGTCCCTTATTATGATCACATAAATTTATATTTAGATGATTCCCTTGCTTTAATTTCGTAATTAAACCCGAAAAGACTACCAAAAATATAAGATGCTCAAACAGATAGAAACGACCCAAAAAGTGTGACCAGAGTACAAATAGGACAAGGGCGCTCAGAGGGGATGGGGGTGCCTGGTGCTGGTGTCCTGGTTGGGTATTAGTGTCCAAAATGACAAATTATAAAAGGTGAAAAAACAGACTAAGCAAGTAAGAGTGCAAGACTGAAAGTAGAAACATAAAACAAATAAAGGTGGGCAAAGACATGGGTTGATTAGTACTTTTCTTACTTAGGAATAATGCAAATAGTGATATGTGATTAAGACTAGATAATGACTCAAAGTGCATGATTTTTTGTATAAATTTTCCCCCACTTTATGTTGGTGAGAAAAATGCTCGGCAACATAAAATAGATAGAGATGCATACCTGATATCCATGTAGATTGATGTAGAAAGCATGCCGAGGGACTAGAAAAAGCGTGGAGTGATAAAAATATGGAGTGTGGATACTAAAGATGCCAAAATGTAAAAAGGTGATGAAAATGAACCTAGGGCGAAAATGCATGTGTAAATGTTGATGTGTGTGATGTACTTATTGTTAGTTTCATGTTGATGTTGTTGACTACTTGCTTCCCATACAGATGGACTTGCAAAAGAGAAGACGATCAAGTAGTCAAATACACATGTATATAACAAAAATGTGTGTAAAAACGCATGTATTTATGTAAAAAGTATGTAATGAAAGTAAGAACATGAAAAAGTAACATGTGCACCTAATCCGTGATGAGAAAATAATGTATAAAAGATCTTGTTTTTATTAGATAAGGTAGAAAAGATATTGTAAATGTCGATGAAGTGTGAGTTTTTTGGGAAATCTCACGCCACTAGCTGAAGAGTATAGGGAGGAAAACAAGGAAAATTTTAGTGGCGAATATTCGTTAATTCGTGAATATTCTAATTTTTTAAATTTGAAATTGGTTATTTTTTTCGGTACCAACTAGGACCAGCTCACCAAAAGTTTCGAGGTACAAGTTGATTTTAGGGGTCGGTTCACCAAGGAATTTACACCAATAGCCAACTATTATCATTTAAATCACCCTTAGTGTGAAATTAAAATATGTCAATTTGCCAATATATATATATATATATATATATATATCATATATATATATATATCTATATATACTATTTAAGTATTTATAATTCATTATTCATAGTTCCAAACATCCAACTTCCCCTTCCATAAATTGTGATTCTTAAATATTCCTCGCAAATTCGCAATTCCTTTCTGCTGATCGTCATCAACCTGACGACCGGTTACCATATATTTCCTTTATGTTTTCAAGGTACTTTAAATTGTTTTTTATTATTTTAAGTGCGTAAATTTGTCTACCATGCAATAGTGTTTGCATACTCCATGCAGATATGCTACCGACCAAGATACATAGTATGCTTCCAACCGGTATCATATAGTATGTAACCTACCGGCTAGCATACAAGTATACTAGCAAGCGATTAGTATACTGTATGCTACTGGATGCAATTTGCATATTGTCTGGTATTTACATGCAATCTACCGGTAGCATACAATGTATGCTACCAGACGACAATGCAACTATGTTACCACCAGTTTGGCATGAATGTATGCTATCAGCCCGATTGTAACATGGAGTATGCTACCGGCCGACAGCATGTAGTATGCTCCCGGTCGGAAACATGTACTGGGTGACAATACTGTATGTTCCAGACTAGGTTTTAGCATGACTGTATGCTGCCAGCCGTTAGCATATTGATGCTTCCTATTGGTAGTAGCATCGTATATGCATGCTACCGGTACCAATAGCATAATTTTCATATCTGAATTTGGTTTCATTTACAAATTTTAAAATACTGTTTATATTTTGATTAAACTGATCTATTTTAAAATTTCTCATGGATAGGTACAATGGCTTCTCTGAACAATCAACAAAATCCAGATAAACTAAAAATAAAAAGTAGCATATTAATTTTTTTTCAGCCAACAAAACAAAATGAAGACCCAACATGCATCCACTGGAAACATTAACATGGGTACTGGTAAGTTGTAACAGATTATCATAACCTTTTTCCTCTTTTTCATCAATTCAGTTTAATTTTTTTAATATCTTTGTAACATTCAAAACATTTTTCATTTTTTATTATAAAAACCCCTATTATTAATTTTATTTAGCATGAAACAGTAAACCAAAACATAAACCCTAAAGAAACAATTATTTCATTAGATGAATATATAATTGACTGGGGACCATACATGCCAGAGCTAGAAGATTGTCCTGATTGCCAAATGCATTCAATACATGAATGTTCAAAAGAAAACATTCCAGCAGAAGATGATATTGACAGGACCCTTGAAAAAAATAAATGATATTGACAATACACTTGAAAAAAATAAATATGTGAGAAAGAAGAAAACATCTTGGACAATAGGAAGGTCTTTTCAGGTAGATTGGGCAGCAAAATACCCATTCATTGAACCTGTACAACCAGATAATGGTAGTGATACTCCCAAAGAATGTAGATGTATTATTTGTGGTTTGAAAATTGGGTAAAGAACATAGAATGCAACTTAAATTGGACACTATAGAGAAACACCGTGGCAATGTATATTACACAGCCACTGAAAATGATGGAAAAATGTAAAAGAGTGCATGCATGTAATATATAAGGAGGAGTGTGACAATAAGATGAAACACACTCAAAAACTTCAGGAGAAATGAGGAACCATTAATGAAAATTTTGAAAAATATGCAAATGAAAATATGAAGGAAAAAAGTTACCAATTTTCAACCATATTCTTTATTCTTAAAATGGGCAGACCAATTTCAGATTTTTCATAATATAAGAAAATTTTCAAGTTCAATGGGTTTCCAAACCTTCCACATTCACATTGGTTAGAGAGTAGTGCTTGGGAGATGATGAGATGTCTTGTGATGATTGAACAAGAAGATCTGAAAGAAAATGTCAAGAATGCAAGTTTCATCTCCCTTTCAATTGATGAGGTTACAACTGTTGACAACACTTCTTGGGTTTGTATTCATGTATATACTTTCCAGAACCACACAAGGACACCTCATCTGTTATCTGTTCATAAAATGCAAGAAAATTGCAATGCTGAAAATCTTTGCAAATTGGTTATATCTAATTTGAAGGATATAACAGGAATGGATAATTATTCTATAGCTACAAATCTTATTTGTGTTGGTGTTGATGGTGCATCAGTGATATAGGGTCATAACAAAGGTCTATGTGTGCATCTCCAAACATATGTTTCTCCTTATATGATTCTTATTCATTGCATGGCTCACAGGATGAATCTTGCATATAGGATAGTAAGCACATTTGAATGTGTTGAAATTTTTTAAGAGCTTATCCATGAACTACATGCCTATATGTCAAGCAGTCTAAAAATATTTCTAGAGTTTCAGAAGTTTTCACTTGGGGTCATAGATGGTAAGAAACTTCTTAAAGATGTTGATACTAGATGGATTTCTATGTATGAGCCTGCACACAGAGTTTTTGAGGAATATCCATCTTTAACTGGTTTCATGTTTAAGAACCATAGGAAAGTTGACAGGGAAAAATATTTTCTTTACCACCTAACAGACTTGGAAACATTGTTTACACTTTGTGGGATTCTTCCAATGTTGCATGAAATGAATTGCATAACAAAGCTTGCTCAAGAATGATCTATCTATATAGCAGACTTCATTAGATTCAGGAAAAGGGTATGAAAAACTCTATAAATGTTATATAACTACAATGAATTCTTTAAAGGACATGTTTTCACTCACTAGCAAGATCTGATAGATTTAAATGATCCTAACCACTACTTCAAATTCAATATATGTGGTCATCTTTGTATCTTTGTTAACGGGAAGGAGATTCAAATGCACACATTCGAAAAAATGAGTGGATATTGTTGGATCAGAACTTGAAGAAGTTCATGTTACACATAATTTATATGATGCTTATTATATCTGAAACAAGAAAAAATTTACAAAAAATCTCACAATGCTTATCCAGTGAGATCAAAGATCATTTTAAAAAAGGTGAGATTCTTGAGGCCATGGGAGTGGTCAATCCTAACTTTTGGAATCATGTAGGAGGTAGAGCTGTAGCTGATTCATTTAAAAGACACATGGGTACTATCATAAAGCATTTTGGACAATCAGTTGAATGTAATAGTTTTTATATTAATGGTGTTCTTCAAAAGGAATCACTTACACTGCAATCAACTGATTTCGGCCAAGTAATGAGCGAACAATTTGAATTACTGAGTGAGCCAATAGAGAAAGGAGCAATTACACTTCTATGGAAAAATTTGTATCCTAGTACCATCCTTCATGAAAGTATTAGTGAATATTTCCGATTGTATGAATTATGTCAAACAATGATATTGGGATCAGTTGAAGATGAAAGATTTTTCAGCGCACTAACATTTATAAAATCAAAATATCGGAACAGACTGGATAAAAATCTTGAGACTTGCTTGAGATTATATGTTTCATGATATGATGTGGATACATTTCCTTATGAATGGGTAATGGCAGTATGGAATTCTCTTGCAGAGAGGAGAGGGATCAATAATTCTAATACATAGACTGCGGATAACAACGAAACTGTGATTGAAAATCACAGCGAAATATTAAATAATAGTGTTGTGAACCAAAAAGATATGTTTCACTTTGAGCTATTTGATTTAGAGTAAAGAAGAATGAATGTACATTTTAATTCTGGAAAGAAAATTTCATATAAGAATATAAAGATGTATATTGTTATTTTTTGTTATATGCATGTTCATTATTGAATAATATTTTCAATGTTGCAATTTGTTTAGAGTTTTTAAATGAGAAATGTCATACTTATTTTTTCTGTCATCTTTTAAATGATAATAATATCATTCCATTTATGGTAGATTTATTAGTCTTACGCATGAATATAGTACAAATATAACAACATATACTTTTTTAATTACCGATATTTTTAGATAATTTGAGTGTTTGTTCTTTGCAAAATAATTTCAGTGTTTGGAAACGAAACTTGTAGGTCTGTCCATAGAAATGATTTGAAAATGATAATAATAAATAATGTAATACGTAATAGTAATATCAAACACAATTGAGACTAATAATCACATCAAGAATCCATGTGAATAACTTATGCACTAATATAACAAAATTAAAAGTAAAATGCCACGTCGATTGAAATTTGAAACTTTCAATATTTTCATTAATAAGTATATATATTTATATGTTGAATTTGAAACAGTTTTACAAAAGATTCTAAAACCAACAATTACAATTTCACAAATTGTTTTCACAACAATGCCATCATCCTTGAGAAGCTTCTTCTCTATGGGTTTCTGTTTATGTCTTCTTTACAACAGAACTTTCTTTTACAACACTCGACTGAACAAGATCCTTTGCTGTACACTTCCATATTCAAAGAATTTCTTATTCTAGATTTGTTGCATCACCAGGCAGATAATAATGTTGGATCATGTTCTGCTTGCTTCTTCAAAAGTATCTCTGAATGCATTCCATGTGCCTTTATGATACTTCTCAAGGTATTATTTTGCTTGTTTAATATAACAAGATTTTGCTTCAATTCAATTGTTATATTTAAACTTTTTCTGGCACTTTTTAAATGCACATCAAGCATTGTAGCCTCATTTTTCAAATTTTCATACTTTGACTACATTTCAAAACAGAAAAACAACTAATAAAGTTTCAAAAAATTGTAAAAAAATATTTGAAAAATTTAGTAAGACTTACCAATGCCTCATCTCGTTCCGCATTTGCAATAACTACAAGGCCCTTGTCTCTCGACCACATATTGTGGTAGGCTTGTGCTTCTACATTTAAATTCTCAATTTTATTCAACATAATGTCCAACACTTCATCATCATAACTATTTTCAAAAGATACAGAACCAGACACAAGCTTGATTCAACAAAATATCAAGCTTAGCTGGCTCTTTTTGAACTGAAGAATACAATATATGTCTTTGGTTGTGATTTTTAAATCATGAATTTATTTCTTTAATAAGAACTTTAGCCCTAAAATCCACAATTTTAACTATTTAACATCAATATAACATCAACATTGGCTTCACAATTGGCATACCAAAAGAGCATTAAGTGCAAAAGTATTTTTTTGGTCATCGGTTAAGGAAACCAGTTATGTACTGGATAAGGTGTGCTTGATCTATCCACTCTTATTGGAGAAGGTTTCCTAGCCCCATGAATCATATCTTTGGGATTAAAAGTTCTATGGGCTTGAACTCCGCTTTCAATCCACAAATATTCCTCATCTAAATCAATTTCGTTCAAAACAAAAACACCATGTACTACTAGGAACAATGACCTAATGAAAACATTGGAAAATCTTTTGACAAAATTAAGGGTGCCCTTGCTTGAAGCTAGAGGAACAACATGAAATATGCTTGCCACTGTACACTTGGTCCTGATATTTTGTGGTAGAGCTGGAGGAGATGGCATCTTCCTCTTTATAGTAGATGGATTTTGAATTAGATGTGGAGGAGGCCCTACAACGATCAAATGTAATTTTGTAAATAAGATAAGAAAAGTGAAATGAAAAACAAAATAGGATTGAAATAAAATAAATGTAAAATTGTATCATATATGATTATAAATATTACTTTGTTTAAATGATTCCATCTGAGGTATAAATTGGGCCTGTTGTAGTTGAAATACCTCTTGTAGAGATGAAGATTAAAATGTATGGGAGTTGTATTGGTAGGTGTGGCCTACAATAAGTAATGACCATCAACGATTGAGGAGATTGTCAAATTTTTGTTTAAACCAATGAAAGAACACCTTCACAAACACTGCTGAAATTCATACCTGGAGCCAAAGAGTGAGGTACCGAACGATATTTCTACATCCTATCTGAGTTTGAAATCCCCTCTCAATCCTTTGGGGTTGTTCGGATCCACAAGAGGTTTATGATTCACAAGGGTTGTCCGTCCTTGGAGGTTTCTACATACAAAGCAAGAGCTAAGTTAACAATGCAAATATCTGATAATATATATAATTTGGATGTCTCTAAGCAAGTACGACTTGCCTATATTCAAAGGATATTGAAACATATGTCATACCACCACCTCATAAACCTAGCCAATCACATTCTGGTCTTAATCCCTATGCTATGGTCACATTTTTCAGCTTGATGGGCTTAATGACATCATCTTCCCTATTTGAAAGACTCCCATAGGCAAGTCGCACTTTTCCTCCTCATAATGATCATCTGATACATTAATTGAATCTCCTGATTTTGATATTGAAATTTTTACCTTTGATTAATAAGCTTTATCCCTTTATTATGCAGCCGCTGCAGCTATTTTCTGTTATAATTCTACCAATGATACCACTGGCCGACAATATAATAAAATAATAAAAACCGATAGTCACCCTAGAAACCTCCTATTGGCCAGTCGGGTAGACAAAAAGCTTCCAGTCGGTAGCTTCATCGAATGCTCATGTCGGATAAGAGGTAAAGTGACATCTAGTAAATGGCACCTTAAAAATTGGTCTTTTTCTATGCAACCAGTTCTTAAGTCACTATTATACCAGAAGTTTGTTTACATACACAAAAGCCATTCATGTTTCCTATTCTACATAAGTTTTAGTTCTTTTTTAGTATCTAGTAGCCCTATCTACTGCTGAAAAAACCCTAATGGAGTATTTTCAGATCTTATAGATTATATCTATCTGTAAATTGCTTGCTTGAACAAGACACCTATGAAATGATGAAGTAAGAACATTTTTAAAATAATTTGTATCAATGAATAAGGAAATTCAGCCTATTGAAGAATATATCAATTTCCATTTAGACCATGATCCCAACTGAATTAGTTCTTTAATTGGCATTAAGAATATTATGCATTTAAGAGAACTGGTCAAACCTCCATACTGTTTAGCACACAATTTTAGAGGATCCTCACATATCTACCATTTCACCAATCACGGCATCCCAAAGCGGCTGAATTCACATTTCATGAATAAAATATGCCATCAATATTCAGATGGGATTCATAAAACACTCTAACGATATAGGTCTAGGTCTAAGATATCATATCATCCAATTCTTTTTACTTTTCATTGTCGGAGGGTATTTCCATATTATGCACATAGTAATTTATGTACTTCACTCGAGGACATTTTTCCTTTTTTGAATCAGGATTACCACAGCAATGATGTGAATATGCTACCACAACAAAGCAGTATCTTAACATATGAGGTTTGCATACTATGTTAGAGTCTCATATCCAATTATCTACCTTAATAGAAAGGACATGATGCTACTACTCATAAGTTTATTTTCAGTTTTACATTTCATGTTGAACAGGCTCATATTTTACATTTCATTTCAATATGGTAACTAACTGGATGTCTCCTTGTATTTTTTCTTGCTAACTTCCCAAAACACTCAAGGAATTCAATGAACCATTGGTACAAGTAAAGACATAGTTATTGTAGAACAAGAATTAGCTAGTTCCAGGTCTGAGATAGCAGATAGTTACCAAGGTAGTGAAATAGGATATGAAAAATCATGCGCAATATACAAGCTGTGACTAGAAAAAAGTAAAAAGAGTACAGTCTACAAAAGAAGTAAAAAAAGAAAAGATTGAATCCAACGTTCATTTGAATGACAGAGGCTTGAGTTAAATGCATTAGGCTCTACAGAATTTTAGTCTTGGTTTATATTCCATGAATCAATAGAAGAATTTACGTCCACACCACTAAATCCAAGAAAAAAGAGTACAAATCTATCAGCTTTTTTGTTAACAATTCAAGAGAATCAGATTGAATCCCAATCAAAGATTATGGTGAGGCTTGAGTTAAAATTATTATTATGCTTTGTAGATATCATATGCTAGTATAGTTTGATTTGACAATAGAAAGAATAACTCCAGACCAGTTTAATTATAACAAAAAATAGCTACAGTGGCTGCATCGTAAAGGGATGCTTCTATTAGAGGTCATTTCCAAACACAATATACTCAACATAGAAGGGAGCATTCAGATGAATGTGAGCCAGTTAATAATCAGGTCACGAGGCACGGCCATTTATTCCTGCATCTATTCAAATGGAAGATGATTCCATGGAGAGAACACTCTATAGCCTGACATCATCTGACCATGTATCCCAAAGGATTAATACGCCAGGTATGGTAGATGTGATGGTCCCGTATATATGACATATGCTCTGAATATGTTCCCCAACAAAAAATGTAATTACATTATTTAGAAGGCCCATAGGATAGGTGGATATTTACTCACCAAACCTTAAATTCCTTTGCATTTAGATCACCATTTCTCCTAGTAGCACAACATAATATCCTCAAGCTCATGACTCATCCTCAAAAATCGGAGATCCAACATCCCAACCTGAATGCAACGTCAAAATATGGATGCAAACTAACCACAATACGCTTTGGTCATGGCACACTTAATTGGATTATAGAATAATCTAAATAGCATCCTATCTATGACTAAAGAGTATGACTCACAACTCTTGTAGAATGGTATCGTGCTCGGGGGTCAACGTACTTTAGAAATGCATATTGCCGGTCGTTAGTGCTACATACAACGCCTACTTTGTACTCTAGCCGGTAGTATTGGACAATGCAGTCGCCTTTAGTAGCTTCTTAAAATGTGACATATGTAACTTGAATCCATTCCAACCTATAATACACAAAGAGAGAAGTTAGATAGTTGTGCATCCACATCGATCCATCCAATTCGAATCTATAAAACCCACTATGCATTCACTACCACCTCTAGAGTACATGATCCCCAATTGAGAAGTACTCTAAATATTTTCTCAGGATATATGCTTTAAGGGACACCTCCCAAAGGATTCTCTCGGAAAAAATCCTTACGTGTATCATACACATTTTAACCAGTTCCCAAAATTATAGAAATCTCTATAATTTTTGGTTGAGTATAAGAACAAGACCCCCCACATGCTACATGACACATAGTAGCATGTAGACTTGAGGTATAGGTACATGGTGTTATCATAAAATAGATTGCTGATTGATAACTGGGGTAGATGATGATTAGTACTTGTCCATGTACAAATGATGTCTTCCAACACATGTGCTAAGGACATGCTTAGGCTATGAGATAAACCACTATCCTCCATGATATCTATAGACTGTGTATCCCGAGAAATTAATGCATTGTTTAACTTCCAAGTTGGTTATATACGCTCCAAGAATTCTTCTTACCATTCATCCTTCAAAAGCCTTGTACCAAATTGAAATGAAATATTTCCAGTGAATAACCAAATCATCTACATAAAGCACCACAATGTATGGGGTGATTGATTCATCCATATGATGCCCCCTACATTTATGGGTACATATGACAACAGCTTTACAAGTATGCGGCCCATAAGATAGAGGACTAACTTGCCTCATATAGACATTATGATCAACCTCACATCTAGGGGGAAGGGGATGTGCAAGATAGACATCAAGGCTATCTATTTTTTAGACCACGTGGCAAAGGTCACAAGTGTTCAACCTACTAGAGAGACTTCTTGCATACTATAATACAAGCACAAAATACACAAACAATGCTGTAAGTAGTTAATGTAAACACCTTTCTAGGAAGATAACACAAATCTGATCGACACACAGCTGGTAAATAATTACATTTCCAAACCACTCAACTGCTGTCGTAAGACAATCAAGGAAATTAATTCCCGCTTAACCGTTCATGCAAACAAGTCTGTCAAACTTTGGATTTTGGGTCACAAAAATATGAAGAACAATATGCAAATAATGACAGATTTCGCACATGCCAACCCGAAACAAATAATTTTGACCTAAACAAGTAGGTCGCCCAGCACTTTTAAATGTTGCACATGAAGCACATCCTAGCATGTTAGAAATTATGAAATCAATTTATCCTTAAATCCTCCTATATAATATGATAAAGTCAGTGTGCAATATTAAATCAACCCTGAAATGATAACACCTGTAATGTACGAATGTGGATGCCCCCAGGAGCCGATGTGGGTCTAGTCATAGGTACTACGCCAATCATCCATGCTGTGTGTAATGGCCCAAAATAATTTGTGATCACAACTAGAAAGAATGTGAACACGTATGTGTGTATGATAAAGATAATAAAATACAATATATCTATCTAGCATGTGTAATAAAGTGAACATGTAAAGGTAAATTTAAGTAAGAGTAAATGCAACCAAGACATACAATATGTTATGGATAGATGGAATGGAATGCAAAGTGAATGATAGGAGCTGCATCAATACATCCAAATATCCTCCTCAAATAAATGTGCCACTTATCCAAACAAGTCACCAATGCTTGCAAGCATAAATCATACAAAGAACATACTTCAACACAAGATAACTCAACAAATGGAACAAGAGAGAATACTTCAATTGATCAAATCAGCTTACTAACTTCCCATGCAAGAATGAGAGAGAAAGCTTTAATGGGAATGCATCCCAACTCCAAGCATGGAGCATAAAATAAATATCATCATAACATGAGTCTAACAATGATCCTAACACTCCTTTTATAAGCAAGGAGGCACAAAATTTGAAATCCCTAGGAGAGAGAAATTATTAAATAAAACCAGTTTATTATCCCTAGGTGTGGTGCCCCCTTTTAAAAAGGGTGATTTTAATATTTAAAAGTCACCTTAATATTATTTAATTAATTCCCCTTTTTAATTTGCATTTTGAGAATTTAATTAAATAATTACTTGCTCCATAAATATTAAATAATCAAATAAATATTGCTTTATAATGTCAAATGATTAAAATCACTCTCTAGACAATATTATAAAATTATTTAATATAATTTTCCCCTTGCAACATCCCTAAAGCCCACAAAGAATGATAGGCTAAGGGTCTTCAAAAATGGGGACATTACATAATGCTTTAAAGATAATAGACACATGCAGATTAACGAGTGGAAAATGGTGAAGCATTTGGATGCCCCAACAAGTAGGATGGTAGAGGAATGCCCCCTTAAGTAGGTGGGTGACACAGCGAAGCGGTGGAAAACCCCTTGATAGGAGGAAAACGAAGGAAAAAACAAGGATATGAAGGACTGTGCTCGTAGTATGAGCATCATCTGGAGAGTATGAATATAAGAGAAACCTTTATTTTACCGTTGCATAATAGATTTTTCACCATGCTTATTAAGGAATCAAGATGGTTAACCCATATGTGTGTAAAAAAACACATACACACACACACAAAAGAAAAGAGAAAGAGAAAAGCAAGCCCAATATGAACAGTAGGTGCAGACATTATGGTTATAAAGGAACCAAGATTTTATCACACTATTTGCAATTGGTTCAAGAAGTAAACTTCAACAATGCAACACGACGTTGAAAAAGAAGACAATTAGTCATGCCCCTAATGCATGCCATAATGATGATTAAATAGATGTAAATGCTTCCAAGTTGGGAATAGGATTAGATTGAAGAGCGAAGTGATGCTTAAATACTCCTCGTAACACTCTTGTTGGATTTTTTTTACAAATGATCTGAAAGAAATTTCCCCAGGCAAAGTTATATCACGAGCGAAAAACAATTTTGTTACTTGCCCCAAGAAAAGTTAGTAATCATGCAAAGGGAAGAAAGTGATAGTTGTAAGATTGGAATGATCACTAGGGTAGTAGATAAAGGTATAATTTTATCAATATTGTGGTGAAATGTTGAAAGATTCATGTTAATGGTTTTTCAATTGTAGGATTTCGATGATAAGTGAATGTTTGTTTGAAATTTTTTATGATTTTTTTGAATTTTTAATTATATGATTTTTTTGTGGGTTTACAAAATTTCAGAGAATTTGAAATACAAATACAAAGAAATGTAAACATACCATGGCTTATTTAATAAACCAAGAGGAAAACACAACACATGCAAGTGGTAAAAAAGACATGAAACAAGCATGTAAACGAACCCAATATAAACAGGACTTAATAACATCAAATTTATTTGTGAACTAAGATGCCAAGAATTATCTTGCAATTGGTCTACAATGAAGGTAAACAAAGTACAAAAAAAAAAAACTGACATAAGCAAAAGCATCGTCACAATGTTGACAAACCGCAAAAATACAACACAATTTGCAATAACAACATCTACTGACACTCCGAATGTGTTCCACATTGAAGAACTAAACATATATGAATGCCCCCCAAGTGATACCTTAGAATGTGAGAGGATTGAATTAGGCCAAAGAGTGGAGTGATGCTTAGATACTCCAAACAACTCTAATCAGATCCCATTGAAGTTAAATCTATATTGGATTTATTCCAAGTGTGCCCCAAGAAAAGTTATATTGCGAAAGGGTAATTGATATCCTCAAGCATAGATATACACCATGGGAAAGAAAAGTGACCAGTGAAAGATGATCTAAAACAATAATGAGGAGTGCCATCAAATGGCGAAACTGTTGAACTGTGTTATTCAATTGCTGAGATTGGTCAAACATTATAAAAAAATTATATATTATTTTCGGAGTTTGGAACAATTTTATATTGTTTTTGTATTTTTTGAAACATATTTGAATGTTTTTGAATTTTGTGAAACATATTTGAATGGTTTTGTTTTTTATGAAAAATATTTGAATGTTTTTGAGTTTTGGAAAACATATTTGAATGTTTTTGTACTTTTATGAAACATATTTGAATGTTTTTGAGTTTTGGAAAACATATTTTAAAGTTTTTGTATTTTTGAACATTTTTAATTGTTTTGGTAGTTTTGAGAAACATACTTGAATGTTTTTTGAATTTTGTGAAACATATTTGAATGTTTTTTTTTTAATTTTTGACTTGGTAAAGGGTTGTACAACTTGAATGTAAGTACAAACAATTGCAAGAATTCCATTCCATTGGAAGAAATGTAGATGATTTAATGATAGGATGTCTCACTCCATTCGTGACTCCACGCAACTAGGAAGATGCGAGGACTCATCACCGAGAGCCAAAAATCACATAAGAACGAGATGAATAGTGATATGTAAATGAAGATGATGGATGCTAAGACACAAGGTGTAATAATGATCCATATGAGAAAAATGTTCCTCATCTCTAGTCAAGAGTATCTGACCAATTCCAAGATGATTACACTTTATAGGTTTAGAATTGACTTAGCTGGATGTTGATGGCCTATTGATTGGAAAAATATGGTTGAAGGAATTATTGTTTCTGCTTAACATGAGCAACTAAATCACTTATTGGTATGTTTTTGATTAATCACTTTTGATTCATATTTGATAAAGGGTTTATTGATTAATTATTTTTATGAAGGACCCCCTACATGTTGCCCCATGTCACCAATTAGAGACAAGGGCTCAACACCAAAGAAAAAATATTGGCGAGTAATGACACCTACCTCCATTCCCATTCTCATACTACCAGTGAGAAGTATGGGCTCATCACCGAAGACTTTGAAAGACGAAAGGTGTAATGATTGATTTTATAGTTTTTTTTTGTATTTTATACTTTGATTTTTCCTTGGAAGGAACATTTTGGCCCCAAGTCTCAACCTCATGTGACTAATAAGATGCAAGGGTTCAACATTGTAGACTGAGATGGACGATCAAAAGGTCTGGGTAAAGAATTTTAGTGCTTTTTGTTAAAGAGATAGCTTATTTTAAAGGAGGATTTTCCATTAGTAAGCTTCGAGACAAAAACATAGGTAAAAATATATGAAATGGTAGAAACCATAACAAATGTGAGACAAACAATGCCCAATAGAAACAAGGTTAACCTGTTTCGTAGAAGGTGAAGAAAACAGATATATGATAATGGTATGATTAAGATAATTGCATTATGGATGACCTTGATATTTTTCTAGCCAATAAGGAGGATAGTAATGATTAGGTGGTAAAGTAATCAATTGATGACTAAAGAGCTCAGTAAGAATGTCATGTTGCTTAGTATTGCGATCAAAGGTGAGAGGATCTGGTAATGGTATGACTTGAGGCTCATTGATATGAAAACAAATAGTAGATATAGAATGAATATGGGATGTAGAAGGAGAACAAACATGAGCCTGAGAAGATTCCTTAAGCTATTGGATTTCAAATTTAAGAGATGCGATCGTGGATTCCATAACCTGAAATTTGCCATAAAATAAATAATGTAAAGCTGGAATTGAATCCAATATGGGTTCGTTAGATGGAGTATCACGAAGGCTAGGGTAATCAAATAAACGATCAAAAAATAGCACTTACTTTGATTGCAGAGGCATATCTTGAGGAAGATACATGGTGTCTAAGGATTTATTGTAGAAAAACCTGGCAATTGGGATGAATCTTAAGTAAATTAAACAAATGAAATTTAGAGGAATTCGACGACCCATGATAGAGGACAGATGAGGATCCTAAGCATATTCGAAAGCGACCGAGTTCAATAAAATGATTATTTTAAAATGTAAATATCCTAGCCTAATCTAATGCAAGTTTATAGTAAAGTAAATGAATAAATGAAATACTAAGGACAATAACTCAAACAAAACTAAGAAAGTAAAAATATGAAACCCTAATGTGCAAAGAGGGTTGGAAGAGACCTTAGCTGATTTGAAGATGCCACAGGATTGTGTCGAAGTGAAGGCCGATTGATCAGGAATGGGAGACCAGATCACATAAGAGCATGGAGAAAATATAGATTCAAGTAATTTGGCTGGATTGGGGCACCTGGAAAAGGGATTGGGGCACCCTACTCTGGCAATATGGGTGCCCTGGTCTGTGCGGGGAATTCTGGAAGCCAATTTCACAGTGTCGCCAGAATGATAGTGAAGTCTTCACTGCTGGTCACATGTATGTCGCACTTAGATTGTTGATGTCATTATAAACCTACAATAACGGAATCACCTATAAAACCACAAACAAAACATCAAAAACCATACAAAATAAAGATACATATGAAGGGGTCAGAATTTCCTTAGATTCCAAATTGATAGAATTATCACTGAGCGCTGCACTACATCTCAAACCAAATGTAGTTTTTTTTTTTTGTGGTGTGTGTGGAATTGTGCCCTAGGTTGCTCTTGTGCCATGTCACACTTTGTGAGCAATGAGCAAGTAACTAGATGTAGAATGTAAATAATATGTGCATGGAAACAACATACTCCCCTCCTATGAAGCGTGATGCAAATGAACCAACCTTGTGTGCTCTTGTGATGGAGCTAGATGGATGAAAATGGAGATATAGATGCCTTTGATGGATGCAACCTTAGGTGGAGATAGTAGATGTTTAGTGCTTGGTCCTTTATTATGATCACATAAATTTATATTTATATGATTCCTTCACTCAAATTTTGTAATTAACTCCTGAAAAGGTAGACTACCAAAAAGATAAGATGCTCAAATAGCTAGAAAAGACCCAGAAAGTGTGACCAAAGCACAAAGAGGACAAGGGCACCCAAATGGGACTAAGGCACCTGGTGCTAGCGTCCTGGCTGGGCGCTGGTGTCCAAAATGAAAAATGTCAAAAGGTAAAAAGATAGACTGAGTAAGTAAGAGTGCAAAGACTGAAAGCAAAAATCATTAAAGTAAAGAAAGGTGGCCAAAGACATGGGTTAATTAGTATTTTTATTACGTAGGAACCATGCATGAATAGTAGTATGTGATCGAGACTAGATAATTACCCAAAGTGCGTGATTTTGTGTTTACAGGGGGTACTACAACGTCATACCAATCAGTGAACTTTCTATGTAATTCAAGTATGCACACACTTTGAGGTTGTTGGGGTACTCCTTAAATGAGTTTTATGGCTTAAGCCGACAGTACTTTTTACAGTTATAGAAAAAATAGCCACAAGATCATTGTCAATTCAAACCTACATGAGCATATAATGTGCATGGTTTAGTTTCATCATGATTACCCGTAGGTATCCCTGCACACAAAGTATTAGTAGTTTTCTTAGCACACGATTAAGGCGACCTATAGTTAGTAGTTTTGATGTGTTCTTCGCAATGCGGTCCTACAAACAAGTGTTAGCAAATTTTCTTGAGATAGAGAGGACAAGATGATAACATAGTTGTAACTCAAGTTCATGATAATCTAATAATTCTTAGCAAGCACTATTAGTCCTAGATCACCCCCACATGGGATAACTTTGATTCAAGAAATAATAAGGAATACAACCTTCTACTATTTACCAAATAGAAATGATCATGTTTACTAATATTCCAATATTTCTTAGAAAATGCAGTTGAAAGAGAACTACATATGATTCCCCATGATTATTCTTGTAAAAAATCAACCCAAATGATTTCAAACGTGAGCAAAAAGTTGTTGACCATGATTTAAACATTCATATGTTCAAAATAGTGAATTAGTAATTGAAAAGGATTCAACAGGGAACTAATAATGCCATGCCAAAGGGTATAGGGTACCTTCCAAATGATAAACAATGGTTAAAGGACTGCAACATAAAGTTTTCCTGCATTACGATCTTTTATCAAAGCTACATTCAACCCCCATGACTTAGAAGATAACTGGATTAGTAGATATATGTAAGGTGGATCCTCCTGACAAAGTTGAGTCATCTAGTGGAGTGTGAGCATCCCTCCCCGGGATGGATCCTTCAACCCTAGTGTATACAAGATATAAAAGAAATCGTGCCTAGTGCTCTCTTTTCTTTTGTAATTCTTGTGCTTTATGGTTTCCCTTTGGGCATTTTCTACTACCTACATGGCATTTTTGTGGGACTGTGAATTGTTTTAGTCGCCCCCTACTAATGTAACTCTCTTATATTATTATTATAATGGATAGTTCCAATAGTAATAATAAGTAAAGTTGGAATTAATCCTCCCACTTGAGACTTTTCATAATTGGCACTTCAAAATAACTGTTCCATTTAAATTTTGCTTCCATGGAGATAATGGTGACCAGCTAGTGGGGTAACTCATAAGAGCCCCACCTTAAATGTTTTTATTTCCCAAGTAACTACCCATGATTCCTTTAAATGATCAACACTCCATTTCAATAAATAATGAATTGACCACTTTAAAAGACTTTTAAATTAAACATCCATATTGAAATATAACACACACATATTTTAAAACATTACACATCCATATATTTTAAAACATTACATATAACACACACATATCAACAAAGAGCCATATGAATATGGCTTGCTCACTTAAAAGGAAAAGCCATATCTTCTCCATATTTTACTTATATAATAATATCACTTAAATCATGTCAGTGTGAGCTAAGACACACAATACCACAATAGAAAACGATTATTAAACTATGGTGTTAAGATATTTCAAACTACACATTCGTAGTAAGAGATGGTGTGGTGTGTTATTAGGATTTTCCCAATGGCTTGTGTCATATGATATAATTCAGGTAGTGAGTGTCATCACTTATGCTCTGACCAAAATATGGCAAACATTAAAAACAAGTTAATAAAAACATAATGGTCAACAAGATATGGAGATCAACATGCAAGGTTCATTAGTAAAAACTTGGATGTTACCACTACCCATTCTTGCGCACGTGCTATGTGTGTATGCTAATTCTCTTTTACCTTGATCTAATTTTGATTGTTTACGTTCCATTTGTAATTAATCTTCTCTCCCATGAAGATCTCTCTCTCTCTCTCTCTTTGTTTCCATCGTTTCGGCGAGGGTGAAGTATATGTCTCTCCATGCACCTCTTTACATAAAAATAGGTAGTTAATCTGCTACTTTTAATGAGAAAATAGACGAAGCACAATAATAGTCATGAGCTCTAAGCTTTTGTGGCCTACGAAATATCACCATTTCATTCCACTTTTTAATACATAAATTAACCAACTACAATGCATTATTTAATATTTCCCTATAAAGAAAAACACTACATGACATAAAAGGCGTGGAGGTTGCCCCCTCGAAGTGGCTTAGTCATTTATACTTCATATTATGATCTTATCTCTCTATTTTGTTTTTCTACTGTTGCTAATATTCTAATATATGCAAGTAATTTCCTTACAAGTTGGTATCAAAGCTTTGATTTGGGGTCAAAATTATGTCGAAACACTAATTTTTGGATTCACCTTTGGAGGAGCGTCATTAGGACACGTGGTTCCCTCTGCTGGCTCTTCCATACTTAGTCAATTCTAGATTCTTCCCTGAATGGTTTTGAGCCTGAAGACTTTGAATCTTCACCGCTTCTTCTCCTTCTTGCTCCTGGCTTATCTGCGACATTGCTCAGCCTCCATTTCTGAGCCCACATTTAACCTGTTTGATGAATTTAAGGCACGTGTTCACTTGACAGAGCCGTTTCTTCTCTTTCTTCTTGCACAGGGTTGTTTAAACTTTCACAGGCCCCACCATTCCATTGTAGAGTCTCCCTGCAACCTTGTTTGTCATCCTGTAATGTGAGCTCGAGGGTCTGAGTCATTTCATTCATAATTTCCTTATGTGCAAGAGTTGTCTTGACCAAATTTTCTGGGGGGGTGAATTTGGGATAACAAGAACACTACAGAACAAGCTGGATTTGGATCTTCTTGAAAGGATGCAAGAAAATTAAGAAAACAGATGGTAAATGTAAGAAACATAGATCATGTCAATGATGACTAGGATAGGTCAACAATAACTGGGGATTGACAGAATGAATATGAGATGGAAGAGGGGACAGGATGACTAGATCTGAAATTTGGATGATTGGGATTAGAAAAGTGATGGGTAGATGACAAAAAATAGAAAATAGAGAGATTGGTTGACGGTGGCTAGGCTGGTTCAATGGCGAATGGGGAAGATATAATACTAAACAAATGAAATGGAAAAAATGACAACCTATGGATGATGGTGGAGGTGACTAGATGCAAACATGAGTCCTTGAGCTATATGTAGATCTTGCAAACATAATGATGATGGTTACAAAAAGGTGGTGATTATGGATCTAAGCATGCAATGAAAAGAGGAATCCAAGGCTCCCTAAATGAACACAAGATCTAAAATAAGGCTTAATAATAGGATGATAGTTGCAAACACACATTGGAAACCACAACAAAGGTAATAAGAGCTCAGAAAATCTCAAAATTACATCCCTGAATAAGGAGTGGTAAGGGTGGCTTTATAGGGTTGATGACGACCTAGATGGGTCTCTGCCGAATGTGGGGACCCATCCATTTAGGTGGTGGATGATGCCTAACTTGAGGCATTGAGCCCATAATAGGTGAGATTAGGGTATAGATGGATAAAGACGAGCTAGGGTTGTATAGGGAAGATACATGGATAGTTGGGAGGTTGAAAGGAGTAAATAAAGGCCATGGATGGGTAAAAACATTAAATGATGGCCTAGGGATAACAAATTGGAAGGTTTAGGGATGAGAAATGGGTTAGATGAAGATTAAGATTAATTAATGATGATTAAGTATAATTAGGAACAGTTTAAGGAGAATAAAATAATGAGATGAGGACTAGAGTTGATTAATGGCGATTAAGGGTGATTAATATAGATGGGACAATGGGTTGGACAAGATAGTATTAAGGGTGGAAAATGGTAACTAATGGGATAAATTGAATTTAGGAGGAAATATGAAATTTGAATGGGTGATCATGATGAAAGAGAGTGAACATGTGATGGAAAGGGGGAACAGTACGATGGGAAAGTGACATGCGAGGATGATAATCGGCAAGTGACCTTCCCCGTACCCGACCTCCCGAGGTCGTGCCGAGACAGCCGGTGGTTTAAGATGCGGGTGACTTAGATGAAGTCACAGCCGGGATTATGGTCAGTTTTCTATGATAGAAAAGCTACAAGCGAGGATGAGAATCGGCAAGCAACTTTCTTATGGCTAACCATGGGAGGATCAGTGACTAAGATCTGGTAGTTTGATCTCCTGGTAGCTAAAATGAAAAAGGGGAGATTTAGAGGCTATGAGCGGGGGTAGCATAAATTCCCTAGTGATTTACCCTCCTAACTAGAATTTAAGCGTTTAATCTAGTTATGGAATCTCCAAATTAACTTAAACTGAAAATAACAATTTATACTACTACTGAAAGGGAAACTAATCTAAACAAAATATATGATTGAAACATTATAATTACAAGCAACAATTAAACTACTTTTATACTAAAACTAAACAAGTGAGATAACCCGGTGTGGTTATTCACCTGTGCAGATGTGTGAATCTAAATAAAAGACAGCTAATTAACTTAATTGAAAACCTTCAATCCTACCTCAGAAGTGAGGAACAAATCATAGTTTCTCAGAAACTATCATTCCCCACAGCTTCCCCGGCAATATTGAAAGCGAGCTTTAACTGAAATAAAATGATTCACTACTCTATTTGATAATAACTTTGACGAATTAAACCTGGAGTTTACTGAGCAGAGGCAAATCCAGTTGTGTTGTAGCTTGTCCCCTCAGAGTGATCTCTTCGTTCTTGCATGTTCACGTGAATCCAGAAAGAGTAGGAGTATGGCAACATCAGCAAGAGAAGGAACTGGGACGACAATTACTTTGAAGTAAAAATGGCACAAAGCACAAGTAGGAGAGGGATGGCGCAAGTGAACTGGCTTGGCCTATGCGATTCCTAGCAGGGTTGTTGCAGCAATGATAAAACAAAATGATAAACAGCAGGTACTCAAACAATGAATAATAGCAGCTTCAAAGAAATACAACGAAGTACAAGTAGGAGAGGGATGGCACAAGAGAACAGAGCTTGGCCTATACGATTCCTAGCAGGATCGTTGTCGGTGTACAGTGAGGCATAACTAAATACTCAAAATTCTAATCCATGCTAAAGATAAAATGATTCATAAAATAAATCTAGGACTGAGTATTGAAGACTAAAGCTCAAGAATGAAGACTCCAGACCAAAGAACCAAGACCAAAACAAACCAGACCATGGGTGAAACAACAGCACTGCCTGCACAAGATGGGTATGTGGCTTACCAACAGCTGAACAATACTATCTAAACATGTAATGAACTATACTATCAATCCTAAGCAAGCTAACAGACCAAACCACTGAAAAATGAGAAGACTCTAACAAGGAAATGGTGGCCATTTGCCTCAGCACAAGCTACATATTTATAGCATTTGCAAACACCAGAAGGCAAGTTCAAATTGAACTCTCCCACTATTAAATAAAGATAAAACACTGTTCAGTCGGCAAAAACATAAATACGAGCTTTAGTCGGCAAGGAAAGTGGGTGAAAAGTGAATTTTCACGCATGACGCGAACGTCGGAACATTCTGGAAAATGCGTATAGGACCGCCGCCCTGCTCAGGGCGGTGGTTACAGGACCGCCGCCCTGTTCAGGGCGGCGGTCACGAGACCGCCGCCCAGGCAGGGCGGCGGTTTCGTCACTGAAGACCAAAAAGCCAAGAAAAGAGGAAAAAGGGGAAAACAAAGCACGCGGTGGCTAAGCGGGGCATGCGGGATGTTAACGCATGTTCTGTAAAGCTTCTCTGGATCCCGAACACCTTGCGAAGAGACCTGTATCATCATTGGGGCATTTGTAACATCTTTCCGGTGGTGTAGTACATACAATTTTGGGTACGTACATATTGCCCCCTCGGAGAAGCGTTTTAGCCATGAAGAGGCATAAAACGTTGGGTCCGAGTATGGCGGTCCCAAAATGGGGAGTTAGAGGCTATACCTGACATGCCCGTGTGTCGAAGTGCCGCCAACTTTCACATGCTTTTCAGAATGTATGCAATGGATGACAAGTGATAACAAATGTTAAACAGAATGTTTTTACTTTATTTGCTTTTGTAATGCTGATATGTGATGACAAACATGTTGTAGTTTTGAACTTTTGGCCTCTTTAGACAATGTCTGTGATTTCTTCTTATGTTGGCAAAACGTGATGAATGTATAGCGATAAAGAGATGAACTTGCCCCAATCCCAAATCCACGCAACTAGTAAGATGCGAGGGCTCAACACCAAGAATTGGGAAGGGCACAAGTTGTATGAGTTTGATTTGAGTGGAATGATGAGAGACATACAAAACAAGAACAAGAACCAAATTTGGACCTACACACCCACCCTACTCAGAACTACTACCAAGCTTAGAAGGCCACTTACTTTTCAGTTTATCTAGACTTAGATTCATAAATGGCAACCTGGTTGACAAAATCTGGTTTTGAGGATTTGATCTCTTTGGAATTTAGATGTTTGGATATTTGCCTTCTTTTAACAGAATTTGACTTGTGTTTTTAGCATACCAAGATTTGTTAGTTTGTGTGACTGGACCCCCCACACCTTGCCTCACGCCACTAGTAAGAAGCATGGGTTTGTCACCAAAGGCAAGATACAGGCGAGTAAGGGCACTTCTTTCCTTTCCCAACCTCACATCACCAGTAAGAGATGTGGGCTTATCACCGAAGGTTGATGGGGCAAAGAAGTGTGTAAAATAAAATATTTTGTTTGCTTGGCGCTTTTGATTTCATTTGATTTTGACATTTCTGATCTATGACTTTGGGATATCCTTTTGTTCCAAGAGATTTTAAGAGGGATAGATGTGACACCAAGAAGCTTCTAGAACAGACCGTAGGCAAGGACAACTTTACCTAGTAGAAAGAAAGAGCAAAGCCAAGTATGCAGGTCTTGGTATGGTTTCCGTCAATGTTTGTCTGTCAAACTTGATGAGAAGATTTGAAAGTACTTGATGATGTTTGAAGAGATGTGATTTGAATATTTTTGCCAATATCTTCAGAAATTTGTAACAGATTACTTAAGAGTAAGTTCCTGGACTACAATATTTATGAAACGAGTGAACAAAATGAACCAACTAAATTACTAATGTAATGCAACTGCAACCATGTACATATGAAAATGCAGGTGGAACCATATGTCATGATGTCTAAGGTGAAGAAAGTTGACGAATATCAAATTCTTCACCCCTAGAAGTACACAGCGGAGAACCATTATCCTCAAATTTTTCATTTTCTTGACGAGGGCCTACCATTCTAGGTTTGAACTTACAACCCTTGCCCAGAGGTGTATATGTCCCATTATTAAAAACATTTTTCTGAAAGAGGCATTCGCGTGCCTCTTTGTCATGTTTTTGAGAGATGACATGTGGGTGAGCATGACTATGCTGCTCAACCTTCTCTCTCATAGTGAGCATTGTGTTAATGATGAGGTCTTGCCCCATGGATAGGGAAAACTTAGCTTTAGACACGCATGGGTCGAAGCTAGACTTTAGAATAGGGTAGTGCCTAGAGATGGTTTTGATAGGCATCGTTTCAATTGTAAATTGCCCTTCTTCGTTTGTTAATTCTATCATGTTTATATCTAGATTTAGGTCATCGGAGGGAAGAGATGCTATGCCGAGAAGACTACCCATTCCTTGAGGTTCGAATGGGAGAAAGATTCGGTTCGTCATTCTCCAAGAGTTTCATAATTCCTGCTGTGGCTTTAGTGGAGACTGTTTCCACAGAAATTGACTTATCTTTATTTGTCTTTGCCACCTCGTATATTAAATCATAGGATCCTACCGGTTTAGCATTTGTAGGAATTTCATCTCATGTGGAGAAAATATCAGGTAGGGGTTGTGAAACATACTCCTTTGTCCGAGTTGTTGCATTAATTTCACGCTCAACCTCTAGCTCAACTAATCCCAAGATTTTTGTATTACCATTTGAGCTTAGGTTAGGAGCAATCTGAGAGTTGTCAGGAGTTGAGGCGTCTTGATTGTTATTTCTTATTATGATACCTTTGTTTTTCCCATTTGGATCTAACCTGTTATTGTTATAATGATTTGGGAAAGGATCATTGAAGATCTTGAGAGGTGCATTTTGAGGGGAAACTGCCCCTGCAAAAGTATTTGGTGCTGGTGACACAGGATCTGCCAAGAACATATTTATGAAAAGTTGTTTTTGTTCTTCTGGCAAGCGTTGCATGAATTTATTATAGTCATGGCAAGCCCTAGTATCATGACCCCTGATTTTGTGGAAACCACAATATAGATTGGGGTTATAGTTCCGTGGTCTTCGGTTTGAATCCTGTTGTGGCCCAAAGTTCTGATTGGGCTGTTGGTTGTTATAGTTGAAATTTCGAGGTTGTGGCCTTTGGCTTTGGTTTTGATATCCATCTGGGCCCCGAGCAAGGCCTTGTGGCTAGATTTGCTGTTGTGGAGGATGATTAGAATCCTCCGTATTGATCGCTGGGGTGAAGTTATTATTGCGTTGATTGTTAGTAGGTGCCGGGGTGTTCACAACATTTGGTCCTTTGACTTGATCAGTGAATCCATATGTTGTAACCCCATGGTTTTCATTAAGGATATTGGGTCCTTGATCGGCATTCGTTGTAGTAGGATAAGTTGTAGTGTTTTGGCTGGAGGTGATTAACCTCCCGTTTGCTCCATATGTTTTGCGGCCACTATCAATTGCTGCTTGATCAATTCGCAGAGCGCTCTCAAGTACCTCATCATAAGTCCTTAGTGGGAACTTCTGGACTTCTTCCTTCACTTCTCTGCTAAGAGAATGAAGGAATAAATCGCATAGCTCCATCTGATCCATGTTTGGAGCGCTTGCCGAGGAATAAAGGACTGTGCGCCACCTTTGGATGAAATGGGCGACAGACTCGTTATGTTCTTGCTTGATGTGCAAGAACTCCCTGATTCCTGTCCTTAATAGTTTGTTCATGTCGAAGGCTTTGATGAACTCAGACACGAGTTGTTTGAATGAATGTATGGAAGCTTCGGGTATTCTGTAATACCAATCGAGGGCAATGCCTTCCAGCGTTTTGGGGAATATTTTAGCAACAACCCCATCCCATGGGAGTAATTCTCGAATGGCTGTAGCGTAAGCTTTGATATGCGCATTCGGATCTCCTTCTCCTTTGTATTTGGGCAAATCGGGAAGAGGCCTTGGAAGCATAACGCTTCGTATGGCGAAATCTAAGGGCTCCTTTAAATATTCTGAATAAGTCCCTATCGCATACGTCTCAACCATTGATGGTGCCTGTTGAGGAGGCGGTGGCGGAACGGGTTGTTGATATGGCGTAACGTACGCATTGGCAGGGGCATAAGGCAATCCCTGCATTTGAGTAAACACGCCGGGGGATGAGTACATATCCCCTTGTGGTGATTTGGAGTACATGTTTAAGTACGAAGGGGTACTATCCAGGAATGGATTGCTCTGTACTGGACCAGGAGGAACAGTGCTAGCGATAGTGGGTCTAGTTGGCACTTGTTGTGAATACTGAGGAGTCATACCTAACGTGCCTACTCCTGTGAGGAGATCTACTTGGCTAGAGATGGTATGGAGGATTGGAACTCCCCGTTTGTATGAACGGAGGATTTTGATTTGCTTGAGCAAGTTCTAACCCTCGTACTCTTTCTACTAACGTTGAAATGACTTCATTTGGTGAAGTCACGGTACTTTGCCTGAGTGGCGTTTGTTGTGTACCTTGGTGTTGTATAGGCATGTGATAGCCTGTCATGAACTGATTGCTATCCTGCCAAGTTTCTCCAAGAATATTTCCTGTAGAGATATTTTCTTGAAAATGGGTCTCGGGTTGTACTTGTAAACCTCCTATAGGCGGGTACATACCCCGGGAGCGTTGTTCACTCCTAGGATAAGGTATTGATTGTCCATCGTCTAAGACCAAGTATGGATCTGATTGTCTACTAATAGGCGGTCTGAGTAATACCTGAGGAGATGAAGCAGACTCTCCAGTTAATGTCATATTGTTCGAGCCTGAAGGCTCTGTTTGTGTTTGAGCAAGTTGCTCCAACCCCTCTGTTTGGAAGGACGAGTTATATCTAGTCCTTGGTGTTTGTGTTGACAACTGATTAGTTGAATAGTTGTCGCCCCACATTGAGAGTGAGGGTGATGACTGCCTATTCTGTTGGGCGTAGTATGCCTCAAGACCCAAGAGGGGTCTGCCGTATGCATCGAATCCCGACATATTCGGGGGGTATATGAATACCCGCAGAATAATGGGAAGGAGCGAAGGTGATTTGGAAGGGAAGATGAAACTTCTCCGAGAGAAGGTAGAAAGTTTTAAGCTTGTAATTTCGTTTGTTTCACGTCGGGTTCACCAATTTTGGTGGTGAAGCTGATGTGAAGGCTAATGACGTATAGAAGGTGAAACAGTTGTTTGTTTCACGTCGGGTTCACCAATTTTGTACGATGGGAAAGTGACATGCGAGGATGATAATCGACAAGTGACCTTCCCCGTACCCGACCTCCCGAGGTCGTGCCGAGACAGCCGGTGGTTTGAAATGCGGGTGACTTAGATGAAGTCACAGCCGGGATTATGGTCAGTTTTCTATGATAGAAAAGCTACAAGCGAGGATGAGAATCGGCAAGCAACTTTCTTATGGCTAACCATGGGAGGATCAGTGACTAAGATCTGGTAGTTTGATCTCCTGGTAGCTAAACTGAAAAAGGGGAGATTTAGAGGCTATGAGCGGGTAGCATAAATTCCCTAGTGATTTACCCTCCTAACTAGAATTTAAGCGTTTAATCTAGTTATGGAATCTCCAAATTAAACTGAAAATAACAATTTATACAACTACTGAAAGGGAAACTAATCTAAACAAAATATATGATTGAAACATTATAATTACAAGCAACAATTAAACTACTTTTATACTAAAACTAAACAAGTGAGATAACCCGGTGTGGTTATTCACCTGTGCAGATGTGTGAATCTAAATAAAAGACAGCTAATTAACTTAATTGAAAACCTTCAATCCTACCTCAGAAGTGAGGAACAAATCATAGTTTCTCAGAAACTATCATTCCCCACAGCTTCCCCGGCAATATTGAAAGCGAGCTTTAACTGAAATAAAATGATTCACTACTCTATTTGATAATAACTTTGACGAATTAAACCTGGAGTTTACTGAGCAGAGGCAAATCCAGTTGTGTTGTAGCTTGTCCCCTCAGAGTGATCTCTTCGTTCTTGCATGTTCACGTGAATCCAGAAAGAGTAGGAGTATGGCAACATCAGCAAGAGAAGGAACTGGGACGACAATTACTTTGAAGTAAAAATGGCACAAAGCACAAGTAGGAGAGGGATGGCGCAAGTGAACTGGCTTGGCCTATGCGATTCCTAGCAGGGTTGTTGCAGCAATGATAAAACAAAATGATAAACAGCAGGTACTCAAACAATGAATAATAGCAGCTTCAAAGAAATACAACGAAGTACAAGTAGGAGAGGGATGGCACAAGAGAACAGAGCTTGGCCTATACGATTCCTAGCAGGATCGTTGTCGGTGTACAGTGAGGCATAACTAAATACTCAGAATTCTAATCCATGCTAAAGATAAAATGATTCATAAAATAAATCTAGGACTGAGTATTGAAGACTAAAGCTCAAGAATGAAGACTCCAAACCAAAGAACTCAAGACCCAAAACAAACCAGACCATGGGTGAAACAACAGCACTGCCTGCACAAGATGGGTATGTGGCTTACCAACAGCTGAACAATGCTATCTAAACATGTAATGAACTATACTATCAATCCTAAGCAAGCTAAAGACCAAACCACTGAAAAATGAGAAGACTCTAACAAGGAAATGGTGGCCATTTACCTCAACACAAGCTACATATTTATAGCATTTGCAAACACCAGAAGGCAAGTTCAAATTGAACTCTCCCACTATTAAACAAAGATAAATCACTGTTCAGTCGGCAAAACATAAATATGAGCTTTAGTCGGCAAGGAAAGCGGGTGAAAATTGAATTTTCACGCATGACGCAAACGTCGGAACATTCTGGAAAACGCGTACCGCCGCCCTGCACAGGACCGCCGCCCTGCTCAGGGCGGCGGTTTCGTCACTGAAGACCAAAAAGCCAAGAAAAGAGGGAAAAATAGGGAAAACAAAGCACGCGGGGGCTAAGCGGGGCATGCGGGATGTTAACGCATATCTGTAAAGCTTCTCTGGATCCCGAACACCTTGCGAAGAGACCTGTATCATCATCGGGGCATTTGTAACATCTTTCCGGTGGTGTAGTACATACAATTTTGGGTACGTACAGGAACGATGCCAATATTTTGTGTCTACATTTGCCCCTTTTTGTTGAGTGGTTCGAATTGGGCAAGCCATGAGACAAACCAAAAATATGAGAAAGATAATTGATTGAGTGCTCCCCCTCAAAGTAGGGGTCGACGAAAAAGGAAGTCGATCATGAGTTTGAAAGAGATAGATGAAGAAAGGATGAAAAGGAAGAGATAATATGTCCTAAACGAGGATAAATAAAAATGAAAAAAGTAAATAAAAATGAAAAAAGTAAATAAAAATATGGTGGTGATTTCAGAGTCACTTCAGTAGGGACAAAGTACGTCCTCGATGGAGACGACGACAATATCCTACGGGATTGTTATTCAAAAAAACCACTACAAAATAGAGGGAATCTAATGGGAATCCATTCAAATGTATGTGCAAGCCGTAGGACCAATCGGTCAAAGGAAGATAACAACTATGCACAAAAAATGTGAAAAATGGTCGAGACAAATGCGCTAAAAAAAGGATAAGGGGTGGGTAGGAGGAATCGAAAACATGCGTCTGGGGTGGGACAAAAAGGTTGTAAAATAATGGTGACCTGAGAGGGAACAAAAATATGGCCATGAAGGAAAGATGATGAAACCAGGGGGAAAGATGAAAACGTAAAATAATGGTGCCCCAAGATGGAACGCAAGGATGGCCACAAAGGCAAGGATGTAAAAAAGTGGGATATGATTTATAATGAATCTCACGCAGGACACAACAAGGATGTGATAAGAACATCACTCAAGGTAAAATTGGAAGAAAATATAATTTGAAAGGAAGGATTGATCGAAGAATGCAAGAAGTGAGATGAATCAAATGGAGAGAGCCAGGTCGATGGAGACTAGAAGCGGTCGACGATGACTAGGGTAAAGTAGCTATGACCTATAGGGGTTTGGTAGGATATAAAATCCCCTACATCGGCCGATCAATCTCATTTGCACACTATGATGTGATGATCGAGAGATTTGAGCTACAAAGAGAGTGATATTTTGAGAGAGTTGGAGGCCGAAGGAGCTGCGAGGAAGCGTCAGAGGACTCGTAAGAGTGTAAGTGCCTAAACTCTAGCTTCTTTTAAAGCATTTTTTATGTTTTTATTTAATTTTTTCCTTTTTTTCAAATTTTTGGGTTGGAGCAAGGGGTGGAATGAGTGACTGATTATGGTCTCCGTCATCCAGGCCTAAAATGACGTCGACCCAAGATTGGAGGGGTCGACCAAACCTATGTTGGCGTCGATCAAGGCTAGATTGATGAATTTTGTTTGATTTTGGACTTTTAGATGATGAGGGATCTAATATTTGCATGGTTGATTGGTTTTGCAAGCCTAAGAAACCCTTTATTTGTGAGACAGTACCAAAAGTTTTTGATCATATTAGAGCTGATGTGATAAACGTTGAATGAGATCACTTGGTTGCAGTTGGATTGGGTGGTTTCCATCATTACCAGTGGATTCCATGATATGTGGGGCTCATGACTGCATTGGTAGATCAGTGGGATGTGTGGATAGGAACATTATAGTTTATGACGAGTGAGATGACTGTCACCTTGGAGGATGTATACCGCATCCTTAGGCTTCCTATTCAAGGTGAGTTGATACAACCCATCATAGTGGAGAGAAGGCTAGGGTTTGACATGACTATTTGGACCTGATGCCCCACATATTACTTTTTCATGTAGGGAATCTCATATTGAGACCCAATATGAGTGGGGTGTAGTCAGGAGTAGATTGATTTTTTTGGTGATGATGGCCATATCCAACTATGCACTTAAAGATCTAGGGGGTGTTAGATTCTCATGGATAGTGGCAGGGGTGGTCGTGGATATCGTTGATCACATGGTTGTATTTTTATTTGGCATAGTGTTATTAGCATAGGTGTATCATGAGCTGTGTATGTACTTAGAGAGGAGGAGGAAGAAATTATAAGTAGGGTTTCTACTCCATTGATGGGATTACAAACATATCATAGTGATTAGGCCATCAGGGCTCATGTGGGTGATGGGTGACCATATTGAGCCGGAGGTTGTATTTCTGAGATGGCGATCCAATCAGGCTCATGGGGATATGGGAATTAGAGATGTAGATTGGTACATAGACATACTTACAAAGCTAGATGTAGAGAAAATTAGATGACATCCATACCGTGACTATCTTTTTTGGTCTGGAGTTGATATAGAGTTGGTGGGGATGAGATGCACGAGATGGGTGCAAGGATGCATGCATGAGATGATAGAGGCTATTCAATTTGATAGAGCCTGGTGGTAGTTCAGATTAGTCCAGACAGTGCCTAAAGAGCCTATTAGACATACGCATGATTAAACACAAAGAGATTTGTCTAGTCCTGACATAGAAGACCCATTAGAGGAGTTAGGGGCACCATGGGATGAGGATGACAATGTAGGGGTTGGTTCCATTTTTTGACTGGATGATGAGTACATGAAAACCCAGACAATAATGAAAGGGGCAGAGGGAGGAGATGAGGAGGAGGAGGATGCTATAGAGGAGGACACGACTCTTAGAGGTGATGGTCACAAGGGAGGGGTTACAATAGAACTAGCTCGGGTACATGCAAAGTGCGATTTGACCCTCTAAGAGAGAGACACCACTCGTCAGAAGTGAGAGGTGGCATGACAGGAGGCCCTAGCTCTTCGTTAAGAGAGGGATACACCCATAGAGCAATATGATAGATATAGGAGACAAAGGGAGACATACATAACACAATTTGGAGACCTCACTCCTATATTAGCTACTGAGTCAGGGAGTGGTGTAACAACTGTATTAGAGGGAGCTGCATGGTAGATGGTGCCTCCAAGGATTGTGTCCCTTGATTTTTATAGAGCACTAGCTACTGAGGCACGATATTATGAGAGGATAGTGACATCACGGCTGCCACAAAAACTTAGATATGCAACCTATCTAGTTGAGAGGCGAGGAGCAGGTGGTGCAGCGACATCTAGGAGTATGACAAGTGTCACACAACCACAATGCAACATGGGCCATGATATAGATGATGAGGCCCTAAGATTGATGCCAACACCTCCCCTAAGAGGGGAAGATTTGAGATTATCCGACATAGAGTTTGTTGATTTTGATGATGTATCTGGATTGAGACAAGACCCATAGTGGTCTGTCATTTGATGTATATATATATATAATTTTGTTAGGAATTATTTTGTTAGTGCTCACATTACTATTATATTATGTGAGATATTAATATGTGAGCGTTGGGTTGTTTTACCAAACTCACGAGAATATGAAATTTTTTAGTATATTAAGAGAGTTTTTTTTTAAAAACTCTTGGATAGTTGTAGTTGTTATAGAACTCCTAAAAAATAGGAGAAGATCATTCCTATAAATTTGGTTTGTATTGTAAAGTTGGATTATTGAATACAAATCATTATTTATTAAATTATTCTTTTGTTGTAATATCTTAAACTTTCTACCAATCCTCCTCCAGATTTGGTATCAAAGCGATTTTTTATGGAATCTTGAGAGATTGTATGGGGAAAACCGAGTGATATCCATGGTTGCCCATGTATACGAAAATTTATTGGTGAAAGAAACTTTCAGTTTTTTGTAGTGGTTTACTTTTGACCTGCATTGATTATTTTCCCAAGCATTGGTTCTCATTGGAGAAAGGAGGGAAAAATTTAATTTTTTCTATGAAGGTCTACGAGAGAAGGATTGCGTTATGGAAGAAGAGTTATCTATTTATGCTTGCGCGAAAACCCGAATGAGAGGAAACATATCGACTTAGGAGGCGTGAATGCATATCTAATATCTCACAGCCACATTGGATGACAAACCTTCTTCTACTTTTTGTAATTAAAATAACAACGATCTGATGATTTGTGGAAAGATCTATTCATTCACATTATTGTTTTACAAAATACAATCCTTTATGGTCTGCGTTAGATGTGACAGTGAATATTCTCTTGCGAACATGTGTGTGCATTGGATCTACAACAACTAATCATGGAATCAACTTCCAGTTTCACAAACTATTGTATCGTGCATTCGTGGTAGCGTGATCCAAGCTAAGGAAAAGGTCTCACAGTCTAGACTCTTGGAGTTATAATCTAGTAAGCGGCCAGTGTTGATCACATTGACGTGACTTGACTCTAGCTCCTGGCGAGTCAGAACAATTCTAATTATCTTGAGTCGTCATCATGTGAAGTCCACCACGTCATTCCATTCAGATACTCGCAGCTGAGACATATATCTATGCTCGAAGGTCAAATTTTCCATCCCCATAGAAACTTTTATTATGGCTTATTTTGTTAACGTTAGTTGGTAAGTCTTGTTATATTTTTTTAGGTTAAAATAAAAAGTTTTTCTTTGTCCATATCGTCACTATTTAATCAACTATTGTGTCTTAAATAATTAAAGCGTTTGTAGGAAAGTCTTTATAGCTAATGCTAGATAAATATTGTCATTGTTACTTAGTTCAAGTATTTTATTGAGTCATTAGTCTTGTCAAAAGTATAAAAAAAATTAAAGTCATTATTATTATGTCAATAAATGGTTAGAGTCTTCATTTTGTGTTAAAATATTATCATTTTTAAAATTAAGTGTTGTAAAGGTTAAATATGTGATTTTATTTATGGTTGTATAGTGATGTCTTGTCAAAGAGTAGAAATATTGTAAAAACAAATTGCCTTATGGACGTATTTTTGGTGTTACCCGATGTCCATCTCGTGGGGTTGAATTTTTTAAAGATCCTCAAAGCCAAATCAAGCTGAGTTAGCAGTGTCTACTGGAGGACGGAGGCATCGGAGGTTGGAGGTCAATCAATGACCTCTCATTAGTCACCAATGATGGGGCCACACCAAAGGTTTGGTGACATTTTTTGTGTGCTTTCAGTTGCGTGTGGTGTGCTTCAAATTTCATTGTTCCTGGTTGCTTGGTTTGTGGAATAAGTGGAAATTTCAAATTGTGGGGGGGAACATGATTCAATGTTCCAGTTTTTAGTTTGTGTGTATGAGCAACAAATTTCAACAAATTTCCCTATGTTATACCTTACGGTGAAATCTGATGAGAGTTGATGGATGTACCTAGCACATTGCGATATGGTTGTAGGTAAACCATTTGAAAAACTTCACCCCTTTGTGGTTTGTAGTCAACCACTGGAAAACCACATCACTCTCGGTTTTTGGTTAACCGATGGAAAACCAACATTTGGTTTGTGATAATCCAAAAGAAAATCACATGATCGCGAAAGCAAGTACAAGTACATGTTTGATGTTTTCACCATGTTCGCACTAAGGGGGGAATGTTAGGAATTATTTTGTTAGTGCTCACTTTACTATTAATATATGTGAGATATTAATATGCGAGCGTTGGGTTGTTTTACTAAACTCACGAGAATATGATATTTGTTAGTATATTAGGAGAGTTGCTTTAACAACTCTCATGTATAGTTGTAGTTATTATAGAAATCCTACAAAATAGGAGAAGATCATTCCTATAAATTTGGTTTGTATTGTAAATTTGGATTATTGAATACAAATCATTATAGTATTAAATTATTAGTCTGTTGTAATCTTTGAAACTCTCTACCAATCCTCCTACAAAGTTTTTTTTCATGGTTCATTGTGTTATGTGTTTGATTTATGATTTTGATGATGTTTATGTAGATGAGATGATTGATTTAGAGGTTGGATCACGATGTTGATGTTTACATGATGATTATGGATTCGATTATGGTGATTACAAACGTTATAAATTATGTATTTGGATGATTGATTATTGATTAAATGTAGATCTAATTACAGATGATCTTGTGATGATGCTATCTTAGATATTAGATTATGGATATTTGATGATGGATAATATGGATTTGATTGTGTTGTGTTAGCTTTGGATGTTTGATAATGGATTAAACGTAGATGTTGAATCATGATGTGATGGGCATGTTTATGATGATCATGGATATTATGGATCAGATATAGATGCATATGATAATTATATATTTTGATCATGATGTGATGTGGATGATTGATTAATTTATATTTGTATGGTTATAAATTAAATTTTGATTGGGATGTGACTTAGAACATGATATGGATGTGATGGCATACCTAAAATTATCGTATAACAATGAAATGGTTAGAGTAGAAAGAATATCACAATGTGACATGGATAAGTGATGCCTAAAAAAATATATAGACAATGCTTGATCATGGTAAGGAGTACACAAAGAAATGATACTTCAAACTGGATCAGGGGTAAACAAGCAAAGGATCCAATCAAGAAAATGCACTTGTAGCCAATAGCATGTGTTAATACATAACCATCACTAGTTAGTGATCGCAAGAGTCACAAAGGAAAGTGTGGAAGGTGAACTTATAAACCCAATGCTGTCACGACAAAAGGGGTTATAGACGTAACTTGTATGCGAGAATATAGGTTCTTCATAGGTGGGTGTTCTTAGGTCTATGCCCCAACTCTGAGAAATATGATGCAAACTGATCAATGCGGGAAGTTCGCTATGGATGATAAATCTGATCGATGCGGGAAGCTTTCTTAGGATGCTTGCTTTTGAATTTCATGTTTTTGATTTTTGAGATAGATAAAAGGTTGATCAATGTGGGAAGCCTTCACTTCCATGATATAATATGGTAGCCATCCTTCAAGGGAGTAGAGAAAATTTTAAGGAACCCCCTAGATAAAACTTATATAAATCATGGAAAATATACCTGTAACTAGTTTTGTGGTTCTGGCGAATATCTTGTAGCATGTTTCGTTCTTTTGGAAAAAATGGTATAAATATAAAAACATAGTTGGAAATCGATTGGTGAAACTCTTGTAACTAGTTTGGAAAATACCCTCTGTCGAATTTGACTGTAATAAGGCCCAAAATTTTCATTTATTTTACATGCCACTCTGCCTTACCTTACCGACACCGCGGACTCGAAACTTTATTGAATATGTTCATTCTGCAGGCTTGGAGTCCGGGGAATTCATTTTCCTTGAGGAGGCCCAGAATCCTGCAACGTATCCGCCTAATGGGTAGGGAAGGACTGATAACTTTAATAATAAGGTAAAAATAACTTATATTCAATAATAACATATTATAAGTTATTAAATTATTAAATAACAGAATCCTTTTTACTATTGGAACTGCCCTTTATATTAAATAACAGAATCCTTTTTTAATTTGAAATATATAACATCTAAAAATAATTTCATAATTTAATAACTTAATAACAATAACATATATTTCAAAAAAGAAACAAACTCTTTGTTATTCATGAAACAAAATCTTTAGAGAAATTTAGTAATTTACATGGTATGATGGTTAATATTAAATGCAAATCTATGGTGGATTTGGAGAAATTTACACCGTACACATGTCCTTTGAATGGGGGTATGATGGTTAATATTAAATGCAAATCTTGTCCAAAAATTCGTTATTAAATAACTGATTCCTTTTTACTGTTGGAAGTTTGGAACTGCCCTTTACATTAAATAACTGAATCCTTTTTGAAATATATAACATCTACAAATAATTTCATAATTTAATAACTTAACAACTTATAACATATATTTCAAAATTCTAAGTTATTAAATTATTTTTAGATGTTATTAATTTTTACATTTATTAATTATTTGTCCATTTATTATATATTTGTCAGTTCTTACTTAAGTTGTTTTAACTGATAGAAAATATGAGTATAGAGGAAACATTGAGGAATATATAATTTAAATATTATTATTCTCAAATTGGATTGTACCTTCCTCAAGTAAAAAATATAACATTTGCATACAATTCAGGACATACTTCTCATATATTTTTTGAAACATAAACATTACATTTAATAAATAGGCATACCAAAAAATCTATAACTATAGTATAACATAAATATTATGTATCATAATATATTTCTCAGTTCTTATACCACTTTCCTAGTTGCATCAGTATCGATCTTCTCCACCAGAGTATCGGCCAAGGTTAGTATCCTGACACATTCTTTATCAATGATAGCTCTACTGGTGTATGTTAAGTCTTTCTAGGTTTTAAGCACTTCAAAATCTCGCTGCAACTTTGTAAGGATGGAAGACACCATTTCGACTTGACTATCCATCTCAGGGGTCACCACCAAGGATTCTGGATAAAGAATAAAGAGTTCAAGTAATACATCAGGAATTGGCTTCTCAGACAAGGAATCTAGTTGGAGCTTTGCAGGAGAAGTTCTAAGAGAATGAAGGGGAACAGTGGTAGCAACCAACTGTCTAGGAGAGGGGGGGTGAAAGCACCATTAGAAGGAGAAGAAGTAGAGAGGGTGAAGTATTTCCCAACAATAATCTCGTTTGAGTCTATATCAAAACTAGAAGAAATCTCGACGTATTCATGGTTTGATACTAATTCGATGCGCTCAATTTGGTCCCCCATGATTTTTAAAATAAAGTAAGTGTTGGAAAACAACCATGTGCCTTGAAGTTATAATTGGCGAGTGATTTCTTCGACTGGACCTTTACACGTGTCCACCAAGCCAGGGTATGAATTGATGATTGATATTAAATGCAAATCATGGTGAAAATTTTGCCTTTCAACCGACGTCACTATCCCACGTGCCTCTATTGTTTAAACTTCATTTTATCATGATGAAAATGATATCATTAAGGATATAATTCTATACATTAAATCAATAATAACTTCCTTCTTAGTAAACATATCAATATTTGAGCAATATATTATGGGAGAGGAGATAATCATCGAGCATGGACCAATAAATTATAATGGTATTGGTGATGATAGATTTAAATACTAAAGATACGTACTAGTACTTGCCAATTTATCACTTAAAATTTGATACAAAAGTAGTTAATAAAATGTGTCACATGAAATCACATCAATCAAATGTTACTACAACTATGAGCAATTATTCAAGAATATTCTCATAACAAAATGGGGTTCTATTTTAGGGGCCCCTACCCTTGAAAGCACACGCGCGCGCACCCACACACACATGATATTACAAAATACATATTACATATTGCTTAATAAAGATAAAATATAATGGCCATTCTTCTGAAGACATAGATTCATCCTGAAACACTGGAACATGTTTTACAATCATGTCCCTACGTTGGATAAACATGTCTTTGGCCATTGTGATGAAAATGAATTGGATATCTCCCACTAAATCCCATGACATGACCATATTTAGCAGCTCTTGTACTCCCACTTGAGGCCCATTCAGTATTTCAATGAATTCTCTTTTCCTTTTATGTGATTTTACACAATCAGAAAGAGAGTCTCCCCCTCTTATGTATGCTTTGGTTTTATTCCTTGAAGAAAGTCAAGCGACAGTGAATTGAAGAATTCTTATAGTGCCATAAGAGCCCTCCCTCACGATCCTCCTTTTCTTGAGAGGAAATGCATGGGTGCTTACCATGGATCGTATTTCGGTGAGGGTGGTTCTAATGCTGTCAACAGCTTCTCTGTTTCATTCTCTAACAAATTTGGGGGGTGTTCTTCCCCCTCTTGAGTAGATAGTGAGCTTGGTATTGAGAGTTATGTGGTCAATAAATGAGGTTTGTAAAAATATAGGTTAAAACCCCACTGATCACCTAAGACACAAGGGCCATGGTGTATCCAATGGTACTTTAATTTTTTGTTGTTCCTGTGATAATTTGGGTGAATCAGGTGGAAATGGAGAGCTTGGAAAATAGGAAATGAAGGACATAATTCAGACAAGTGATGCATGAAAGATAAAACATGTCCTCAGGAGAGGAAATATTGGGAGATCCGGCCCTGGTGTATGGTATGCTGAGAATGTGGCGGAAGAGGGCCTCATTTGGCCATGTCAGCTAGAAACACTCACCCATTACATTAAGAGGATTCAATCCTGTAGATGAACAAGACATGGACGCATGACAGTTGATTGAAAGTAGATGGTGGAGGACACTTGGAAAATTTATGTGGTAAGTTGGTAACATGTCATCACCAGGTTTAAATAAGCATGTCTTTTGAGTTGATGTGTGAGGGAGAAATCATTTTACCATCAATGCCATATCCTCCCAAAATCGATAGCCTTGGCCCTCGAACTGAATTTTAATTGAAATTAATTACCTATTCATGTAAAGTGTGCCGCCAGAGATTTAATCGACACCCTCACAATTAATAAATTCTTATCAAATTTAATTCTTGATCACGTTATATTTTCTAGCATGAAGGTCCAAGAAACAAGATATTTAATAAATATGGAAAATACTTTTTTCATAAAAGCGACATATTTAATAAATATGGAAAAGACTTTTTCCATAACTTTAGGCTTTAAAGTGATGCATTTAAATTTTATTATTTAGATTTGTTTAGATTTCATCACATATATGAAGAGACACGTTTTGAAAAAAAAAAGAAACTAACTACATATATTAAATTTAAGAAATGATATTTCAGAAATTTGGAAGTGACATATTTTAGTTGTCATGTATATTCAAAAGTTACTAAGATTTATGGAAAGGGCACTTGCCTACAAAATATATTGAAACAACCATCATTGCATTCAGTGATCAAATTTAAAGGGTTCCCCCATACTTTAATTTGATTGGATAGGTTAAGCATTACCATTCGTAAATGAGATATTAGAAAACACATTACCCTTCAACATAAAAAAAATGAAAATGTTAATTTTCTTTCAATATATCTTTGATTAATTTGAATAATATAAATACAAAAATGTCAAATTTATGAAATATATAACATCTAAAAATAATTTGAAAAAACGATATAAATGTGAAAATACTATAATTCATCAGTAATGACATCAACAATTTTGAATTCTATTTAAAAACAACATTTTCGTTAGTTACTTCAATTCAAATAGTAAATAATATTAACCAACATTTGATTTGATTTATATTCATTTTCTTTAGAAATACTTCCTTTGATCTATTCTCATCTATGGATATTTGGTTTTGTATTTTGAAAATTGAACGTGTGATAGCTTTTTAATTTATTGAAAATTTTAGATTAATTTAAAAAAGAAAGAATCTAGTTTAAGAAATCAATAATTTTAAATACTATATATATATATATATATATAAAATATAACTTATATAATGTATATAAATATATAATATGTTGGGGCCCATCATATATTCCATGACCAACAATGAAAAAATAAACCCGAACCCGACATTTTAATTCATCCTGCCTAAATGTGGGAGGTTCACATCTGTGGGGGCAAGGAAAAAAAAAATCCACAGAATTCTTCCACATGGCATGGGCAAAAGAGGGGGTGATAGCTTTTTAATTTATTGAAAACTTTAAATTAATTTAAGAAAGAAAGAATCTAATTTAATAAATCAATAATGTTTCAACGGCCCACAAAAATTTCAATGGCCAAGTCATTAAATGGCCACACTTGTCACCGCAGACCTGAAACTTTATTGAATTAGTTCATTACGTGGGATTGGACTTCGGGGAATGATTTTTCCTCAAGGAGGCTCATAATCCTTCCACCTGGCAGTCTAATAAGGAGGCTAAATTTGACATCTAACATTGAAAGACATAATCATTTATAGTGATGTGGACTGTGGTACTGCTTGCAAGTTACGAGGTGATATTAAACGTCCACTGACAATTGAAATTTTGTTTCTAGAAGACATAATGTAATAGAAGGCGGAACAAATTCATAGAAGTTGGGGATCGTGTAAAACTTAAAATTTTCATATTTCCAAGTAAGTGTCATCCTATATTTGAATCTTGATTATTTAAATATTATCTTTTTATAAGTAGCATTGTATAAGCCTTTGCTTTGAAATATTTCAATATAAGGGTTAAGGGTTTCCATAGGCAGAATCTAAACTTCCAAGCATGTCTACTTCCACATGACCCCAAAGTAAAATTAAAACCCATATCCCATACGCCAAACTGATTAAAACCCCTGGTTTTACTGATGAATATCATGTTATTTATGATCCTCTAATTGGCACAAGAACTTCACATCTTAGATACTCGTATGAGAATAAGGAAATTGAAATTAAATGTTTGGACCCAACAGGTAAAATGAAACATAAAGGTTAGATAACATGGGGGTTTGGATTGGGACACATAATGCTCCACAAGGTTTTACCCTACCCTGAATTTATCAATCTATGTGCCCAAAATTACGATAAGACAAAAAAAGAAATTGTTGCAAATGGCACTGAAGAAGAATTTTTTTCCATTACAAAGATAAATAGTGGCCATGCATTGGGGTTTGAAAGAAAATATTTAGGAACCATTAGCATAAACTGTTGTCCCTAAATCACTGCACCCTTCGAATGTCCATAATGTGAACAAGACGTTTGGTGTGATTGGGACACATGGGATCACCTCTCAAGCTATGGGACTTGGTCTCGAGGTGAACCTCTGGAGAAGGCTGAATTCCTCTTCCTAAACTAAGTGTTGTACTACTCCTAGTGCAATAAAATGGCTATCTATTCCTATGCTAACATTTTCATGGGGTTTTAGGGAAATAGATTTGCAGAAATGAAACTATACTAGGGATGGTGATGCACCAAATAAAGGGTGTTGCCCAACTCAGGAAGGGTTAATTTGAAGAGGGTGTGTGCACCATAGATCAACTTCACCTACTGTAACTTAGAGAGGGTACAGAATACCAAAAACTAAGAAACATGTGTTCCCTTTGTTAAACTTGATCAGATAGAGCAATCTATCAGTTTCCTAGTGAAGAAGGATGGACTTAAGAAGGGTGAATAGACACCACAACTCAACTTCATGTAATATAATGGATGAAATGAATGCTATAAAAATTGAAAAACAAGAACTCTTAGGATGAAGTAAAAATAACAATGGATGAAATTGATACTCTTCGTAAACCCTATGAATCGGTTAGTACAATGAGATCCACTTGGTGTCGACATATTTTAACAATTTACGCCCATTTATTAGTCCTTCTAAAAATATTTGGAATTCGATGAACCTACTAGGACTACGACAAAAATAAGCATGCACCTCTCGAACAAGGTCTTCAAATTTTGCTACATGTTTAAATTTGCCAACTATTTTGTAACCTAGGTTCACTTTATGAGCCATACAATGAATGGAAATCATATGAGGGAAAAGAGATGTTTGGAGTCTTACAAACATGCCATTATGATGACCTTGCATTACAGATTCCCCATCTGCCCCGACACATACCAGCTTTGATGTAATTGCAACATCATCCATGTCATTGATCTCTTTCAAATTTTTTTATCACCAACTCACAAAGGTTTTCAGCATTGGAGTTCTTTCTCATCTTGTGAATGGAAAGTAAGTGAGGTTGTTTCATAGAATTTTCAACAGTATACACATGCATGCAGATCCAAGAAGTATTAGCTACTATTGTAACCTCATCAATAGAAAATGATATGTATCGTGCAGACTTCATTTTCTCTTTCAAGTCTTCTTTATCAACCATAGCTAGACATTTTACCTAATCTGAACCACTACTTTATGACCAGTTAGAATGAGGAAAGTGTGGTGTTGGTGCTCAAAATAGTCTCGCCCCATTTTGCCTTTGAAAATTCATTAATTTACGGCCTCTGTCACATTTTATCCCCCCGTGTTGTGCCTGGGAAGTCTCTACTTTCCTTTGTTGCCATTATTAATATTTCCTTGGGCCAAAGATTACATATGGATCTATATTTGTGTCCTTGTTTCTCTATTTCTTTAAAGAGGTCTAAAATTTGGGTCTCCCATCCTCTATTCATTCAAAAACTCGGGCTTTCCCATTCTTTCCATTTTTTACAGTTGGGATTTGTTTCCCTTGTCGTTTTGCCCCAAATACTTGATGAAAAATGTATGGATGTAGCTATGAAGAGTGTATTTGAGCCTTGTAACATTTCTAAATCCTTTTTCCTTGGAAAAAACTTCATCCCTGGGCTCAAATGGTCGTGTTTATGCATTTTACGGTTTGACAGGCATTTCCCTTGGTCAAATTTGCATCCTTGCATCGACAGGGAATGTGGCTTCTTTTGGTTGGTTAGGGGATGACGGGTAAATGCTTTAACTTATCACTTTTTTCTTTCTTGGAAAAAAGGCAAATTTGGTGTCGTGACTCCACTCATTTTTTGTTGGTTCTTTTGGTGCTTACGTGGCTTCTTCTAACTAGATGGGGTGCGACAGGTTTGTTTTTGAACTTGTTCCTTTTGGATACTTCGACAAAAGGTTTGAACTCACCCTGTGGCCTTGCCAGGCTCTGATTAAAGAAAATTTTAAGTGGCAGGGAAAAAGTATTACTTTGACCCCGCAGGAGGACACGTGGCAAATCTAATGGTGGAGATGCAGGACTTCGGAGGTAAGCTGAATGTTTTTCCCTTTGGCAAAATGGAATAAGATTGTAAAATGGAAGCGCGCCCCCGCCAAATTATTTTGAAACCTTAAGGTTTTTGAAGTTGCACCATAACGACATGTGACGAGCCCACGTTCATTCAAGGTCTCAACCTTTGGGGATCATCTCAAGATGCACCATTATGACACGTGGTAGTTTGAAAAGTCAAAGGGGTGGGGAAGTGAATCATCAAAGGTAAATTGGATTTTTTGCCTCTTGTCATCAAAAAAATTAAAATCTCAAAATGGCCTGTAAGACCGACAAGAAGGAGGTCAGGGTTGGCTTTGAAAATGTTAAGAGGTGGGAGGTAGAAAATGCCTAGAAGTGTGAGTCTTCATGATTTCTTGGTATTTCCTACATGCCAAAAAGAGAGGAGAGTTAATTTTGATATCTAAGTTTAGTGGAGGAGATCTGGAGACATCTTTCACCATTAAAATGGTCTGACTCTTGGGCTCGATATGATTTTCCATTTTTCTTCTCCCGAGCACACAAGGAACCAGATTTGACAAATTAGGGGCGGAAGTGGTTGGTGAGTTGAAGAAAACGTGATCTACCAGAAGGAGGAGTTGAATGCGGGAGATATTTGAAGGGATTTTCCCCTTGAGCACCTGGTGACTTTTTGTAGATCTAATTTTGGAAATCATGATCATGATCATGGCAGGCACTGATAGCACTCAATGTCATGATTTTTAGGGGGAAAAGGGGCTCTTTTGTAAATTTTATAAATGTCACAATTTTTTTGTGCAAATTGGGGGAGGTTAGAGTGTTAGAGGTCGAAGAAAATTCCCAAGAGGAAAACTTGACAAAGCCTATCTTTTGAGAAGCCATCTAAGAAGCCTGTATAACTCTTTTGTATTAAGTTTGATCATGTTAAGGTGGTTGCAAGTGTACAACCATTTAAAAGCTCTAAGATTGTTCTAGAAACTTTCCCTTGCTGATAAATTCAATCAAACTCAAGTTATTCTATGTTGATCTTGAGAAATGTGTTTGTTTCATTTCTGAATGTTTGTAAAAAAATTTCTTGTTCCTATTGCAATATTGTATCAAAATCTATCTTAATCACACAAGTCTCAATCCTTGTGAAAATTTAGTGGCATCTGCAATTTCATTTCCTGGAAGAGCTTTCATTTGGAGATGAAATAAATGATTCAAAATAACTTTTATTTCATTTGTTGATAGAGATTGTCTGTAAGCCTCTAGGTGTACCTCAGGTGTGATTGGGTTTGGATCTCAATACTTTGTTGGGTTTTCTAACTCGAGCCTTTGTGTTAAAATCTCATAGATTGTGTGAAAGGTGCTAATTTGGGCCTCCATTGAAGCACATAGTCTGGTTAAAGGAACATTTTAGCTATTCTGAAGCATTTTGTTAATTAGAATATCCATTTTGTAAGAGTTCTCGGAGTCCTAGAAAATCAAGTTCATTCTGCCTCACCTCCCACCAAAAATTCATTTAAAACAACTAATCCTATCCATACTACCCCTATTTGTCCTATGTGTTGACAAAAGCATAATTTCCATTACTAAAGTATGCAGAAACAATCAGGATTTCAAATGTCTTTAGTACCCTGAACCTTGCCCAGAAAATACCTCCACTATCTAGAGTGACAACTCGTGAGAGTTATATTTTGTTGCATTGATCATATTTTCTCCAAGGTCTCCTAAATAACTTCATTAGGAAGGACATCTCCATCTCCTCCATAAACAACAGGCTACAAAAGGGTTCTCTTACCTTGGTTGAAATGCACAACCTAAAATAGTGAGGATAGACCAAATCCTCTTAAGGTGCTACCCACTCCTTTTTAAAGCCCGAGTGCTAAAAAGTCAGATAGATTGCTTCCCCGACTGTAAAACGACATACATAATCATCTATCTACCTCTGAGTGTCCTGTTAAATCCATGATGTTTCTCGCCCTTTGAAGGAGATTAAATTTGGGTACCAACATGTGGGACACCAAGAAAAGACAACATCTTCTTTTGTTTAGGAAAATCTGTTATAGGACAACCTCTTTTCAAAATGCAAAAAATAGTAGCTAGCTGAATTGTTTTACCCAAAAGAGTGTTTTGAATGATCTTGTTGAATTGAGAGGTAATTGTCTCTCCATTCGCTGCAATTATTCTTTCATTTATCTTGTGTTCTTCAAATTATTTTTCATACCTAATATGAAAACAATCATCCGCAATTTTCCATCTGGAAACATTCTTCTCAACGCTATCTACAATTATATTTTCATATATATTTCCTACATGCTTCTCAGTAGTATCAAACTTAAGTTGCATTTTCTTGTCCCTTCCCAATTTCTAGCTACAGATTGTACATTTTCATTCTTTGGGAGGTTCATATTTATTCTCATTTTCAATAGGTTCAATAAATGGAAACTTAGAAACCCATTCTAACCTAAAACTCTTTCCCACGTCCCATTTTATTTCCTTTCTCTTTCTTCCAGAAATAGGTGTCCGCTGAGTATTTGCCTTGGTGGAATTTATATTTTGTTGATTGCGACTACTAGAATTTTCACCTCCAACATTCACTTGGGCATTGGTAGGTGATGTAGTGTCATATTCCATTCAATTGGGCAGGTGTTACAGTGTCACACTCAACATCATTCAATGGAATGTCTTCAAGGGGAGGCATTTCATTGTTGTTGTCATTTACAACATCAGACATAAAAAATGAACACATTCCCATTCTGAGTTTCATTTTGAATGTGATCATTATCCCTTGATTGTGATGGTCCTGCTAGAGAAGGATGGGTTTCCTTAGATGGTTTCTCAAAATAAGATGCTATTTTTTGAATGTCAATACCGCTACCAAGAGGGATTGGAATAGTATTTTTACTTGAGGCTGAATATCCCTTTTTAGGTGCCATTTTTCTGAATCAATGAATCCTATAGAATTGAAAGAAAAAAATATACAACATGTTAGACTAAATGATATTGATATGTGCACATAAATCTCAACATGATAAATATGTATAAAGAAAAATATAACGCATGCAAATGCATTTAGATGAATTTATTTAGGTAGCAAGAGAAAAAAGAGAAGAAATTCATCTTGAAGTATATCAAAGGCACTCTCATTGATTGATTGCTAATGTTAACATTGATTATAAATAAGTGATTTCAATATCTATATATCATGTTCTCAAAACACTAGATAGTGCATCTCAAGATGTATTATGTAATGGATGTCAATCAACATTGCATCTTACAAGAAATAGAAAAATATGAAATAATAAATTAAAACAAGAGTCGTCATGGAAGCCTAGAAGAAGTTTAGATGTAAAAATAAGAAATTTAAGGAGAACAAAATGTAACTAATCCCAATGGAATTCTTCAAAGATATTTGAATGATTTTCAAGTGTTTTTTGACATGGGCTATATAATATTGTGTCACTTAACATGTACTACTTTTTGCAAGAGTGTTACATTAGTATAAGAATAAATTACAAATTTTTTTCCACAAATTTCATGGTTGCTTGATTGACATGTTACATCAAATTGGATAAGGATTTCCTACCATTTATTCATTTTCAATGCACTTGATATGTAGCGGTCTTATCTACATGTTTTAGTACAAAAATCACAAGGTTTGACTCTTTTGAAAGAAAAAATTGATATAGAACAAAGTGAAAGGATGAGGTGATATTTTTAGATATATCTCATATAACTTAGTTGGAAGGAATAAGAATATTACTACAATCAGAATTAGAGCATACATCAAGCAAATTGAATATGTATCAGAGGTTTGAGAAGAGAACAAACAATTTAAATTATTTGTTGAGAAGTCAAAGACATTCTAGTGATAAGAAGTCTTTGTTGTAGCTAATCAAACATGAAATAGGTGATCTCAAGGTTTGTGCTCAGTTTGAAATAAAAGTATAGTATGTATGTGCTCATGAAAGAATATGAGTTCATTGATTCATCCAAGGTATGATATGTCTTTAGTTGATTAATGAAGAAGTCGTAATGGCTGAGCTCTGTCATAATGTATAGAGGTTCTTAATGTTGTCATCAAGCCAAATAAGGTGTGCATTTTCTCATGAAGAAATTATTGATTCATCAGAGATATGAGGTATGTCATAAGAATATCCAATTACCAAGAGTGTTTATCGTTTCAAAGGAGATGAGACAAAATATACGGTCTTCCATTTATGACTCATTGTGGTATGAGAATGTGAATTCAAGGTTGAGAATGTATGCAAGATTATTTGGCTTGATAATGAAATGTCAATGTATCAAAGCTAGCTAAAGTATCATTATTCTTTAGAGAATATTGAATGATTTGATATGATGTTTCACATATTATACAATCATGATAAGTGTATTTTTTATATAATTTTGTGTTCCTACTTGGAGAATGAGTTAAAGAAACTTGAAGGGTGCATGAATTAAAAATATCCCCAGATCTTGATGTTTTTCCTTTATATTAAATATTATAGACATGTTGTCTAGATTCTGCAAGGACAAGAAAAGATGTCAAAGAGTGATCCCACTTCTGCAATCTTTATGGAGGAATAAGAGGTGGTGTAAATCCCTACATTATTTTTTGGAAAATTCTTGTTGTGGAGAGATAGATTCCAACTTTGCCTCAACATTAATAAAAGTAAATTAGTATTAGTATATGTTTTCTGATGGATTTATAACACAATTATTTTCATAGGCAGTGCCAAAAGTGAATGTGAAGATAAAGAAAGAATATTTCCCTCCTCATATTGTTGAAGGAAATTCATGCTTGGAGTACATTCAATACATTATGTTTCCATGGTTTAAAAAGTTTGAAGTACATCACAGTGAGGAAAATGGTGGTAACAAGTAAGCATGCTACAAAAAGGACCAGAAAAGATGTGGAAGAGTGATCCCACTTCTGCAATCTTCATGGTGGAAGAAGAGGTGGTGTAAACCCCTACATTCTTTTTGGAAAATTCTTGTTGTGGAGAGATACATTCTAGCTTTTCCTCAACATTAATTAAAGTGAATTAGTATTGCTTTATAGTTTCTAATGGATTTATAAAACAATTATTTTCACAAGAAGTGCCAGAAGTGAATGTGAAGATAAAGAAAGCATTTTGTCCTCTCATATTGTTGAAGGAAATGCATGCTTGGAGTAAATTCAATACATTATGTTTCCATGGTTTAAAATTTTTGAATTACATCACAGTGATGAAATTAGTGGTAACAAGTAAGCATACTACAATAAGGACAAGAAAACATGTTGAAGAGTGATCCCACTTCTGCAATATTCATGGAGGAAGAAGAGGTGGTGTAAAACCCTACATTCTTTTTTGGAAAATTCTTGTTGTGGAGAGATAGATTTCAAATTTTCCTCAACATTAATAAAAGTGAATTAGTAGTACTATAAAATTTCTGATGGATTTATAAAACAATTATTTTCACAGGAAGTGCAAGAAGTGAATGTGAAGATAAAGAAAGCATTTTTTCCTCCTCAGATTGTTGAAGGAAATGCATGTTTGGAGTAAATTCAATACATTATGTTTCCATGGTTTAAAATTTTGAAGTACATCATAATGATGAAATTAGTGGTAACAAGTAAGCATACTACAACAAGAACAAGAAAATATGTCGAAGAGTGATCCCACTTCTGCAATCTTCATGGAGGAAAAAGAGGTGGTGTAAACCCCTACATTCTTTTTTGGAGAATTCTTGTTGTGGAGAGATAGATTCCAACTTTTCCTCAACATTAATAAATGTGAATTAGTATTAATATATAGTTTCTAATGGATTTATAACATAATTATTTTCACAGACATTGCCAAAAGTGAATGTGAAGATAAAGAAAGCATTTTTTCCTCCTCAGATTGTTGAGAAAAATCCATGTTTGGAGTAAACTCTATACATTATGTTTCCATGGTTTAAAAAGTTTGAAGTACATCACAATGAGGAAAATGGTGGTAACAAGTAAGCATGCTTGTGACAAGATGTTTGTACTTTTCCCACAAGTGTTATTTTCTGTCATTTGTTTTTCTAAATGTTAATTATCTAGTTTTTTATTCATTGTTGTAACTTTTTTACTTTTTTCATTTCTTGAATTTTTCATTTTGGACATCTCTGTATGGTCTTTATTTCATAAATTATTGTTTGTCACCATTATGTTAACCTCTCATTCCCAACCAAATCCTCCCAGCGGATGTGACCCCCGCGGAATGATCCGTAGTTGATAAGTTTTCAGGTTCGGAGCGGGTCCTGGCTCCCGGGAGGTCTATGCCACATGTCACCATTCTGTCAATCTCCCAAGGAAATTCCCCTAGGGAATGTGAAACTTGTGGAATGTATCACATTTTATATATCCTTTGGGTTCGTTGTAGGACAAGGCAATGTCAGCAGACATTGATAAACGGTCATGGTATTGGTCATGGAATAAATGGAAAGTGAAACTGCAGTATAACTATATATATTATATTTAAAATATACAGAGCAACAGCTTGTGGAGATGTATGGAGTGATTTTAGATATTATATATATATATATATATATATATATATATATATATTACGTAGATGTATCTAAGATAGGAAAACTAGTTATGATTTTTTGCAAGAGGAAGACTATTCTAGATGACATAAAAAATCATAGTGGTCATGAGAATGAGGATGCTCAGGATTTGTAATAACTTACAAAGGTGGAATCACAAATAAAGCAATGCAACATGAATGAAAACAAGTCTCAAATATACTGAAGACTCACTTGCAATAAGTGCTTATAGGATGTAAACTGTAACACAGTAGCCGAGCCCTAGAAAGACCGATATTTATTTGAAATTTTGTAAGCAAATTGCAATATGACGATTTGATAAATCCCTTTCTACTCATTCAAAAATTGGAAAATTATGGGAAAACGTCACCTCTGTGTATAGATCAGGAAAATTTTGGGAATGTTTTCTTGGAAAAATAAGGTTCCATAGATTTCTTGGTGAAACATTAATGTTTTCAAATCCCGACGTGTCGATTTCTTAGAGAAACATTAATGTTTTCAAATCCTAGCGCGTTGATTTATTGACGAAACATTAATGTATTAAAATCCCAGTGCATTGATTTCTTAGCAAAACATTAATTTTTTCCAATCCCAATGTGACGATCATGCAATAATTGAATTTGGGCGAAACCTGGGTATTACCATTGCTGTAAAATTCCCCAAAATCAAATTCCTGAAGCTATACTATTTTCCAAACTACGAATATTCACCACTAAAATTTTCCCTACAAGGGAGTGGTCTACATTATGCTTTTATGATTTTTGGATATTACTTGAATGACATGATAAGATATGCATGATAGATATCCTTTGAGGGATCAGTCTATAATTTTTGATATTTTTATTTTTAGATACAACTTTCCTTCAAGGGAGCATTCTATTTTCTTTTGAAAAGCTATATTTTTTATACGAGCATACAGAAAATTTGACTTTTTATGGATAGTTGGGAATAACTAGGTAGACCACTTAGGAGGGAATAAATAATGTACAAGTGACACCCGTGGACCCTTAGGGTGGTTCCAATAGGTAACGAAGAGGGTTATGAATGTAATGATCATGGGGTTCTCACCAGGAAGGAAGAAATTGTCCATAAGGAATATTATATGGGTAGAGCCGTAGTGCCCATATTTAAGGTCATATGTAGGAAAGTGACTGTAGACCACATAATTCCAAATCATTACAATGAAAGATGGGAATGACTAATAATGGATGGATGACCACTAAGATGACTAAGTTTACAATGATAGGTGAGTTAAAAGTATTATGTTTGTAAGTGTAATGCATTAAGGGGTTTTGTCTTTGGTTTATCATCAACGGATGCCAAATGGTAAGATCCAGATTCGTACTTATGCGTGATAATATAAGGTCCAATCTAGTTGGGAGAAAACTTTCCATGTTGAATCCTTTCTAAAGTAGTGACATTTTTATTTTCTTTAAGGATAAGGTCATTGATGTTAAATTCATGTTCCTTAAGGTGTTTATTATAAGCATGTTTAATGTGCTCTTGATAGAAATTATGGTGTTAAAGAGTGAGACAACAAAGTTCATCTAACAACTCATTCTTTTTTAGACGCTCTTAGTGATAGTCCTCGTCAGAGATGAAGTCGCGAAGAGAAATAGGAAAGGATGGGATTTGGAATTCAAGGGGAAGAACAACCTCAGATCCATTGACAAGAGAGAAAAGATTAGCACTCGTAGAGGTGCGGATGCTAGTTTGATAAGAACAAATAGTAAATGACATATGAAGATGATAATTATGACCAGATTTATTAATAGTCTTGGAAAGGATGTTGCTGCTGGGTTTTGTTAGTGGATCCGACTTAGTTATTATCTTGAGGATAATATGGGGGAAGAAAAGATAAGGTTGATGTTGAATGATTTTTCAAAGCTTCTTGAGATCTTTGTTTTTGAAGGAATTTCCATTGTCCATGATGAGCTTATGAGGAACACCAAAGCGACAAAAGATATGTTGATAGATAAAATTGACTATTTTATTGGATTTGGTTGATGCAAGCGGAATTTATTCCACCCATTTGGTGAAGTATTCAGTAGCAATGATGATAGAATGATGGAATTGAGAAGAATGTGGATTGATGAGACCAATGAGGTTGAGTCCTCACTGTGAGAAAGGCCAAAGGTCCTGGGTCGGATGTAAGGCCTAACTAGGAATGTAAATGATATTGGAATGTTGTTGTCATTTGATGCATGTATTAACATATTCACAACAATATTTATTGAGAGAGGGATAATAATAACCCATACAAAGGATGTGTTTGGTGACAACCAAGCCACTAAAATTGATACCACAAATATTGTCGTGGACTTCTTGGATAGCTCGAGTGGATTCATTATATTTATGGAAGTGAAGAAAGATGTCATCAAAGCCACGCATGTATAGGATTCCGCCAATAATGACATAGTGGTTATCACATTGAAGAAAGGACCTCTTGCCATTTTTAGATAGGTCAAAGGGGATGATGGATTGGGAAAGATAGTCAAATATCTGAGAATACCAAAGATCGTGAGCATTAATATCAACATGGTTGATATGAGGAAATTCACGAACCATGTATGGTTGATCCTTATGGTGAAAAAAAACAAAATCTGATATTCCTTAGTTATCCAAGGGATGAGAGATGTGAGAGACGCCATAATGTTTGCAAAATTATTGGATGAATGAGGGATAATTTAAATCATGTAAAAATTGAATGCCTTGAGGAGGAATTCAATGATGTCCTTATAATTTTAAAGGATGTCATTTTTACATTGAAAGATACCATTGACTTGATTGATGATAAGCTAAGAATCCATGTAGATATCAAGGATTTGGACACCAAGTAAGACGGTGGTTTCAAGGCCTAAGATGAGGGCTTCATAGTCGGCCATATTATTATTGCACTTGAAATTAAGTTTGCAAGTGATAGGAATAGGAGTATCCCAAGGAGGAATGATACTGATGTTAGTGCCTCCCCTTACTGACACTTATAACCATCAAAGAAGAGCGTATTTTTTAGAGGAGTGAACTCCTTATTAGTGGTATTGATTGATTTGTCTAGAAACTTATCGTGAAGAAGGTGATTGTTGGAAAGAGGGGCATCAACCAATTGATCTACAATAGCTTGGCCATTGATTTATTTATGAGAGATGAACTCTAGGTCAAACTCAGTCATGAGTATGAGCGAACGAGTGATGCAATCACTGTGATAAGGCTTAGAATGCATGGTTTCAAGAAGATGAGAGCTAGTGATGACATAAGTCTTATGATTGTGAAGATCATGACAAAGCTTAGAGGTAGTGAAGAAAATGGTGCAACACAATGTAGCGAGTCTCATAATTGTGAAGGGTGCGACTGATGTAATAAACTACCTGATATCTACCCTACTCATTGCAGTGTACCAAAATGAAACCTAGAGAATTATTGGAGGCAGAGACATAAATATAGAAAGTCTCTCCCTTGTGTGGAGGTGTAAGCACATGAAAAGATAGGAGATACTACTTGAGGTCATCAAAGGATTTTTGGCAGCTATCATCCTATTTAAAGTCAACATCTTTACGAAGGAGATGGTGAAAGGGTTGGAAACCTTCAGATAGCTGTGACATGAAATGATGAATAGATTAAAGGAATCCTTAAAGGTTACGAAGCTGCTTCAAGTTAGAAGGAGTCATCTCAAGGATAGCCTTGATTTTGGCAGGGTTAAATTAAACACCCCTGATAGAGATGACGAAGCACGTGAGTTTACCAATTCGCACTCTAAACACACACTTGACTAGATTAAGACAGGAAGAAAAAAATAAGGAACTCAAAGAGGATTTTAAGGATGATGAGGTGATCACGGTGATTATTGGATTTACCCAAGAGGTCATTAACATAGTCTTCTACAGTCTTATGGATGAGGTCATGAAATATTTAAGTTGTGGCTTGCTGATAGGTGGCTCTGGTGTTTTTCAAACCAAAGGTCATGCCACAGTAAAAAAATGCCCCCCAAAGAGTGATGAAATAGGTCTTATGTTGGTATTTTGGTGTGATAAAGATTTGATTGTACCCAAAGAATCCAACCATAAAAGAAAGCATCTCATGGCATGTGGTAAGGTTAACGAGTTAATTGATATTGGGAAGGGAAAATTCATCTTTAGGGCATGCGATATAGAAATATAAAATTTTGATGCAGATATGAATCTTTCCTGAAGCCTTCGCAACATGTATAATGTTGGAAACCCATTGCGGATAGTCAATAGGAATGATAAAATTAGTTGAAAGAAGATGTGTAGATCCTGTTTGAAAAGGAGGGAAATGTGAGGGTGCATATGACAAAGGCTCTTCTTAACTGGATTAGCATTAGGAAAGGTATGATGTTATGGAAAATGATGGATGGATCGAGACTTGGCATGTCAGCATATGACTATGGGAAGGCTTGGCTATGTAGAGAAAGGAAGGTGGTAAAATATTCAAGTTCCTATAGATCAATGGATTGACCCACTTTTAGAGTGCGAGGCTCCTGTAGAGTCCCTATGTTAATGTCAATAGTGGATTCATTAAGAAGAGTGGATGTGTTTGACAGTAAGGACTTATGAAGATGGGAAATTTCTACCCCCATGTTGGAAAGGATAGTTTCGTCGTCAACACATTGAATAATGTCAATGGTAGGGTAGTCTTACTCTATCATTTCTTGATATTGAAGAGGGAGGGACATAATTTCACTGTCACACTGATAAGTGACCAGTCCTAAGGTAATGGTGGAGATTTAAAAAAAGGTGGAGGAGATGGAAACAATGTCATTTGTATCCATAACCTCGTGAGATGCAGAAAATGGAGGATCAACATCCATGAGGGCTAAATATGGTGGAAACGGATAGGTAGATTGTTCTTTAAATCCTGGGTTTGCAATATTGATCAATGAAAAAATCATGCATGCCTTGTTCATAATGCCCATTCCAAATACTTTCTAGGAACAATGATGGAGGTATGTATAGGTAAATAATTTCTTGTATAGAAAGTCAAAGTCATTGGTATGTGGTTGAATGTTAATGTGTGAGGAAGGGAGATTGAAGCCACCATAGATTAGGTTGGTGCGAAGATGAGGTAGAAAAAAAGAAATGAAGTCCCTGACATTAGGTTAATACATATGAGATTTATCAGGTCTGTTAAGTCTATGAGGTGTGGGAAGGGCATTAAGCATGAGAAGATGATACTCCTCCAGTGAAATACGATCCATCACTTTATTTAAGGAATCATCACTTGAAAGATTGGACACAAAGACGGATGAGCTAGTGGGTTCTTTAGAAGGATCTTTTTTAGGGATGAGCACATTGTTGGGTTGATAATTCATGTGACATTCTTTGAATGGAGGAGTTTCTGAAGGGAGAGTTATAATTTTCCCCTCATGTTCATATTTGATGCATCGATGTAAGAGGAAGGAAAAAATGCATGACATGAATCCATGGTCGCCCAAGTAGGATATTGTATTGAAACTACCATTCTATGATATAGAAAAGTTCATGGAGGATATTTTCACTAACACACATGGGAAGAATAATTGTTTAGGACATGAATAATCAAAGGGTCAGATGGGAGAAATTCAAATGAGATTAACTGTCATCGAATTGTTGAATATTGAACTATAAGATTCCCCTCTTCCCCAAGAGGGGTATAGTTGGGAGATGGCCTAGGAGCTCTTTGGAAAGGCTCCGTGTGAGAAGTGGATGTGGAAGTGGATGAAGATTTAACAATGATGGAATTGGCATAATTCTTGGAATGTTCACCATGTGTGGAGGGTTTAATGAATTCAGATTTGGGCTTGTTTGATCTAAGTTTGAGGTGGCCTTTCTCAAGGGTGCGGAGTTCAAGTTTGTGAGCCATTGTAAATGCCTCTTCAAAGGTTTGAAATGATTGAATTTAAAGAGTAGTTAAGATGTGTTTCACTCAAGACTGTGAGAATAGTTCAATTAATTTAGTCTGTGGAAGGGAGAATGATAATTGCTTAATTATGTCATGTCATCATGTGACGAAATATGTAATAGATTCATCATCATACTATTGAATGGAATCTAGGTCTATGATAGTGATCTTACACACAATATTAATAGAGAAATATTTTAGGAATAATTAGGTGAGTTGGATAAAGGTGAATAATGAATGTTATGGGATGTTGTTATTTTAGTCCAGTATAGGGTCGGCTAACCAATGACATGGGGAAGGTACAAAGCATGAGGTCTTGGTCATGGGAAATAAGGTAGCATGTGTGTTTAAAGGCACGAAGGTGTTGTTGAGGATCCTCCTTGTTGTTGAAATTAGAAAATTTTGGGAGTTCCTAATGAGGAGGATAAGGTTTTACAGGGAAAAATGGATAGATAGGTTTGTTACAATTTTGATTATATGAAAATTTGGTCTTAGATCCTAAGGTAGTAGCTTAAAGGTTAGCCATTCTACTTAATAATTCTCGTAAGGGATCATTAGATGGATGCGGTTGAAATGTTGAAGGATGAGATTGTGATGCATATGAGAAATATGGGTTGGGTTGTTGATAATTTTGATATGTTTGAGGATGTGTTGGTGTTGGTTGATGCAGTTGAGAAGGAGGAATGTAATTAAGGAGTTTTGATTGAATCCAGGTTGAGATAAAGGTGGTTGTTGTTGAGAAGTGGGTATGTGATAATATTGATGGGATTGCATTGGTTGTTGAGAAATAGGAACATTTGATTGGTTTGGTATATAATGAGTGGGAATATAAGTGATAGGTGGTTGGGATACTTAAGTCGGTTGAGTGGGAATTATGTAGTGATAAGAACCTTAAGGAGGAGGTTTATGAGTTTGCATTGATTCAGATGGATGAGGTTGTGAGGTGATTACATTGACATGGAAATGTGAAGTGGAAATGAGGGGTAAGGTTGAATTAAGATGTTTGGATGGAGGAGGAAGAAAGTGAGACTCTTTAGATAATTAGATAGGGGCACAAGTGATTTTGATGGATGATGAAGTGAAGGGGATAGAAGAAGTGATAGTAATGTTAATGAGAGACAAATTAGGAGGGATGAAGATCACCAATTGAGTGGTTTGGTGGTTTTGAAGGTTTGAGGAAGAAGGTTGATTAGGATCAAAGTCACATTGGGCAATAGAAAATTCACTCATGGATCTAGGGAAGAAGATGACAAGTAGTGATGTGAGGACTTGTGTGGATTCAGGATTGGAATGACAAGCATAAATTTTTTGTAAATGAGGTCCATCAATAGGGAGATTGGTGGTATTATGAAGGAGATAGTCATGGAAGGAAATTGGATTAGCATCGAGAATCTCTTGAAACTCCACACATCCACAAGGGATGAGAGGAGGCCCTAAAGCTTTGAGTAAGGAAATATAAGGGGGAGTAGTTGGTCTAGATGGGATATAATGATGAAAAATAAAGGGATTGTTTTTAATATGGGAGTTAGGTTGGACTAATTGGGTTTCTTGAAGAGGGGGGGTGGAAAATATGAGTTGAGTAACTATAGAAGAAATGATCAAAGGGGTGGAGGTGAGGATATAAAGAGTGAATTGGTTTGAAGACATGTTTTGTTCCATTTGTTTTGATTGTGATATTGTAATGATTGGAATGAAACAAACAATAAAACAAAACAATTCTGATTTCTAAATAACTCAAGCAAGTCAAGCAACAGGATTTTGATTACCTTGATTATTAAGACTTGAAAAAGAAATGAAAAATGGGCTCAAGTAGTTTGGGATGGAGTCTTGGATATATCCGAAGGTACGTGAGGCACATATTTGTGATGTATATTAGTACAGGGCTTGGTATTGGGGCCTACCCCATCACTTCATGGTCCTGCAACAATAAGGGCGTTAGGTGCTTAGACAATATACCAAAAGATTAAAAAAATTATGACGCGGCTAGAACATTACAATGGCTTTCTTATTGGGTGATGAAATCCCAATAGTTCTACCTGGTAGAATATGTTTAGATGTGTAAACTAGTTTGCGTGTTTTGATATGTGTGATGAAAGTGTATGCAAAGAGTTAAAACCCCCAGTTAAACTAGATTTCCAAGAAAGTATGAAGGGTTCATTTTAGATACAAAATGAAATGTGGAAATTCGATGACAAGAAAATAAGAAATCCAATGCAATGAAAGAAAAAGATGGGAAATAAAAACAAGGAATACCTGGATAACACTTTTCCTTTTTATCTGATCTTAAATTTTTAAGAAAGCAAGAAAAATCCAATCCAAGAAATCCAAACAACACTTGAACCTGTGAGGTTAGTGGAAGATATATGGAAGAAAATGAAAAATGAAAGAAAAATGAAAAGACTCACCAAGAAAGGGTGGGTCCCATTGGGCGTGCTAGAATGTTGACCAATTTTCTTCATTTTTTTCATATTAGTGAATTAGTAATAAAGGAAACAAGTAATTGCAAATATGCAAGGGTTTAAAGTACACTGAGATGATATGGATAGATACAGGCGCAACATGATCTCCTATTCACTACGATCTTGGTAACATACACCACAAAGAAGACTAAGAAGAAAATAGATTAGTAGATATATCGAGGGTTTCCCAATAAATTCGGTCCCAAGAAGTGTGAGCTTCCTAGGATGGATGTCAACCCTCTTGTAGACAAGATATAAAATAAATATGATAATAGATCTGAATAGTATGCAGTAAATATGAGATAAATAGAATACTGAAATGTAGAAATTTAAAAAGAAAATATATGATCTAAATAGGTACAAAATAAACCAAACCTGCACAAGTCGGTGATGATTCAAGGCTGCAGAGGTTTAGTCATGGAAATTTGGGTAGCATGAGAAAAAGATATAGAGAAACAGGCCTACAAGTCCTTTTGTATCCGGATCTGAAGCTGATATGGATCTGGAAGTAGATTTGAGATGATGGCAGAACACTGGAGAATAGGGTGGATCTAGATCTTCTTGAAAGGATTTAAAGAAAACTAAGAAAATAGATGGTAAATGTAAGATAGAAAGATCAGGTCAATGATGACTAGGTTGGGTTAATGGTGACTGGGGATTGGCAAAACAAATCTGAGATGGCAGAGGGGACAAGATGACTAGATTTGAAAGTTAGATGACTAGGATAGAACAAGTGATGGGGTAGATGACAGAAAAATAGAAATTAGAGAGATGGGTCGATGGTGACCAGGCTTGGTCAATGGTTACTCAGGCATATCTAAGACTAAACAAATGAGATTGATAAACTTACAAGTTCTATGGATGATGGTGGAGGTGACTAGATAAAAATACAAGGCCGTGGGATGGCTATAGATATTGAAAACACAATGATGATGGTTTCAAAAAGGTGATGATGATGAATTTAAGCATGGAATGACAAGAGAACTCCAAGGCTCCCAAAATGAACACAAGATCTCCAAGAATGATTAACAATAGGATGATAGTTACAAGCACACAAAGGAAACTGAAGCAAAGCTCTCAAGAGATTAGAAAATATACAAATTACATCCTTGAATAAGGAGGGGTAAGGATGGATTTATAGAGTCGATGTCAACCATGATGGGTCACTGCCAACTGTGAATAACCGCCCATTTGGGCAGTGGAATGATGCCTAACTTGAGGCATTGAGTCCATAGGAGGCAAGAAAAGGGTTTAGATGGATAGGGATGAGCTATTGTTGTATAGGGAAGATAAATGGGTAGGTGCTAGGTTAAAAGGAGTAAATAAAGGCCATGGATGGGTAAAAACATTAAATGATGGCCTAGGGATAAAAAATTGGAAGGTTTAGGGATGAGAAATGAGTTAGATGAAGATTAGGATAAATTAATGATGATTAAGGATAATTAGGAATGGTTTGGAGATTAAAATAATGAGATGAGGATTAGAGTTTATTAATGATGATTAAGGGTGATTAATATAGATTGAATAATGGGGTGGAAAAGATACGATTAAAAGTGGGAAATGATAATTAATGGGATAAATTAAATTTAGGAGGGAATATGAATTTCTAATGGGTGATCATGATCAAAGAGAGCCAACGTGAGATGGAAAGGGGGTCTGATTCCAAAATGCCCTAAAAGTGACAAAAAACATCCAATAACCCTGCACAAGCGAGTTACATGATTAGTTTTTTTCAAAAAATAATTGAAAAGTAAGGAAAATGTCCTGATGTTATTTAAAATACCTAAATTAAGAATTAAACTAATAAACAATTAAAATAGTCTAAATGAATTAATTAAAAAATAAGCTAGAGTTAATATAGAAATTATTTAAACTAAACTAAAGTTTTAACATTAAAATAAATTGAACCTAAGTTATAAAACTAAAGTGTTGGACCCTAAATATTGGCTAAGTACCAAAAGACAAGCACGCAAGATCAGTGAATAGAATGGCACTTGGGGAAAAGAGCGCAGTTTAAAGGGTTTAAGAAAGGTTTGAGTGAAACCAAGGCACACGTGGGAGGTAGAACAAGGGTTTAAAGGACTTAGCCATATTTGGCATCATGGAGTCACTTGAGGAAAGACGTGAGGACCTGAATAGGCGTGATAAGTGGATAAGGTGCTAGCCTTGAACCTTCGAGGAAACGAAAAGGATATTCCATTTAGGGAATATTCCCAAAGGCATCATTGTAGTTAGTGGAGGGTTTTGCAAAGAGGATAAGCATTTGCCAATGGAGGAGCACATCAACACTTGGCATGCAATCTTCTCAAGAGAGAAGTCATGGTGGTGGACGTTGATCCTATTTAAATAAGTGCATGGCACAAGAATGAGAGATAAGAAGAGAGGAGAGAGAGAGAGAGGAGGAGAAGCTAGTGTGAAGGCACTAGAAGGTACGAGAGTGATGAGAGAAGGAGGGTAACGAGGTGTTGCAAAAATGTTAGGAAATGATAAGGGTTTGGAGCTCATGATGCTAGGGTTTAGAGTTCTTGGTACTTGAGGGTTGTAAGAGATATAATTAAGCATATGTATGGGTGCTAGGGTTTGTGACAGGCGTTATTATGGGGAAAACATTGTTAGGATCTTTGATCAGATTAGTTTCAAGGGGTTGGAGCTCTGTCACTTGATGTATATGGTCTGAGATGACCCTTTTAAATGTAATATGGCTACCAGAAACTCTCTTTAAATCAATATACATGGATCTATTCTATACATCTTGTTTATGGGTGTAAACCCTCATGTTATTTGGCTTGTTATGACTTAGATCTAGTTCCTTATGCTTCATACATTGTTTATTTACCTTCTGTAATGTATTAATGTGTAGATCTGCCAGTTATATCTTCTCCCTTGTACGTAGATGCATGTACTTCTGTTTCTGAAAATAATCCTCCAATAATGGAAAAACTCTTTTGTAGAGATCACATAAATGAGGGGCTCGGAACCTGTGTGCACCTAGGGTGAGCACCCAACATATTTTGGGTGATAGGCCAATGCGTTTGGGGTTAGAAAGAGGTATTGAGGGTAAAATAATGACTACATCTTGGTTCCGTTGCCAAGACCTCTTTTGAAGCTATGTTGAGATAAATGTGTAATGACAGAGTGCTTGACCTTGGATATTATCGAATCATGGCTCAAAAACATAGAGGATGAGTTTTCTAAAATATTTAACACTAGACCTGAGTTTGATGCATGTAAATGGCTAGAGGATCACTTGTATCATGAGTTATATGAGACCTTTTTATGATGCTTCCTAGTAGAGATGTATGAATGGCTATCAACATATGAATCAAGGTCAAGTTGGTACTATAGACCTTGTGTCTTGACCTAGGAGGAATATCAGTAGTTACATGATTTCGATCTGACATGGACCCGTGTTGTTGATCACTGGTGGAGTATACTACTAACTAGTTATACCTTGGAATATGTTATTTCTACGTATTATTACTTGGAGATTTCTGAGTTTAACTCCTTAAGGGAGCCTAGAGGATCATTGTTGCATGATATTCCACTGGCTATCAAGATCCTGGTCATTAATTTGAGTTTAGAAGCCTTTCCCATGGCTGGCTAAACTTCTGCTAGGTGCAGGGCGTAAAAGATGGTGCGGTAGAGGATGGTGGACCTTGCAGCAGAAATGGAGAGAGAGGATAGGTGGCTCAAGTATAATGAATCTCGGGAGAGGGAGTTGGAAAGATAGTGCGAAGCTGCATGAGTGATGGATTTATGGAGGTAGACATTACGGGAAGGATTTGAGATTCACGCAAAAGACATGGAACCTAAGCAGTCTGAGTTACCCTATCTTGGGTAGCGTGGAAGAGAAACCCTCTCAGATTCCAGAGAGATCTCGTCATATGAAGAAAAGAGAAAATCCTTAGGCATGCATCTTAATCCACATGGCAACCAGACATTTTTGCTTAGTTTTCCAATTCTTGAGATAAGTTTTGATAATCCAGTTGGTATTGGTATTAGTAATTGAGTGACACCTAGGAGGTATAATTTTTCATTTGGTACATCTATGGCTACATAATCATTTCCTATGTTTGGGGGTATTTTTTCTGGAAGAACATTTTGGCAAGGTGCTAGATCACAAGGTTTGAGTATCAAGTCTTGGAGCGGAGCTAGAAATACATCTGGGAGTGGTTCAGTATCACAAAATGTCAGTGCACAATTTAGTGTGACAGTGTGTTTGCAAGGTGCAACTACGTTAGGACCCTTACCTATGATAGGAGGAGGATCTCGAGGATTTGGAGGAGTTAGCACTAGTGGATCTAGTGGGTCTGGTGGTGGAGGTAACATCAAAGGGAATCAAGGTCCTAGATCTGGTAGAAAAGGTCCATAACACCCTTAGCAAGTGTTTTATGAGATGTCACTCCAATTACCTGATTACAAGAGCATTGAGGGTGTCACAGAACATGTACACAAGTGTGAGTTACTATGGTGCACAAAAGGAATCACTTCCTCGGAGTGGAAGGTAAGTAAATTTGTAACCACGTTGCAAGGATGGGCACATAAATGGTACAGAAAGTAATTCCTTTTTTGTGGAGTTCGACATACTTGAGTTTGAATAGAAAAGCATCAGCACGTTGAAGGAAATTTAGAAAGGAATGGTGGAGAGTGTGCAGGAGTATGATGCACATTTCAAGACTCTCCTATACAAGTTATCTTATGGCATTCACCCTTCATAGCATGCTCAATGGTTCATCAGAGGAATGATCACACCATTCAAGAGTGAACCTTTACAGATCCGCATGAGGCCTTGGAGGCTACCTTGCGCGTTGAGACAATAGGAAGTGTTGATACAGGAGTAAGTCCATTCCTAGAAGCCCAAATTACTACAATGGAAAAGTAACTAGAGAAATTTTCTGCAACCTCGGTTCATGAGACTCGTAACGGGCTATGGTGTACAAATTATGAGGCAGAAGGGAAAACAAAGGATAGTTTTCCTTGGATATTGGTACGTGTGATGATAGTAGACTGTGAGATTCGCCACGGAGATCATAATGCAAGTAGGTTATCGCTACTGCAATGTGTAATCCATAATAATGTTTCTTACTATTGTAAAATTTACACCTCTACTACTCATGACACCAGGGATTATAGATTGATTGACCAAATACATGATGCCATTGATATTGGTGTGGGCCAGAATAGTATTGAAAGTAGTCCCAAGGATTAGGGTCATCATTATTAAGGGCACATAGATGGAGGGAGTCATAGAAGAGGATTTCACAGAGGATTTAGAGACTGTGGAAATCATGGAAGTGTAAGAAGTGAGTTCCTGTGTGGAACTTGTTACAACTGTGGGTCTACAAAACATTATAAGTGTGAATTCATTGATATGTTATAGTGCTCTTAGTGTGGAAAAAAGTAGAAGTATGAGGAATGCCCGGAATTGTTTGAAAACATGATCCAGAAGCAATGGAAGGATAAGGGCAATGGGATGGTGAGCGTAAAGCTTTCTGATCAATAGTGGATGCTAAGGGTGGCGCGTGAGTTAGAGTTAGATCATGTACTAGTAATAATGCAAGATGAGGTTGCTCGCACCTAGGAGATACCAAAGAAGAGACCGCTGATTACAAGAGAAGAAGTGGTACATGGGAAGTATCTAAACCCTACGCATCAGAAGGAAGTCTATCAAGAGATAATGGAAGTAATCATAAGTCTTCAAGGGGAAATTGAATGTCTGAAAGAGAAATCCATAAAGTTGGATTAGAAGAAAAATGTTGAGGTCCCTCAGATAGATATAGATGATGTTAGAGAGGTGTGTAAGATGTTGCACCAAGATAATATCATCCCTCTATTAGGATAATTGTTGCGAGATAAAGTACCAAGTGCTAGAGGAGAGCACGAGAAGTAGGTTTTGCATGCCAATATACCTCCCCATTACCTTGACTATGATAAGAATATTACCTTGAATGCAGTTGTTAATGGATGGCTCCTAAGTAATATTCTGATTGACATGAGTGCAGAAGTTAATGTTATCACCCTAGAGACGTGGAATCAAATGGAAAGGACCCCATTACATCCATCTTCAAATGTGTTATATATGGCTAATAAGACAAAGATAATGCCCATTGGTGTTTTAAAGGATGTTGCTATCACTATCCAAGGGGAAAAATTCATTGGAGAATTTGAAGTCTTGGCACTTGTTGAGGCAGACAACTTTCCAGCATTACTTGGGTACCCCTGGTACTATAAGAACAATGTTGACTTACGTTTAAATAAGGGGTATATAAGTTTTGAGAACAAGGAGGAGTGTTTTATAATTCCTTTGACGGATGGGAAGTCAATGCCCTATACCGAGCCCTTGGGAGAAGAAGACCTAGACATAATCTATGTGTGCACTATCAGGGACCTTGAGGTTGTGAAATAAACAAAAGAAGGCATGATTCAATGAGAATATGCTCAATCTATAAGTCATACAACTAGTGTGGCATGTGACAATTGGGCACACGTGACATATGAATTATTTGGAAGGAAGTTAAGAGGCTCTTGGATGAGAGTAAAAAAGGTGTGCTCAGTCAGGTGCCTGGGAGGAAAATAGTTGCCAAGATACACTGGGGGAGCCAACCCTGATGTTTTCCTATGAGAAATGGAGATCTAGTGGAGATAAGAGGTTAAAAGGAGAAGTATACTTAGCTATACTTTTCTCAGGACCACAACACATTAGTGGGCGACCCATCGCAATAACCTTCTAGAGTGACACGAGGTGAGGATCAATTTCTCTGTTAGGTTTCTCTGAAGCAATACACCTACTACTATACAAGATTATCATGGGAAGGAAGCCACCTCGTTTCACATCTAGACATGTGAGAAGGCATGGATGGAAGGAGAAGAAGAATTTACTCCATATTTATGGGTGCATAATATTTACTCCACCTTACAAGGTTGTGCTCGTGCATGCTACATTCATTCAGAGCTATGCCGTCAGACAGGAAATTGGTAGGAGTTGATGGCTGATCTCCTTCAAGCTTTCGAGTATCGGAGTAATAAACCATTGGTGAATGAGGTGTTACAGGTTGTTAAGAATCTAACTATGGGAGATAATTCCATGATGGAGGACATAGTACTGGAGTTTTTGGGTGAACCTGGCTTGGAAGCATTTTTTGATGAGGAATAATAAGAGGAGGTACAAATTGAGCATGCATGCATGGAAAAAGAGAAAGGAAAGTTGGTCTATGTGATAGATGGTGAAGAGGTGGAAAAATTGGATGTTAACCATGATGTGGGTACGCGTGAGGTTATAGATAGTGCTGATGAGCAAGAACACACCTACCATGAACCCCTGAAAATCAAGAATGTTAACATTGGTTTGGAGGCGGAACCTAAGGAAGCTACTATTGGGGATTACTGGTAAGAAAGGGAGGTTTCAAAGATTATTGATATGTTGCGTGAATTTCAAGATTTGTACCATGAGCTTAAGGAAGTTCACCACTCTTTAGGGGAGATGCAGATCAAACTAAAGGAGGGCATGTGCTCAATTCGAAAGAGACTATACCAAATGAATCTGAATCTACTCGTCAAGGTCAAGGAGGAGATTGACAAGATGATCACATCAGGAATCATTGAAGTTGTTGCAGAATCAAAATTAATAAGTCTAATGGTCATCAACATTAAGAAGGATGAGAGGATAAGGATTTTTGTTGATTATAGGGATTTGAATGTGGTATGTGTCATTGACCATTTTCCAACCCCCTTCACCGAAGAGATCTTAGAAGGAGTAGTTGGGCATGAAATCTATTCTTTCACATATGGATTCTCAGGATATCACCAGGTTAGAATTGCAAAAGAGGACCAAGAATAGACAACCTTTTCCACTTAATGGGGAATTTTTGCCTACACAGTCATGCCTTTTGGACTGAAGAGCATGCATGTTGTGTTTTCAAGCATTGTGGTTTAGGCGTTTCAGGATTTCATCCATAAATTTCTACAAGTCTACTTAGATGACTGGACAATATATGGATTAGTAAGGGACCATTGTGACAATCCGTGGCTGGTTTTTAAGATATGCCGACAGTAGAGTATATCTCTCAACATTAAAAAATGTGTTTTCGATACTCCATTTGGCACCGTATTAGGACATATCATATGTAAAGAAGGCTTGTTGGTGGATCCTGCCAATTTTTTCGTTAGTATGGGATTGGAGGATCCTACCAGCCAAAGCATGGTGCATGGATTCCTCTGGCATACGAGGTATTACCATAAATTTATTAAGGGGTATTCCAAGATCACTGCATCATTGGAAGATTTTTTGAAGCAAAAAAGTAAATTTCATTGGGGAGAGGCGCAAAAGATGACATTTGACACATTAAAGAATAGGCTTATCACCGCACCCATATTATGCTTTCCCTCTTGGGATAAGCCATTCCATGTACATGTTGATACTTCAGAAATGGCGATTGGAGAAATCTTAGCACAATATGGAGAGGGAATTGTTGACCATCCCTTATGCTTTGTTAGTAGGAAGCTAACCCCAGTAGAACAGAATTATACTACTACGGAGCGTGAGGCATTATTAATGATCTACGTGCTACAAAAATTTAGGCAATATTTGCTAGTGACATATTTTATATTTTACATGAACCACATGGCATTAAAGTACTTGGTAAACAAGCTCGTCTTACAATGGAACATATGCAGGTGGGTCCTATTGTTCTGGGAGTTTGACTTTATGGTTGTTATAAAATCAGGTAAGAGTAATTTAGGGCCTGACCATTTATCAAGGATTGACTTAGGAGAGGACACACAAAACATTGAGGATAGAATGTCAGATTTACAACTGTTCAGATTGTAACATGCGCCCTTTGACTTGGAAGATATTGTTTTTTTCTTAAAACGGGTATGGTGTTGGAGGGAATGAAGACTTTGGAAAGGAAGCAGTTAGCCATACATGCGATGCCCTACATGTTAATTAGTGGAGACTTATACAAGCTAGGCAGCGATGAGGTTTTACGTCGGTGCGTGCTTGAGCATGAGCACACTAAAATCATGGAAGAGGCTCATGGTGGAATTACAGGGGGACACTATGTAGGGAATGCAACCGCGTGCAAGGTCCTTCTAGTAGGATTTTGGTGGGAAATGGTTTATAAAAATTGTATTAAGTATTAGAAGACCTATGAACACTGTCAATGCCTTAGCAAACCAAGAAAAGGATATGAAATGCCATTAAGACCTGTATTCATTTTTACCCCTCTCACAAAAGAAAGGAACCCCATGCAAGTCATCGCCTATCACCCAACGGATGCTGGGCACTCACCCGAGGCACATGTGTGTGCCAAGTCTCTCATTTATGTGATTTTAGTAGGAAACATCATCATGTATGATTTGTGCTTAAGATATTTAAAAGGAGTTAAGACATTCAAGAACCATAGATCTCAGAACAACCTCTAGATCATTGCAATCATTACAGACAGAAAGTACTTAATAGATTATATAACTTGTACCATAACAGAAAGAAGCATACAAAGCATCCATACTTACCATAAACATAAATGAAAGATAACCTATGAGAAATACGTATCCATCAAAATCATTGATATTCATATTCATATAACTGGTAACCTCATTACATCCATGGATCCATTACATAATGTCACAGAGAAATAGACTGCAGTCACGAAGTACAACTGGAATAATGTATCTAGGCTATCAAAAGAAAAATTGCAATCCCCATACCCATTATAAATTCTTTCCCAAATACCATTATCCACTAACAGAGTTCTTGTAATATTTTTGCAGAGCTCTTCCCTCTTTTAGTCCTCTCTCTCTATTTACTCTACAGGTGCTTGTATTTATAGCCTTTCTGGGATGCAAACTCATCCTCCAGCACCCTCATATCTGATGGCAAGTGTCTGAATTTGGTCCTCCATGTGAGCATGCTCTCCCAGGCCTGAGCTTTCCACTTTTCACCATGATGTGCTTCTAGAAGCTTCTACTGTAGGCATGATCCTTCCTAGGCCAACCTGTCACCAGGCTGGCACCTTATCCACTCACCATGTGCAGTTGGGTCATGATTTTCATGTGTTCAATCCCAAATGCCGAATTTGGCTAAGTCTCGAAACCCTTGGTTCTTTTTCGCGTGTGCCACGGGCTTCCTTAAACCCCTTTCTTAAACCCTACCCTACGCGCATTGTCCTTGCATTCCTCTCTTCAAATAGGACCTACATGCACATACACACCTTTTGTACTTAGTCAACATTCTAGTGGCCCAACATCACCCCACACTACGCCTATTCTCTGTCTGCGGAAACACTTTTCTAGTGAAACAAAGAATAAAACAGGCTTATGCCTTGGAAAAATAATAAGTGGATGAAAGAATGGAGAAAGAAGAAAGAATGGGAGAGTGAAGGAATCATTACAAAAATATAGGAAAATCCTTTTGCAAGTCAGCATCCAACTTGTTCCAAGCATCAACTTCTTCCTACGCTTTCTGATAGAGGTCATCGACCAGGGCGCTCACCTCCCAAAAAATTATTCCATCTCCTTACATGCTCATGGAATCAGTGATTTTCTCCAACTCCTTACCTATATCATCTAGTGCATCCATTCTTTGTGTAATACACAGATATAGTTCCTTCAACTAGTTTTTGATTGAACCCCTTAAGGTTTCAATGAATTCATATTTCCTCTCAACCTTGGTAAGGATTTTATCCCTTTCTACCCTATTTCCCTTGTTCTTCTCTTGGAACTCCTTGAGTTCTACTTCATGAGTGGCGACCAAGGCACCTACCACTTTGTCTCTATCTGCACAATTTTTTTATGCAGACCTCAACAGTTTGGGAAGCAACCCTTACATAACAAGAACCTTTCTGTATTAGGTGACAAGCGCTACGATCTTCAACTTATCCTCTTTCTTTAGGTGCGTGGAAACTTCTTCTATAGACTCCAAGGCTAACAGCTATCTTTCCATGGTGAGGACCCTTGTTAAGTCCTTGAGGCATCCCAAGGAAGATCCATATTTATGCGCGGGCGATGCTAGGTCTAGATGCTTCAATACTATAGCCTCATTGATGGATTCCACCTTCTTGTACACATCACATACATTTTCCTTTTCATCCTTCAATTCACGCTACCACTAGGCATTGATCAAATTATCTTGGCTTATCTTCTTTATCATTTCAGTTGGATCTTCCTCTTTCTTCCTTAGTATCCCCTTCTAAAATCTCTAATCCTATCATTCTGCACATGAAGAGTCTAGCTTCGATCTCAATGGATACTTTGTTGATCATGTTGCACAGTTGTTCATCTGAGAGCTACTAGGTATCCACCACTAGGTTTTCTTCTCTTGGTCCTAACAATGTTATTATTTCCCTGTGGCTTACCTCAAAACTCTGGCTCATCAAGGTGGGACTCTATTACCCACGAGAGCATCTTCCTTATCTATGGATATGTAGCCTCCATGTCAAAAGATGGCATTGCTACAAGCTCCTCTGTCGGAATAGTACTTGGGAACCACGTGCAGAACACTTTCTTAGGGTCATCAGTATAACCCATCTCTGGTCTCTCCCTCTCTCTGCATCTTCCTCCCAGTGTGCATACCCTTAGGTATACTTACAATCAAAATGGGACCTCTAGTACTGTCATGTTCCTCTTCTGTGTTCTCCTCCTCCTTGTTCAACACTAGCTCAACACTATGTTCCAATTTTTCCTTCACCATGGTCTCAATGTTCTTGGTCTCTTCTCCTTCTACCACCTTGGTTGCCTATTCCTGCACAGAGCTTGGAGACTCTTGCTTCTATGTGCTAGCTTCCTTACCTTTTCCAATGTCTTGGGTGCCTTCCCCTACCTGGCTATCCTTGCACCGTACGAAAAAGGAACCCATGTTCTTCTTCTCCACCTTCCTCCTCTGAATCATGTACATTGAAGATGGGTGGCCCTTGATCTTTCCCGAGGTCCTCTTCCCCACTTAATTCTTCACCACTCTCATCACTCTCCGCTCTCTTATTTTTCTCCTATGAACTTGTCCAAATTCTCAGTCTCTTCCGAGAAGGTATCTTCTTATACCCTCTACTTCTTCCTAACTAGAGATTATAGTGTAGGTGGCTTCATTTCTTCCTCTCTTGATGACTCCTTGTCTGATGGATTTTTTGGCTCTAGAGTCTTCTCTTTTACTATGGGCCTCTTCTTACACATGTATATACTAGTTCTGGCACTTGTCCTGGGTGAACCTAATGCCTATGTCTCCACTACACTTGGTATTTTATTTTTCTGGATCTTTTTCCTCCCATTTGGGTGTGGGTATCTTCATACCAATTAGATATCCTGAGGTATAAATACCTCATTCTCTAGGTATGTGCCCTTCTCAGACTTGGGTCTTATTCGGATGTACACGCATGTTGCGGATCCTTATGCAATGGGCAGAGTCACGGGCCTTGTCATTTGAACATCATGCGACACATTCCACTCCATGTACAATGCACTTGTCGGGGTAGACCAACCCTTTGTAAATTTCCCTATGGTCCTAGTCTAGATTACTAAGGTACAACTTAAACTTCTTGGACTACCTGAACCTATTCACTCCCACTTAGAAGTATTGAGCTATGAAGGAAAAGGGGAGCTTGCACCATGGGCTCCATGTCTCATCTGGCAAGTTTGAATCTACATAGGTAGAAATACTAGTACACAACAAATTCCACTTCTCCCCTAGTGGTTATTGGTAGTTGTTCAAGAATTATCCATTCCACCCCGAACATGTTCCTTAGGTGTATACACCATTTTTCCAAGCGCACCTTGTGCATAGTTTTCATAGTTTCACAAGTATATTTTTCAAACCTCTTTCCAGGGTGAGGGTTCTTTAGCATGGTACTCCCACATGAGCTTGTCCGATGTATCCAGTACCCCAATCTCCGAAAACACAATGGTTAATAGGACATTTCCAAAAATGGATCCTATCGCCTTCCTTCACGCACATCTAAAAATCTCATCCGTGATGAATGCAGACAAGTTGTAAATGGTGCCCTCTGAAATTTTCCTATAAACATTCAACCATGGCTTATTTAACTTGGGTCCATCTCTCCTAGACATTTAAATTTGACACCAGGTGCACGACCATCTTCATTACAAGATATTTAATGTCTATGACATCATAATACATTGACCCCTTCTTGTATGCATAAGTGGCGATAGTTTCCTTAATCACTTCTTTTTTGGTCAAGTCATCCTCTGAACCGTATCCTTCATAGAAGAGGCATGTGAAATGTGAAATGTGCTAAGGGGTTATGTACATCTTGCACCCTGTGAAGTGGAATTAGTCCTTATGCACGCATGACATTAGCCATTGATATAAGAGCTCAGGTTTCCCAAAGTAGGGAAAGTCAAAGAGTTATAATAACCCTTCCTTCTCCATCTTAACCTTCACATCATCATTACAAATGGGAAAATACTCTGGTGTCCTTTTGATTGTCGGGCACACTAACTCCAGTGCCATCTCCTTCTCAATTGTGCTTATCCAATGATTATATTCATTCAAAGATATATTCCTCAAATGGGACTCCCACTCCTTCCCCAACAACAATCCATCTGGGTACTGAATTTCTGTATACCACTCCTCATTTGTGCTTGAGTTAGTTTCTTGTTGCTTACCCTTTCCCTTTCCCTTTCCCTTCTTAGGTGTGCTAACTGGTTTCTTGGGTGCCATTGTATAGGTCTTCTTACCACTTCAATTACTCTGTGTTACTCTATTCTTTTGTTCTCTCCAACCTTAGATCTCAGACTTGTGAAGAAAGTTCCTTAACCCCATGCCCTAGTTCTTCAAACCCTAACTGGGATACTCCTTTCACAAGATGTGAACCTTCTCCCACTTTTCCTACGCCCGTGAAATCCTTTCCTCCTAGTTCACAAATCTAAACTAGTTACTCACGCTTCAATTTCTCTAAATGTTTCTTCACACGGATCAATTTTTTGGAAGCCCTAGTTTGCAAAGGTGCAAAAATTGATTCTTTCTCTTTATATGCAAAGTGAATAATGAAGTGCCTCGACCCTTTTATTTATAGTTTTTCCCTTTTTAAGCATTAAGTGTTACTTCACCTACCACCATACTTTTAACATTTAATGTGGATTTTTCAAACAAAGCCCGAATTCAGCACTTTCCCTCACGCACCCAAACCTACATAGACAATCCTCCAACCTTCTGGCACGCAACCAATCCAACATGACAGGAGACTCTTGCACACGTGTAACCAGCACCGAAGGCACTTCTTCTATCCTGATTTTTGCTCTCGCCTACCTCGTGTTGCTTATGTGCTTTTCCCTTCTTTGTACGTGGGATCTGAAAGTAGCTTTTATCTTGGCACCAACCATCCTTTTTCCATATTTTCTTTCCAAGCACCTCTTTCAATAGGGCCATTCAACTGGGTTTTTCAACACAAAATTCCTTGGCATTTTAACCATGCTCTCCTTCACATTACTCCACCCCACACTAAAATGATGCACGGTCCTCTGCGCACTCAAAAATTCTCAAAAAGTAGTAATAAGGTTACCACGTCACCCAAGGTGCAAAATGAAAACAACAACGTGAAAGGGAAACAAAAGAAAATAAATGCATAAAGGAAAATTCTAAACTAACTGGAAAAACTGCCTTATTTACAAACACCAAGAAGACTTATTTATAGTAGGGCTTTAGCCTACTCCCATTGAAGTGTCTAGGAAATTTCGTTCCATCCAGTGCTTGTAACTGGCATGCACCCGAATCAAGGATGTATGAGATTGTGTAGGGACCCAACCAATGGAATTTCAACTTCCCAAAATGGCACAAAAACTTAGAATCATATAGTAAGACCATCTGCCCAACCTCAAACTTCTTGTTTCTGATGTGGCCATCATGGGAAGATTTTTACTTTGCTTTCTTTGTTGTTTAGCTCCACCTGGCGAGTGATCATCTCTCATCCAGCTTCATTAACTCATCAATTCTCTCTTCCAGCACTTTCTCATCAGCCAACCCTCCTTTGTGTGCACTATTCACAAAAAAGGTAACATGAATTCAACTGGCATAATGGCTTCCACACCAAACACCAATTGAAATGGTGTGGCTTTGTTCATCCTTTTATAAGTTGTCCTGTAAGCCCATAATATTGTTGATACTTTGTCATCCCAATCTTGTCTACCGACATCACAAATTTTGGTCAAGGTATGACTCAGTATTTTGTTGAATGCTTCTGCGGTTCCATTTTCTTATGGGTGATAGGGGGTAGTCTTGTGATGAGCCACCACGAACTCTGTTAATAGGATCCTCATGGTCTCATTCAATAAATTCATACCCCTATTGCTGGTTAAACTCAAAAGACATCCATACCTCGTGATAATGTTCTCCCACAAGAATCTTGTCGTTGTGGCTGTTGTGCAGTCTTTAGTTGGGGTTGCCTCTGCCCAATTTTTCAAATATTCTATGTAAGTGATTACATAACATGATCTGATCCTACACGTTGCTAGTGCAATAGGGCCTATGAAGTCTATTTCCCATTTCTCAAAAGGTTTCGCACTAGGTATAGGGTGCAAAGGCATTTCATCTCTCTTTCTTGGCTTGCCAATGCACTGACAATGGTCACACGCTTTATAATAGTCTTTAAAATCCTTGTACAAGGTTTCCCACCACAATCTTTCCATTAATATCTTATGCGCGGTGGTGTCACCTGCATAATACCCACCCGCACTTCCTGTGTGTGGTTCCTCCATGATGGCGAGGTGCTCATGCTCAAATACAAACCTGTAAAAAACTTCATCACGTCCCAACTTGTATAAGCCTCCACTGATCAACATGTAGGGCGCGACGCGTATAACGAGTTGCTTCTTCTCTAATGCCTTCATTCCTTTCGGTGCCACACCTTCCTTTAAAAATACTGTAATCTCCTCCAAATCCGAGGGTGCACGTCAAAATCTAAACAATTGCACATGTGTCATTGTCTCCTCAATACTCTGTGCGTCCTCCCCCGAATCAATCCTTGACAGATGATTAGGTCCATAATTAATTTTTCCAGGCTTCACTACTACCATGAACTCAAACTCATGAAACAACAATACCCACCGACATATGCGCCCTTATAGAATGAGCTTGTTCACTAAATAATTTAACGCCATGTGGTCGATGTAGAATACAAAGGGTGTTGCCAGTAGATACTGTCTGAACTTGAAAAGTATGTATATCATTGACAATGCCTCGCACTCAATCGTGGTGTAATTATACTCTGCTGGTGTCAACTTCCTGCTTGCAAAACATAGAGGGTGATCAACAATTCCTTCACTTGGCTGCACAAGCACTGCTCCAATGGTGGTTCCTAAGGCATCTACATGAACATGGAAGGGTTTATCCCAAGAGGGAAAATGTATAATAGGCATAGTGACAAGCCTATCCTTTAATGTATCAAATGCCCTCTGCTGTGCTTCTCCCCAGTGGAAGGCACTTTTATGTCTAAGTAGCTCCTCTAAAGGCATGGTGATCTTGGCATACCCTTTGATGAATTTCCTTTAATAACCCGTATGCCCAAGGAATCCGTGCACTGTGCTTTGGCTAGTAGGCTCCCCTAACCCCACAATAATTACAACTTTGGTAGGATCTACCAACAAGCCCTCCTTACATATGGTATGCCCCAATAACATCCCAAAGGGTGTAGCAAATACACACTTCTTAATGTTGAGGGATATCCTCAACTACCTACACCTCACCTCTCAAACATTAACCTCAAATTGTCACAATGGTCTTTTACTAGCCCATACATTGTCTAATCATCTAAATAGACCTGAAGAAACTTATGGATGAAATCTTGGAATGCTTGCACCACTATGCACAAAAAAATAGTAGGCACATTCTTCAAACCAAAGGGCATGACCGTGTATGTAAAACTTCCCCACTTAGTCACAATAGTTGTCTTCTCCTGGTATTCCTTTTCAATTTGGACTTGGTGGAACCCCGAAAATCCATCCATAAAGGAATAGATTTTGCGCCCAGCAACTCCTTCCAAAATATCTTCGGTGAAGGGGGTTGGAAAAGGATCGATGACACAAACTACTTTCAGCTCCCTATAATCCACACACATCCTAATCCACCCATCCTTCTTGATGTTGATTACCATCAGACTTATCCATTCCAATTCTTCCACTGCTTCAATGATCCCAGAAGATATCATTTTGTCTATCTCCTCCTTAACCTTTACACGTAAATTAGGATTCATTCAGTAGGGTCTCTTCCTGACCGGGCTTACACCTTCCTTTAGCTTTATCTTCATCTCCCCCAAGGAATGGTGGATGCATTTGAGCTCATGGTACCCACGTGGGAATAAATCCTCAAATTCATGCAACAGATCAATGATCTTAGAGACTTCCTTATCTGACCAGTAATCTCCAATAATAGCTTCCTTAGGTTCTTCTCCTGAACTGATGTTACTTTGTCTTTAAGGGCTCATGGTAGGCACGCACGCGAGTATCAACACTATCCACTACCTCGTACATCCCTACAGAATGGATAACATCCAAGCATTATGCTTCCTCCCCATCAATCACATACACAAACTTCCATTTCTCCTTTTCCAAGCACGCGAGCTCAAGCTGTAACTCTTATGTTTCTTCTACTTCTTCTTCAAAGCACGCCTCCAAACTTGGTTCACCTAAGATTTCCAACACCCTATCTTCTGCCATAGCACTATCCCCCATGTTAAGGTGCTTAATAACTTATAATGCCTTATCAACTGATGGCTTGGTACTTCGATATTCAAACATTTGAATGAGGTCAGCTGTTAGCTCTTGCCAATTTCCTGTTTGGCGGTGTGTCTCAAAATATATATACCATGCACGCACGCAACCCTGTAGCGTAGAATATAACTTCTGCACCCAGAGGGATGGTGGTAAAACTTCCGCGTCTTCTCTCCAAATCCTCTCACACTCCTGGATATGGAAAGAGGCGGGCTCCTTCCCATGGTAGTCCTTGATGGTGGTGGATACATTTCTCCTAGAGAATCTGACAGAGAGAGCAATTCTTACCTCACGTCATTCCAAAAGGATCTCTTGATGTGTAGCCCACCACCTTGCTACTATGCTGAGTAGGACATTACTTAGGATCCATCTTTGTTCCTTCTCCTCCTGAATACTTAGGTAGCTCCTTTTCTCATAGGTGCCAGATTGTGCGAGCCTTTGTTACCTTGGTCACCGACCCTATCAACTATCGTCTGATTAATTCATAAGTTCCATGCACCCAATTATCACATGCTAGACTGGTGGTATCACTTACTGACTGAGCATCCTCAAATTGGATAATTATGTTGGTAGGATGGATTATCTCTAGGTCCCTAATTGAGCGCACATATATCCTATCCATAATTTCTTCTCCCAAAGGTTTAGTATAGGGCGTTGACTTCCCATCAGCCAGAGGTATAATGTAATGCTCCTCCTTATTTTTAAAGCTGATGTACCCTTTGTTGAGCCGAAGGTCTGCATTATTCTTGTAACACCATGGGCACCCAAGTAGTGTAGGAAAATTGTCTGCCTTGACGAGCGCCAAGACTTAAAAGTCCCTAGTAAACTTAGCTCCCTGGATAGTGATAACTGCATCCTTTAAGACATCGATGGGCATTTCCTTAGTCTTGTTTTCCATATATAACACATTCAAAGATGGCTGTAATGCAGGCCTTCCCATCTAATGTCATGCATCCAAAGTTAGAACATTGACCTCCACATCTGTGTCAATGAGGATATTACTAAGGAGCCATCCATCTACAACTGCATTCAATGTGATCTACTTGTCATGGTCAAGGCTGTGAGGGGGAAGGTTTACGTGTAAGACCTGCCTCTCACATTCTCCTCTAGCGTGTGGTACCTTCTCTCTCAACCATGATCCTAACAAGGGAATAATATTCTCTTGCCTTAGCATTTTACATACTTCCTTGACCTCATCTAGGTAATCCCTTGGCACCTCGACTCTCTTTCCTTGTTCCTCCCTCCTAGACTACTCCTTTAGACACTAGATTTCCTTGTAAACTCCAAATGAAATCCATGGTATCTTGATATACTTCCTTTTAATATGCGGGGTCTGGGTACTTCCCATGAACTACTTCCTCTCTTGAAACTAGGGTCCTCTGCCTTGGTATTTCCTTTGCGCTTGTAGCCTCTACTCTCGTTGTTACTAATACAAGTTCTAAACTTGCATCATGCATCACCTGCGGCATCCATTGTGTGTCTATCTTCTTGATGCTTACCATTGCAGTGCCCTTGTCTTTCCATTGTTGTTGATTCATGTGCTCAAACAAATCTGGGAACTCCTCATACTTTTGCTTCTTTCTGCACCATGAGGACTACAACAAGTCCAGGCACTCTCATTTGTAATGCTTTGTAGACCCACAATTGAAACAGGTTCCATGCGGGAGCTCAATCCTTCCTCCCCCGTGGTTACCACGACCACGGAATCCTCCTCAAAAATCTTTTCCACGTGCACCTCCATCTACACGTTCCTCATAATGGCTATCATCACCCTTGGAACTACTGGCAATATTGGTCTGCCACACCCCATGATAAATGGCCTCATGGATCTAATCAATGAGCCTAAAGTCATTAGTATCATGGGTTGTAGAGGTGCAGATCTTACAATAGCAAGACACATTCTTCCGGATTACGCGATGTAACAAGGGGCATCTACTTGCATCATGGTACCCACAAAAATTTCACAGTCTACTATCATAGTGTGTATCATCCTCTGTGGGAAATTATCCTTGACACACCCCTCTACTTCACAATTTGTGCACCATAAACTACTGTGAGTCTCATGGGTTGAGTTCGCAGATAACTTCTCTAGCTGCTTAGCCATAGCAATAATTTGAGCCTCTAGGAATGGTCTAACACTAGTATCAATACTACCAATAGCCTCAGCGCACAGAGCAACTTCCAATTCCTCATGCGGGTCTATGAAAGTTTAATGAGATAAGGCCCTTCTAAAAGGTGTGATCAATCCTCCAAAAAACCATTGAGCATGCTGTGAAGGGTGAATATCATATGATAATTTAAACAAGAGAGTTTTAAAGCACACATCATACTCTCACACACTCTCTACCATTCCTTGTTGAATCTCCTTCAAAGCACGGATGCTCTTTTGTTCAAACTCAGGGATGTGGAATTCTACCAAGAATGCATTCTTTAAAGTAGTATAATCCAACACTGTTTGATGAGGGCCTATACCAGCTATGCATGCACCCTTGCAACGTGGTTGCAAACTAACTAGCCTTCTGCTCTAGGGTTGTGATACCCTTTACATGCAATAGCATTTCACACTTGTGAACATGTTCCGCAACATCCTCAATACCTCTATAATCTGGAAAGTGTAACGAAATCTCAAAGAAGACTTAAGGGGGTGGCTGGGGACCTTGTCCTCCTGAGCCAGATCCTTGGTTCTCTCCAATGTTTGGTCCACCGCTAGATCCAACAGGTCCACCAGGTCTTATGCCTCTTGAGCCACCAAATTCACTAGGTCCACCAGGTCCTGTAGTACTCGTGTGTCCCCATGGTTCCACTGAACTGTGCGCCGACGGTCTATGATAGTGCCCCACTACCACTATTATACCCCGCGCCACTCCCAGACATGAGACCAAAGGCTTATATACTAAATCCTTGTCTAAAGAATCCTCTGAATACTGGAATATGTGTAGTCATAGAAGTGGGAACTGAAAAATTCTACCTCCTAGGCGTAAATCTATCACTTCCACTAATATCAACTGGGTCAATGATACTCCTTCTCGGTTCTAGAAAACCAAGCGCCAGGGTTTGGTCATTGGGTAGGTTCAGATATGTGTTAATGACTCCTCTTTCTCCATGTGATGAACTCTCACCAAAAGCCAAAGGGGTCTCTCTTACGTGCTTGCCAAGATGGGGTAGCAAAAACTACTCAGGTTCCACATCCTCCGCGTGAACCTCGACTCCTTCCCAAATCGTCTCCCTCCATAGATCCATCACACTTATAGCCTCACATCGTCTAGCAATCTCCCTTTCATGCACTTCACTATACTTGGGCCGTCTCTCCTCCCTTTCCTTCTCCATCGTAATATCTACCATCTTCCTCTACCCTAGCTCCCTCGCCCAGCGCTCAGAATGGTCTATCCAGCCATTGGAAATGCCTCTAAACCCAAAGTAACAACCAAGATCTTCATTTCTAGAGGGATAACACATAGAAATGATCCTCTAGGCTCTCGTAGAAATTCAAACTCAGTAACCTCTGGACATGTATATGTGGAAATGGCGTACTCCAGAGTGTAGCTAGCCAGTAGTCCTTTCCACCAATGATCCATAGCACGGGTCCACGTCAAATCTGCATCCTGCAACCTTTGGTAATCTTCTTGGGTCCACACGTGTGATCTAGAATACCAACTTGATCTAGACACATACGTTGAGATCCATTCATATAGCTCTACTGGGAAACAACAGAAAAATCCTTCATATAAATCATGGTAAAGGTTCTCTTCTACCCATTTATGTGCATCAAACTTAGGTCCAGTGCTGAATCTTTGAGAAAATTCATCGTTCGTGCTCTTGAACCATGATTGAACACTTTCCAAAGTTAACTGCTATGTCATTACTCACTACATAGATCATGTTGTATGTTATTTCCCACTCCAACTTCAAAAAGAGGTCTCGGAAACAGAACCAAGATATAGTCATTTTTACCCCTATCACAAAAGAAAGGAACCCCATGCACGCCGGTCTATCACCTAGTGGATGTTGGGCACTCACCCAAGGCATGCGCGGGTGCCGAGTCTCTCTTTTATGTGAGTTTAGTGGGAAACATCATCATCTATGATTTGTGCTTTAGAGATTTAAAAGGATTTAAGACATTCAAGAACCATAGAGCTCAGAACGACCTCTAATTCTTTACAGTCATTACAAACAGAAAGTACTTAACAGATTATATAACTTGTACCATAATAGAAAGAAGTATACAAGTATCCATACTTAGCATAAACATAAATGAAAGAGAACCTATGAGAAAGATGTATGCATCAGAATCATTGATATTAATATTCATATAACTGGTAACATCATTACATCCATGGAGCCATTACAAAATGTCATAGAGAAACAGACCGTAGTCATGCATTACAACTGGACTAATGTAGCTAGGCTATCAAAAGAAAAATTGCAATCCCCATACCCATTATAAATTCTTTCCCAAATACCATTATCCAATAACAAAGTTCTTGCAGTATTTCTACAGAGCTCCACCCTCTTCTATTTCTCTCTCTTTTTACTCTGTAGGTGGTTGTATTTATAACCTTTCTAGGATACCAACTCATCCTCCAGTGCCCCTAGATCCAATGCCAAGTGTCTGAATGTGGTCCTTCATGCGAGCATGCTCTTCCAGACCTGAGCTTTCCATTTTTCACCATGATGTGCTTCTAGAAGCTTCTACCGCATGCATGCTCCTTCCTAGGCCAACATGTCACCAGGCTGGCACCTTATCCACTCATCATGCATAGTCATGTCATGCTTTTCACGTGTTCTATCCCAAATACCTAATTTGGCTAAGTCCCAAACCCTTGGTTCTATCTGCACACGCTACGCGCACCATGGGATTCCTTAAACCCTTTTCTTAAACCTTGCCCTACGCGCTTTATCCTTGTGTGCCTCTCTTCAATAAGGACCTGCACACCTTTTGTACTTAGCCAAAATTCTAGGGGCCAAACAAGATTGATTGCTAGTGTAGAGCCATTCAAGAAATGGGAAATTGACTTCATCGACCCCATTTCTCCAGCTGTGCAAAGGATAGGTTCACGCTATATCATTACCTACATAAATTACCTTACAAGTTGGGAAAAAGTGGTGCCTACAAGGGATTACATAACAACAACAACAACTAGGTTATTGTGGGAAAATATAATCAATAGGTATGGATGCCCGCTGAGCTTAACAAGTGGTAGGGGTCCTCATTTCTTAAATGAGATAGTTAAAACCTTATTGGCAGAATTCTTAGTGGCCCATCAAAAGACAAATCCTTATCACCCACAAGGTAATGGGACTTCTTAGGCATTTTACAAAATTTTGAATCACACGTTAACCAAGATTTGTGATGTGGGAAGAAAGGATTGGGATAAAAAAGCTTCTACTTTGTTATGGTCATATCAGACTACTTATAAGAGACTGAACAAGGCCACACCTTTTCAATTGGTGTTTGGCATAGAAGCTATGTTACCTGTTGAATTTATGTTACCATCGCTGCGTATAGCGTGCAAAGAGATGATGAACAAGTGCTTGAGGAGAGGACTGAAAAGTTGTTGGAGTTGGATGAGAGGTGGGATATTGCTCGCTAGAGTCAAAAAATAGAAAAATTCAGGAAGAAGGCATGACATGACAGACACATCAAAAACAAGAAGTTTGAGGTTGGTCAAATGGTTCTCTTGTATGATTCCAAGTTTTTATGCCATCCTAGGAAATTCGAATTCCATTAGTTGGGCCCGTACATTGTATCTCATATACTTGATTAAGGTGCTTTCTAGTTATAAGTGTTGGATAGAACACAGTTTCCAAGCCATTTCAATGGGAGTAGGCTGAAGCCCTACTATAAATAAGTCTTCTTTGTGTTTGTAAATAAGGCAATATTGCCAGTTAGCCTAGGATTTACTTTGATGTAGTTTTCTTTCTTTGTGTTTCCCTTTCTTGTTGTTTTGTTTTGTGCACGGTTATGCGCTAGTAACCAATTATTATTTTAAATTTTTTCTATACGCAAAGGACCGTACATCCATTTTTGTATGGGGTGGAGTGAGGTGACAAGTGCCGAAAGCTATGGTTTTTGATGGCCCAGGTTGAAAAATAAAAAAACACGTGGATTGGAAGATCAATCTTAGAAGAGGTGAACATGAGGGAAGGATGATGTCAAAAGGCTTTATAGAAACCATGTACAAGAATGAAAAGCACGGGAACACCATGAGGTAGGTGATGTCAAGAACCAGGATCAGAACACAAAGGAAGAATTCCTTTGGCGTTGTATGCACACACGTAAGGATCTATGGTCAGTAAGGGTTTTTTCGCGCCTTAAGGTTGCCAAAGTTTTTCTCATAGGATTGAGCATAGAGGAAAAGTGCTGAAGGTTGGCATTGGAAAAATCTACCTTTATTTCAAAAGTACGTTGGTAGGTGACATGGCATTTATTGTGGAGAATAAAAAAAATTATAAATAGAAGATGTAATTACCTAATTTATTAATTATGCATCATACAATTAATTATTTAATTAATGTTATTAATTAAATAATGTTGTTATATGGTTTTTAAACAATATTTGTCTTTTATTTCCACAGGCATAATTGTTATAATTGTTATAATAATTTATGTGCTTCCCAGATGTATTTTGGAAGCTGTTGTGAGTTTAGTTTTACCCGTGAAACTTATTTCTTTGTCTGCACATGGTTGTTCAATTCCTATAAGAATTGCAACACTCCATTGTATTCTTGGTTGATTGTTTTTAATATAAGTTATCAGGATTTTGCCCCTATTGCTCAATTTACATTTGGTACTAGAGAAAATTGAAGCTCCTGGAAAGGTTGGAGAAGGTTATAGAGGAAGGATAATTCTTGGAGAAGAAATCTGCAACAATGGAGAGCCAGTGTTGCCTCCAGCAGCTTCCCAGACCTCCCTGCAAACCCACAACCTCTTTTGTGATTTCCAGGTAAACGTAAAGCAAATTTTTTTTTCCTTGGTGCCTCATGCACCAGGGAAAATTTTCTCCTTGGATGTTATTTAAAAAAAAAATCTTTTTTCCCCGTTAGGGGTTTTGTCTCTAAATTGTCTAGCTATAGATAATATTATTTGTACCACCAAATTTGGAGGACTCTATTTCTTCTTTTGGAGGATCAAGCTCCCACCAAGCTATTCCAACTATTTTTTATTATAGGTCAGGTCACATTGTTTTTTGAATGTATTAAAGACCCTGCATGAGGAGTTATCGAGTTGATCATTGCATTTGATCGATGTATTGAGAGTTCTGTTTGACTGAGATTTACATTGCTCCTTCCATGTGTTGAATTCATCGTGAAAGTGACCATACTCGATTCTTGAAGCCTTTGATCTCTCTGCAAAGCAGTGGATCAAAAAAACCTGCAACATAGACAAAGATATAAATAAATAGAGCTTTGTTGTATTCAATTGGAAAATTGTATTGGTATTGGTTTCATTTGTTAAAGTGTATTGGCACTGTCCACACTTCGTGCAGACCGACACACCGAGTAACAACCTCCACGCAAACCTGCAACAAACAACGCAACTCCAAAAATCTGCACAATTAAAAAAAAGAAGCAAAATCCACATGAGATTATCCACTCATCAACAATAAAAACGCAGCCAACTATTAAAACAAATGGTGGAATAAACAAAATCAATATAGCGATGACCAAAGGTGAAGAAAAGGCTTCAAGTTCCATTTTTTATGTGAAGCTAAACCCTAATTGAATCCTCAAGGCACACAGGCCACGTGGATATTCCCTCCAGAAGTGTCACGTTTTCATTTTCAAAAGGTTAGTCCATATTTTTTTAATATAAAGTTACTTTCCTTCATTTCATATCACAAGTGCTCATTTGAGCCTAAGCGGTTAACAAGAATGACTTAGAAACGAGAGGTTTGCGGTTTAAATCCCACCCCCAACATGAACTTTTGAATTTTTAAATTTGGCGGAAAATTTGGAGAAACCACCATATTTGGAGGCATATTTGGTGGAAAAACCACTGCTAAACTTCTAGTTACAGCTAAACATGCCTCCAAATTTTTAGTGAGAAATTCCCTAATTTAGGGCAAAACTTTTTTTTCTCCCATTAAGCATGTTTTTTCATTCTGAGCAACTTTTTCCAAAGGAGGGATAGCCAAAAATTGCATTTTCAACTGGTTTTTTGCAATTCTTTGCATTTTGGGTCGTATTGGGCTCCGGAGGCCACCAGGGCCCGCAAAACAATTTTTTTTTCCTATCATTCAATTTTTCCAGATTTTTGAATGTAAGTTGTATACTTCAGTATATTGTACTAATTTATAGGTAGCATAGTCAACTGAAAAATTTGTAACTGCTTAGAAACTGTCAGAATATTATAATAAAAAGCAGTTAAAAATTGGTTTTGCAACACTCACGAGATCCTAGATCTCATTCGCAGCGTTTGGTATATACCGTGCCTCTGGGAAGCATTTATGGGTAAAGCCATCGTGACTACTACTGCACTTAATGCCTAATATAGGTGCAACAACGTCGTTTGGGCATCGACCCTTTAAATCAACGTGGAGTAATAAGGTCACAGTGCACACACTATGAGCCATTCCATCCGTCTATGAACGATTGCATGACATATATCCAGACTGAGAAATTATCTGAGTATATAGCAAAGTTACGCACGCGTATGATGATATTTCTTTGATTCAGTGTCAATAATCACACAGACCCTTTCAATATTGTCTTGGTACCATGTATTGAATTCTTTAACGTACATTAATGCCTCTTTCACGTACCGTTGGGTATATAGAAAGGGCGAGCTTCTTCCACGTACTGCTGAGTATATCGGAAGGGTGTGTATATAGAAAGGTTTGGTATATTGAACTGACGGTATATAGATTGGGAGACCTTATACCTAGAGTGATAAGAGCCAAACCTTATCAGTGATCTTTGCAAAATGGACACCAATTCCCCTAAATTTTTTCTTCCGGATTCACAACTACTGAGAGGAAACAAATATGCTACATGGAAGAAAAAAATCAAGACACAGCTTGAGTTTGAAGAGATCTGGCCTGTTGTGAATGGTACTCTCACAAGATCAACAACTAATACAACACATCAGAGGTAGTTTGATAGAGCATATCAGAAATCCAAACTCATCATCTTGTTTGGAGTGTCTGACGATGTGTAACCCCACATCTGAGATGCCACAATAGCCAAAGAAGCGTGGGATAAGTTGAGCACAGTATATGAGGCCAAGAACAGGAATTTTATACTAAATTTACAGAATCAGTTACACACATTGAAGTTCAAATAGAATGATAAAATCAAAGCTTTCTTAAGAAGAGTTGCAGAGTTGAGGGATTCACTTCTAGCCCTAGGAGAAGAGGTCTCAGATGATGCTATCATTCCCATGAACAATCCCCTCTTCTTACCACATTTTTGTTACAACACTAAACATGTCTGATACGACCGTTAGTTTTGAAAAATTGGTAACTTACTACAACAAGAGGAAGCCATACAAAATAAGGATGATGAAGAGGAGCAGGAACCATCCATGTCATCTAGTGATGTTTGGTATGTTGATTCGGGGGCCACTCAATACATGACCGGCCACAGAGACTAGTTTATTTCAATGAGGGACACACCATCAAAAAATTATATTTCGTTGGGAGATGATTCTTCATATACAGTTTAGGGGATTGGGAACATTTCTCTACCCCTTGGTTCACGCAACTGTAGACTATCAGATGTCTTATATGTCCTTGGGTTGATAAAGAATTTTCTTTCAGTCAGTCAAATCCTTGGTCAAAACCTAAAAATTAACTTTGATAGTCATTCTGGCATGAAAACATGTTTGATTCGAGACAAATCAAGAGGCTCAAAAATAGTTTATAAAATCCTCCAATGTAAGATGCATGTTCCAACTTGATTTTGTTCACAGAGACGATCAAGCACTTGTGGCTAAGAACTCCACCTCAACACACTTGTGGCATCAAAGACTTGTTCATATAAGTTTTAAGTATCTTGAGGCACTTTTCCGATGTAATATGGTACATGGGCTACCATCTTTGCAGAAGGATATAGGCAAATGTCCTCATTGCCTAGCAGGAAAACAACACAGAGCTTCATTTCAAAAGAGTACATTTCGAGCTCATGAAAAACTTGACCTGGTTCATACCGATCTTTGTGGTCCGATGTAACCAAGTCATTATGGGTTCTAATAATTCATGCTTTGTGTTGAAAACTATTCAAGGAAAATGTGAATTTTATGTCTTCGCAAGAAAAGTGAAGCTTTTGAAACTTTTAAAAATTTCAAAGTAGCGGTCAAGAACGAAACTAGTCGTCACATCAAAACTCTCTTCTTAGATTGAGGGGGGGAATTCACCAGTAATGAGTTCAAATACTACCTACAAACTCACAGGATTAGTCAACAAATGCCTCCTCCACACACACCACAACAGAATGGTGTTGTGGAGAGAAGAAATCATACTATCATGGAATTGGTGTGATGCATGATCAATGATTTTGGACTTGCAAAGACATTCTGGACAGAAGTAGCAAAGACATCAGTGTATTTATTGAACAGAGTGACCACAGTTGCTCTTGAAGGAGTAACACCACAAGAAGCATGGTCAAAATGGAAACCATCTATTGCACACCTTAGAGTATTCAAATAGAACAGAAAGAAGTTGGACATGAAGTCATAGAAAATAGTCTTCATTGGGTACAATGAAGAGACTCTTGGGTACAGATTGATGGATCCGAAGACCAGAAAAGTCTACACCAACAGAGATGTTGAGTTTTTTGAGAAGAAGGAAGCAAATTCTCCTCCTCCAGACTCACTAGATGTAGATTTTTCTCCAGTTGTAAAAAATGAAGTTGATGTTCCCTCAAATGATGAAATTGATGATGGGGATAATGGTGTTAATCAGATATAACCACGACCCACAAGAGCATATCAGGGTATGCCCAAGTGGTGTACTATCACATTACGAGATGCAAGAATGGATGAACCATCAGATACATCCACCCTTGGATAATGGACTCGCAGTAAAGCAAGAGAAGAAGTTAACTTTTCTTTGATGATTAGAGTAATTGAATCTGATGAGCCCTCTACAGTCCAGGAAGCCCTACAGTCAAAATATTGGAAAGATGCCATGGATTCTGAATATTAATCAGTGGTGAAAAATAACACTTGGCAACTTGTCGATCTTCCACCAGGGAAGAAACCCATTAGATGCAAATGGATATTTAAAACAAAGTACAAAGTAGATGGAACAATGGACAAGTAAAAAGAGAGACTAGTAGCAAAGGGGTATGCACAAAAAGAAGGCATAGACTATGAGGAGACATTTTCTCCCACAACTAAGATCAAAACAATCATAATGATATTTTCTCTAATTACACAGTTTGGATGGAAAGTCTACCAGATGGACGTAAAAAGTGCCTTCCTAAATAGAAATTTACAAGAAGAAGTCTACATGACTCAACCTGAGGGATATGTAGTACCTAGTCAAGAAGCAAAGGTATGCAGACTTAGGAAATATTTGTATGGCCTTAAACAGGCACCCCATGCATTGTACATCAAGATTGATGAGCATCTCGTATAACATAGATTTGTTAGAAATCCATACGATCCCAATCTTTACCTCAAAAATCAAGGGGGGGAGATTGTGATTGTTGTTGTTTATGTCGACTATCTAGTCATCACTGGCAGTTCAGTGAGGATGATCGATCCAATGAAGAAATATCTTAATCGATTGTTCGACATGACCGATCTCCAACTGATGCACTATTTTCTTGGATTAGAAGTATGACAAAAAGATAATCACATTTTTGTTTCTCAGATGAAATATACCAAGAAAACGCTCAATAAATTTAGGATGATGGATTGTACACCAATTGCTACACATATGGAGAACAAATTGTAGTTATCTCGTTCAGATCCATCTCCTGAGGTAAATGCCACTCTCTATCGGCAGTTGATTGGGAGTGTTATTTACTTGACCTACACTAGACCAGATATTAGATTTGTAGTAAGCTATTTATCCAGGTTCATGCAGGAACCCAAAGTTTTTCATTGGAAAGTAGCAAGGCACATCTTAATATGTCTCAAAGGATCAATGGATCTTGGTCTAGAATACAATAAGAATGAAAACTTCTTCTTGACTGGATATTCAGATTCAGATCATGTTGGTAACATTGATGATAGAAAATACACTTCTGGATTTGTATTCTTTATGGGATCTGGACCAATATTATGGGGAAGCAAGAAACAACACTTTATTTCTTGCTCTTCCACAGAAACCAAGTATCCTTTTGCAGGAGAAGTTGTCTGTGAAGTGATTTGGCTACGTTGCATACTAGAATGACTTGGAATACCACAAGACAAACCTACCACCATTTATGTTGATAATGAAGGTGTTCTCAAACTTGTTTGCAATCCACTTTTTCATGAGAGAACAACGCACATTGAAGTACATGTTCATTTCATATGCGAACATGTGTTGAAGCACAACATCTAGCTTCAATTTTGTCCAAAAGATGAACAACGAGAAAATATCTTCACAAAGTCACTTGCATGTGACAAGTTCGAGTTGTTCAGAGATTTCCTCTTCTCATCTCTTGAGACAATGCACAATTAAGGGGGGGGAATGTTAGCTTAATTATTATTTACCTAATATATTAATTGTGCATCATATAATTAATTATTTAATTAATGTTATTAATTAAATAATGTTGTTATATGGTTTTTAAACCATATTTGTCTTTTATTTCCACATACATAATTGTTATAATTGTTATAATTGTTATAACAATTTATGTGCTTCCCGGATGTATTTTTGAAGTTGTTGTGAGTTTAGTTTTACCTGTGCAGCCTATTTCTTTGTCTGCACATGGTTGTTCAATTCCTATAAGAATTGCAGCACTCCATTGTATTCTTGGTTGACTGAGTTTAATATATGTTATCAGGCTTCCGCCCATGTTTCTCAATCCACAAGGTCTGCGTTATTTTCTACCTTGCATTTTAAGTTATTAAATATCTCTCATGAACAAGGGAATCCTTGCGAAGAAGGTCTGAGAAAAATTGTGAATATTTGCGTGCATAGCTAGTTTGGTCAATGAACCAAAGTGGAAAGGAGTACATGGGCATAAGCAGAGAAGGTTGTGTGGAAGGATCCTGTAGATGTTACGCCATCTTATGGAAAAAGGTTTTCCAGGTTAGGGTTACATATTTAGGGCACAAGGTTTGGAGGAACTTTCGCAAAGTAGTGGAGCCGCAAAGTTGAGAAGAGCCAGGACCAGGAGAGAGTAAGGAGTTTTAAGGACCTGAAGAAGGAATGTCACCAATGAAAGTAGAAAATGTTTCACCGAAGAAGGGAAACGGCAAGGGAAAAAAATTTGTTTCTACCAATTTCAATGAAGAATGGTACATGGAAATGTAGTACCTGGATGACATATTACTTACTAAGGAATGGGTTTCTCACATCAATAATATGGTGGTAAGTGATTACAACCATCAAACGAGCACCACAGAAATGATATGACACTAGAACTGGTTTTCCCTACAGAGAAGAGGATGCTAGATGGAATGCTTATCTATGATGACAAAGTGAAGGTGAAAATGGAGAAGACTCGGTTGTTGCAACTCTACGAGTTTCCCTATTTCGGAAAGCATAAGTGACTATACTAGTGGTTGATGTCACATGTGCATGAAGACCACTTCTATTTTATAGGTCAGAGAATGTGCATAACTCCCAAGCTGATTTCTAAATTCACTAGCCTTATCTATAAAGGAGAATCATTGGACGATGATTTGGGAGACAAATAAGCCATTAAAAATACCATTAAAGCTTATGACTACAAGAAGGGCTCAAGCTACTTTGACATTTCTACAATCACTAACCCTGTGATGAAGATGGCTGTGTGCTTGGTCACATATCTGAATGGGAAAGAGAGATGGACACATATCAACAAGGCCTAGTTGAATGTATGTGGCAAGATCTCAGAGGGGACCATCTATAACCTCTCATGTTTTATTGCAGAGGAGATTATAAATGTCGTGCACGATGGATAGAAGACCATGTTTGGTAATGTCCTTCTAACCATTGTATTTTTAGAGATTGGAGTACCTGATGGGCCAGATAAGTTTGTTTGGGAATACCTGGATGAGAACCCCTCCCCTGCTAAGAGGTTTGAACAATACTTGTGCCACCATGACAACCAATCATAATACATGCTTGGAAAAGTGGTATAAACATATGCACAACAAATTCGAGGATGAATGGAGAATAACTAAGTAGTTAACTTCATTAGTACAAGGAGAGGCTAAGTTTTCTGTGTACCAAAATTTTTGTATCGGTAGATTTACTTTCATAGATGGCACCAAGAGTCCTTGGTGTAAGTTTCCTTTCTCCTTCACAGCGTAGAAATTCCAGGACGGGGTCAATCAATTTGAATAGGTGAAGAAATTCAAGTTTGATCTAAGTGTAGTAGATCAAGATTACCATGAGTTGCGCAGGAAGTTAATATACCCGAAGAAGCCCACCTATGTGGAGAAGTATGTCTCCCATGACGTGCACATGTAGAAACTAGTAACCTTGTCTGTTGAAGGGAGGACAACAATGAGGGTTTATTTATGCCTAAGTTCTAAGTATGAAAAAGGCACTTATGTTGAAGATGATGTCTCCATTATTGAGGAACCCAACATGAGGAAAAAGGTTGTACCAAGGAATAGAGAAAGAGGGGAGGCTTTTGATAAAAAGTCGTTGAGAACGCAGACAGTACAGCTGTAGGGGAACAAAAGTTTGGGCGCAGGCACAAGTACTTACATCCTCCAGAAGAGGTCTCTTGTTGAGAAAGATTCGCAGTAGAAGGAAGAGTCACCCGAGAGTTAAGAAAAAGAGAAATCCCTTGAATTGGAGTCACTAGTAAGGAAGAGGCAAAGGGTGAAAAAAGGGTCAGACTCAGGAGAAAAAAATAATGGAGGATGACAAGGGCGATGAAGAGCATGATGGGGCTCAAAATCATCCTGTGTACAATGTACACGAGTAAGATGAAGAAGGAAATGAAGAGAGGGATGAGAATGAGGAAGGCGCTCATGATAAAGGAGGGAGTGAGGAAGTAAACATGAAAGATTAGAAGGTCCCGACCCTGACCAAGGAGCATATGGATAACACTATAAAGAGGGAGGTGGAAGGTATTATCCAACAGTTGGTGGAGCATGAATTAGAGCGAAGAAATGAAGAAGTGCTGAAGGGAACTGAGGTGAGAACAAGTGTAGGAAAGGAGTATGGGAGCATGGGTGGAGATCCCATCTTAGTAGTAAGCTTCCAAAAAAAAATGCACACATGTGGAAAGGGCACAATAGTGGCTCAAGAACATGATATGACTTATATTAATGATCCAAGCATGTCATTTTGCACGCACTTCTAAAGTACCGTGCCCACCAACCAACTCCTCGCTTGGTCTTATATTGATGAAGAGGGTGCATACCCATACATGAGGAAAATGTTATCCTGTGCTTTAGAGTCCCACATTGATGAACCTGAATATGAGGTAAATCGTGATGCATTGATGAAGATACCAAATGCCAAGGGAGTAAACCCCATTGTAAATGCCTAAAAACTATTAGACGAGAAAGTTTGAAATGTGCTCAACAAAGTATCAGTGGAGGTGGAAGCAAGACTCTTCAGTAGAAATGAAAGAATAAGGATCTTGGAGGAAGAGCTTGAGAAAAATAATAAGGATATCATTGAGAAGGAAAAGGAGATAAAATAGAAGGAATTGATTAGTGCGTAGTTAAGGCATAAATTGAGGTATGAAAAGGTAAAGGCGAGTGAAGTCCATAAGAAGATAGAGGCCATTTTATATGCCATTATCTTGAAACACCTGGACCTAGCCATGCCTGAGTAGAAATACGAGTCAACCATGCACTTCTTGGAATACTTGACTTGCATCCTCACCATAAAAATGCGGTCACTTGCATTAGAGTCGGTAGAAGAGGCGATGGCACACCAGAAGAAGGAAGAAAATCTAAAGATTAGGGAGATAGTTACTTGATACTCCAAGCTCCTTGCCGCAGTAAAGACTATCACGTAGATGGCCTAAGTTTTGTATGAAAAATGTGCCGACAGAGACATGGTAGCAAGCATATTGGTTGTTACGCATGAGGTGGATCTGTAAGAATTTTAGGAAAAGAAAAAAGGAAATAGGGTGGAGTGCGAGAATATCCTAGCCAAAGTTGAGAAGAATTTGGAAGCTATCAAAACCTTGCAGGGTTCAGTTAAGAATAAGCTAAAGGAGCTATACCCCCAAGTCAGTCGTAGGATGGATGTGCTAGGCAATCTTAGCAAGCATATTGAAACAATTATAGATACACTGAAATCTAAGAGAGATGAACTAAGTTTTGATGAAGTACACGCATTAGTGGGTGACCTACTTCAGCATGCGCAGGGAGAAGTATATTCCTGGGAAAAGATTGAGGCATCCGGTAATAAGGAGTTCCCACTCCTCATGCAACAGTAACATATTGTTCCATTCTTTATTTAGATTATTTCAATTCCACTATTATTTATTCTTTGAAGGAGTAGAATGTTTCCGAGGATGGAGAACACACGTAGTGTGGGTTGATGTTGGACCCTAAATATTGGCTAAGTACCAGGAGGCGTGCACACAAGATCAATGAATAGAAGGGCGCTCAGGGAAAAATGTGTAGGAAAAATAGATTAAGAAGGGTTTAAGTGAAACTAGGGTGCGCACAGGAGGTAGAACAAGGGTTTAAAGAAATTAATCATATTTGGCATCATGGAGTCACTTGAGGAAAAATGTGATGACCAGACTAGGCATGATAAGTGGATAAGGTGCTAGCTTGGAACCTTGGAGGCCAAAAAATGATATTCCAAACAAGGAATATTCCCAGAGGCATCATTACAATTAGTGGATGGTTCTGCAAAGAGGATAAGCATTTGCCAATGGAGGACCACATTGACACTTGGCACATGATATGCTCAAGAGAGAAGTCATGACAGTGGATGCTGATCCTATTTAAAGAAGTTATTGGGACATGAAAGAGAGAGAAGAGGAGAGGAGAGAGAGGAGGATAAGGTAGTGTGAAGGCACTAGAAGGAACAAGAGTGGTGAGAGAAGGAGGGTAATGAGGTGTTGCAGAAATGTTAGGAAATGCTAAGGGTTTAGAGCTCATGATGCTAGGGTTTAGAGTTCTTGGTACTAAAGGGTTGTAAGGGATATCATTAAGCATATGTATGAGTACTGGGGTCTGTAATAGGGGTTATAATGGGAAACGTATAGTTAGGATCTCTAATCAGATTAGTTTGGAGGGGTTGGAGCTCTATCACTTGATGTATATAGTTTGAGATGACCCTTTTGAATGTAGTATGGCTACTGGAAACTCTCTTTAAATCAATATTCATGGATCTATCATATACATCTTGTTTATGGGTGTAAAGCCTCATGTTATTTGGCTTATCATGACCCAGATTTGGTTCCTTTTACTTCATACAATGTTTATTTACCTTCTGTAATGCATTAATGTGTAGATTTATTAGTTATATCTTTTACCTTGTAAGTAGATGCATGTACTTCTATTTCTAAAAATAATCTCCCATTAATGGCAGAACTCTCTTGTAAAGCTCACATAAAGGAGGATCTCAGCACCCACACACACCTCAAGTGAGCGCCCAACATATGTTGGGTGATAGGCTGGCGCGTTCGGGGTTAGAAAGAGGTATTGAGGGTAAAATAATGACTACATAAATTCTAAAATTTTAAACCTAATTTAACCAAGGCCTATCTAAACTAAAAAAAAACCCTAAGTTTATATCTTATATTATGCGAGGGCATGTTGACTTAGTGTTTTATTTTGGCTAGCTTTATTGGTGGTGGTTGTTTTTTTATTTTTCATGTGCAGGTGCAAGGAGGTGGGAAGGGCTCGAGCAAGGTTTTTGGTGAAGCAAGGTGCGTGTTATAGGTTGGGGTTGAGGGCTTTACATGATTTGGGTGAGGATGAGGGGTGAGGGTGGGGTCAGCGTGCAGAATCAAGGGGATTTGGGCATCATAGGGGTGAGCTGAGGTGTTATGGTGTCTGGGATCAGGGAGGGCAAGTTACAGGGAGGGAAATTTGTATGTGAGACCGATTAGGTGTTGTCAAGTGGGGCTGTGGGGTTAGGGTAGGTCAAGGGGTGCTTGGTATGTGAGATGGATTCAATGCTACCAAGGGGGGATGAGGAAGTCAAGACTTGGCTCAGCCGAGTTACGGCCGAGCTGGGGTAGGTTTGGGCTCACCAGGGGTAGGGTGTTGGTTGGGGGTCACGCGTAAGGGGTTGGTCTTGCTGAGGAGGGGAGTCAGATTAGGGGGTAGTACGTAGGGGGTTTCATTAGGAAACAAGGAGAGGTGTGGTGAGCTAGATCAATGAGCTAGCTCGCTGAGCTGGGTGGGTAGAGGGGTCGGTGGAGTGGGGAAGTAGGTAACAGACTCATTCAAGCTAGGGGCTAAGATGGGGGGTTCGGTAGCTAGGGTTTTTGTAGAAAAAAAAATTGTTCTATTTTTTTATTAAAATATGATTTTTTTTGTAGGATTTTTCAGAAAAAAAGAAGAAAAACCTACCAAATTACAAAACCCCTGCCAAATTTGGCTACAACTTGCTAAATTTGGTGGGAAAAAACCTATATCTGAAAGTTTTTTTTTGGTCTTAATTTTATTGCAGATATGATTTCTGAATTTAAATTCTTTCTACATGAAACAAACACTATAAAAATCCCACAAAAGATATTAATTATCAGCAACAAAAGTGTTTTTTTACTTTTTAAATGAATTTCTGCTATCAAAACCTCCCAGAATGCATCCTGCAAATAGTGGAAACAAAAACACGCTAAAAATAATGTTAATCACACAAATTAACATATTAGTGAAATGTGAAGAAAAAATGAATGATAATATTGGGCACAGTCCCACCGAGTGTGCCAAAATGTATGCAAGGAAAATTAACAAATAAAAAAAGATAATTTAATAAACAAACAATTGTACCTTCCCTATATATTTCTTGCAAACCTCGATAAGATTGTAGAAGTGTTTGAGCTTATGGAATCTTGTAATTTCTTGAATGTGGATTCTATTGATTAGCCTCTCCAAGGTGGATGAATACAATGCTATGAGAGAATTTCATGAGGATTCAAGAAATAAATAAGAAGAGCTTTGCTACATTTTCTCATGGATTTTCAAGGATGATTTTGTGAAGGAAATGGATTGCATTTATAGCTGAGGGTAGGACCATGAACGATGGATGCAAGTTTGACTGAGATCCAGGTTATTGATTGCAATCACCCAGGAATAGGAAGTAGACTAAGTCTAGAAGTTGTATCTTTTCAAGGGGCAATAGATTTATGGAATAATAGAAGTTACATCCGGCAATTGAATTGCACATATAATCCGATTGCCCCCACACTTATAGGAATCTAGAAGTGGAGTCCAAGTTAAATTGGGAAGTTGAGTTCCAATTGCACTTGACTGGAATGAGGAATTTGAATCAAATTGAGTTAACTGGGATGAGGAATTTGAATTCAAGCTGAGTTAACTGGGATGAAGAAGTGGATCTCAACTAGGAGTTAACTAGGAATGAGGAAGTGGTTGTTGACTAGGAAAATAGGTGTATTTTCCTAATTAAGTAACTAATTTAATAAGATACAAGGTGAAACATAATTAATTAATCATTTGTTTGATAAAATATAATTAACATAGATAAAGTGTGCTATGGACTAATTTAATTAATTCAAGGGGTGTATACACAAGATTAATTAATTTGATTAACCAATCGTAAAGGGGGTATGAATTAGGATGTAAATTGGGATAATATTGGGAACTAGTGCTCGGAATAAGTATGTAAATTAGGGGTGTATACATTAGGGGATGGAATTAAGGAAACATAAATGGCCGGAATGGCCCCCAAGAATAGGAAAATTAATGAAAGCAAATTTCAATGGAGATTTAGGTGGCTAATAACCAGTGGGAAATTATCTTTTCCTTGTAAAACATTTTCGTGGATATATGACCAGAGAGTTCACACGGATTTGGAATTATAGATTCAACAGAGGACCTTTAAAAATATGGTAGACACAATGTAGAGGTAGTTTCCATAAACATGTAACACTAAAAGTATCAAAAGGATTGAAGGCACATGATTACAAGTAATTATAATACATCCATTGAATTCATATTAATATTGGATACCAATTCACACCTTCATGCAAATGGGAGTGGACCATCCACCAAAAGCTCTATATTTTCATCAGATGAAACATATGTAATATCATTAAGGGATTCTACGTGTATTGGTTGACAAAGAACAAATAAGAGATGTTTTATTGTTAATGAAAACTCCTAAAAACTAAAACAACTAACACAAGAAGAGTTAAAATTCTCACTCTCTATTCCTCACCCTCTTGCTATAACTTATATGAAGTATTGGAAATGGGCCAAGTTAAGACAAAGTTCCATTAGGAATATGTAAGTTAGCATAATTATTATTTTTACATTATATAGAAATATAATACCTTGGTTGAATACCTTAAGGTGGAGTGTCTCATAATTAAACATAGTGGTAAGCACATAGGGCATCTAACACAAAGTGTGTACCAAACGGTATGGCTTGTAATAAATAATTAAATACCTCACATTCTTCATGTTAGGCCAAACACATCATAGTTCCCAAAACATCCATAATTTGATCACAAAATTGACATGTGAACAACCAATTAATTATTCATCTCCCCAAAACAAAACACGATGTTGGCCCCCAATACATAACAAAGTATTTTTTCACTACTATTCGTTTGATCCTAATAATTTCCATTGAGCTTGAGTTTTCCACAGTAGACATATTATCTATCTACTTGGTTTATTTCTATCAAGAAATAGTTATTTTTGTGTACCCTCTCCCTAAAACTAAAATGGAATGCTTCATACGAGGAAACTAATGGATGTTATTGTTTCCAATATGTTACACAGTTTATGGTTTCCTTTCGTGTCCTCTATGACATTCAAATAGTCCACATTGATAAGTAAACATGTTGTCATTAACACAATAGTTCTTATCACACAATGTTCATCATAGTTTCTCTCAATAACATACCATTTATTATCCATGAAAACTCATCAAATTTAAAAAACATGGTATTGAATTTAATTCTATCTCTCTCTCTCTTCTCCTCACCCTCTCCCCAAAAACTCAATTGAAGAATTGGATGTGGGGGCACCTGATGGATGTTATCGTTTATGTTATGTTTAATGGTTAATTAGATTCCTTTCTTGTCCTTACTCCAATTAGATGGTCCACATAACAAGAAAACGTGGAGTCATTAACACACAATGTTAACCTTAAATGCTCTCAATAACAGACTACTTATTGTCCATGAAAATTTAGAATAATATAGGAATTTTAGTTCTCTCTCTCTCCCCCCCCCAAAAATAAAGTGAAGTATTCAATATGGGGAACCTAATGGATGTTAGAATTTACATTATGTCACACAATTTATTAGATTTATTTCTTGTACTCTATGCCATTTAGATGGTCCAAATTGACAAGAAAACATGTTGTCATCAACAGAACAATGGTCAAAACACAATGTTAATCAGAATTGATCTCAATAATAGACCAAGTAGTGTCCATGAAAAATCATCAAACTTTAAAAAAAAGCTGTCATGTTGTAGTTACCTTGCTCTCTTTCTCTCTCTCCCCCTCCCCCCTCTCTTCATCACCCTCTCCCCAAAAGTAAAGTGAAGTGTTGGATGTGGGGAACCTAATGGATAACAATTTTTACATTATGTTATTTGATTTATTAGCTACATTTATTGTCCTTTATGTCATTCAAATGGTCCACATTGGCAAGAAAACATGTTTTCAATAATAAAACAGTGGTTAACACAGTGTTAACCAAAATTTATCTAATAAAAAACCAATTATTGTCCATGAAAAATTATCAAACATTAAAAAATTATTGGTATTGAAACTCTCTCTCTCTCTCTCTCTCTCTTTCTCTCTCTCCAAAACTAAAGTGAAGTGTTGGATGTGTGGAACCTAATGGATATTAGTGTTTACATTATGTTACACAATTTATTGTCTTGCTTTATTATCCTTTATGTCAGTCAGATAGTCTACATTGACAACCAAACATGTTGTCAATAACACAACAATGGTTAACACAATGCTAACCATAGTTTCTCTTAATAACAAGCCAATTATGATCCATGAATACTCATAGAAATGTAAAACACTTTTGGTATCACAGTTCTCTCTCTCTCTCTCTCTCTCTCTCTCTCTCTCTCTATATATATATATATATATATATATACCTTACCCTCTCCCAAAACCTAGTGAAGTATTGAATGTGGGGAATCTAATAGATATTGGAATTTACATTAAGTTTCACTATTTATTGGCAAGAGTTTTTTGAATTTATGTCAGTTTGATGGTTCACATCAACAAACAACCATGTTTTTTTTTTAACATATTAATGGTTAACACATAGTTTTAATCATAGTTTCTCTTATAGACCTTTTTTTTCCATGAAAAACCATCAAACTTAAAAAAAATGTCAGTTTGTTAGTTACTTTTCTCTCTCTCTCACCCTCTCCCTAAAAATAAAGTGAAGTATTGGATGTGAGGTAACTAATGGATGTTAGTGTTTATGTTATATGTTAGGGTTTATTAGCTTTCTTTATTGTCCTCTCATGCGGCTTTGATGGTTGACATCAACAAGGAACCATGTTTTCATTAACACAACGGAAGATAAAACATAGTTTTAACCACATTTTCTCTCAATAGTAAACCTTTCATTATCCATTAAAACTCATCAAAATTTTAAAAACTTTTGTTATCATAGTTATATTTCTCTCCCCCACTCTCTCTCCTCGTCATCCTCGCCCCAAAACTAAAGTGAAGTGATGAATGTGGTGCACCTATTGGATGTTAGTGTTTACATTATGTTTCATAGTTTACTGACAACCTTTTTTTCTTTATGTCAATCCAATGGTCCACATCGTCAAGAAACAGTGTTTTGATTGTCAGTCCAATGGTTCACATCGTAAAAAATTCTAAGACTCAAAATAATGAGTGCATTCTCCATATCATGAACTCTCATCAAATCCTACTTCCCAAAGAGATTTTCCAAATAGGTATAGAATCATAAGATGATTTCGTAGATTCTGCATGAAAGAGTAGATTAGGAGACACAAAAAGACACATAAATATAAAGGCGTTGTCACAATATTTAAACCATTTAACTTTTTCTCCATTGGGATTGGTTCAGTCTAAACACCCATTGTAATATAATGTAAACCTTTTTCTCCTTAAGGAATTTTACATTTTAAGTTCCCATTCATGATAATCAAATGGTGTGAGAGGACTTATCAAATTAGCATCCATAATGGAAAACTAAGTTTGTTGTTTTATAAAAGAAGGAATGAACAAAATGAAAAAGGACACGTAACATATACAACTCCAAGGAAATAATTAGTTCTTTTGGAAAAATTGGTTCCTCAATTCAAGTTTCCTATCAAAGCTACAAGGATTTCAATTATCTGTTATTAATGCCTATTTTGTTTAAATTTGCACTATATTTAAATGAAATTTTTATTAATGATAGTTTTAGCAAAAACATAGGTTGGTAGATTTGAACCAAAAACATATCTCACAATTTACATTATCCTTAACCATTCATGCTTCTCTTTTGATAGGTGACTACAAGAGTACAATAAAAAAATAAAGATATTTTAAAACAACTAAAAAATAAGATTTGATTTTAATTTGGGTACATGGGTAATAATTGAGTTTTAAACTTAGATTTTAGGAAAATACCAAGTTTTTCCTAGTTTTCCTGAACTGGAAGAGTTCCTTGCTCAGGTCAGTCAAGGGAAAACATAGTCTTCGGGAATCACCCTTCGACTTCAGATTCTACACATCTGATCATGTACACAACAGTGTAACCTGATCTATGTTACTCCCCTTACGCACTGAGTAACATATATCGTCTGTTTTCTACAACTAGTGATACCGACCCCACCCTACTAGTGGGAATCTCTAGGGAATTCTCCTGGTGAAAACTATTTGTCCTTCCACATAGCCTTAAGGAGGCCTCATGGTGATCTCCCCTATTCCAAAGAACCGGGGCCGAGTAAAAAAGGAAATCTTCTAGCAGCTTTCCTGACGAGAAGGCATTGCCCTACGCATTAGAAAACCAAGCTTGCGCTGCCATCATGATTGTGGAAAACTAGTTGAGGTGCTTAGATCTTGGTCACCTATTAAACAAAACATAAAGGTTTTTTGGGTCATTTGGAGAATGACTATGTATTTGCATGGACCCTGAGTCACCTATTATCCAGTGTGTTGAGGTGTGACCAATGGATCATGTCCTTTGGTATGAGTATTGGAGGCTAGGGAAGGGGGTCGAGCTTGGCCCAATATCAAGGATGAAATGTGGAGGATGATGTTGGTCGTTTGACTATGGATCGATGCCACAAGTATGCCTCTTGGTTTATGCCTATGCAAAATACCAAAATTGCACACAAAACACCTCCTAAAAATAGTAATACCCTTGATTTTAGTAAAAATGCTCTCCTATTTTTTACTTGAGGTTTATGAGATTTTAAAAACAACCCATATTGTTTTGTACCCTCTAAAAATGCTTCATTGTACACTCTAAAACCATCAAATATAGATTACATAGATAAACCCTCATTATTTTTTGTAAATAAACTCAAGATTAAAAACTAAACAAAAAACACAACATTTGAATACCAAAATGGCTCTGCTACCATATCATAGTGTTTGTTGGGGTTAACACACCGGTTGTACAGACAATATATTAGATCTAAGCATACATGCAAATAAAAGTGAATATTCTACCAAAAGAAATATACAAACCAAGAGACATAAATCAACACCAGATTTAACATTGGTCAGCCAATGTGGGTTAAGTCCACTAAGAAACAATCCAATCTATTAGCCAAAGCTTTGACAAGGTATACAATGAAGATTTACAATCTTCCACACCTCTAAGATGTTCAGTACTTTATTCCTTCAAGCTTTTTTTTCTTACTTCACCAAGAAATCTCTCTCACATAATTATCTTGTAATTATGATCCACACCCTTACTTCTAAACCCTAATTTTATCTTCATATAGTCATTTTTAGCCTTAGGGAACTTAGCCATGAAATTACAATTAATAAATCTATTTTAATGCTAAAAATAGATATAATTCCCGAGAGTTAATTAAAACTTCATTGCATAGGTAACTGACACCGGTTCTGCCTTACCTTCGCTAGTTCCTGCTTGCCCTTGACCGATGCCGTTCTTCCCTGATTGATTCCAGTCTACCCTTAACCGATGTCGGTTACTGTGTTTTCCTGTAACTTCCAATTACAAGCTAAAATGAAGTAATTGAGCTCCACAACTCAACAATCTCCCACTTGGAGTTTAATTACTGCACCATACTTGTACAACGTCATTCTTGGATTCTTACTTAGCTTTTTTTCTTCCTCTTCAAGTCTCAAACTCGAAGACGAACAGAAGTGGAGTGTAGCTCTAACTTCTCCTTTTCTAATGGCTTCATTAGCATATCCGTAGGGTTCTTTCTCGTATGAATCTTTTCCAGATTCAACTGTCCATCCTCCAATACCTTCCGTATGAAGTGATACCTCAACTGAATGTGTTTCATTCTCAAATGAAACGTTGAGTTCTTTGCCAAATGAATTGTACTCTGCCTGTCACTAAACAGTTTACAATCACTTTGCTCCTTTCCCAACTCTTCCATGAACCTACTCATCCATATCATCTCCTTGCTAGCCTCTGTAGCTGCAACATACTCTGCCTCTATAGTAGACAAAGCCATAACCTTCTGCAATCTCAAAATCTAGCTAACTTTCATTCCACCTACTGTGAAAATATATCTAGTAGTGCTCCTCCTACCATCCATATCTCCAGTGATATCTGAATCAACATAGCCAAACAATGAAATATCTGAACCTCCATAGCATAAATGCATGCTAGATGTCCCTTTCAAATACCTGAGTATCCATTGGACTGCTTTCCAATGCTCTTTACCTAGATTAGCCATACATCTATTCACGACTCCCACTGCTTATGCAATGTCTGGTCTGGTACAAACCATAATGTACATGAGACTTCCAATTGCTGAAGCATATAACACTCGTGTCATGTATTTTACCTCCTCATGTGATGAATGACACTAATCTTTTCTCAATTTGAAGTGTCCAGCCATAGGTGGGCTAACAGGTTTTGCATTTTTAATGTTGAACCTTTCTAACACCTTGTAAATATAATCCTCCTGAGACAAATACAATTCTTGTTTTTCATGTCTCTATGTATTTGCATGCCAAGGATTCTTTTTACAGCTCCTAAATCCTTCATAGAAAATGTGTGAGCTAGCTTTCTCTTAAGCTCACCAATGTCCTACATACTAGATCTTGCAATAAGCATATCATCCACATACAGTAACAAAATAATATAGCTCCCATTTTCAAGCTTCTTGAAATAAATACAATGGTCAGATTCACATCTCAAGTAACCATGCTCATGCATAAAACTATCAAACCTCATGTACCATTTCCTTGGAGATTATTTAAGCCCATATAGGTTCTTTTTCAACCTGCACACTAGTTCTCCGTACCCTTGACTTCATACCCAAGTAGTTGCTGCATATAAATTTCTTCATCCAAATCACCATGAAGGAAATCCATCTTCACATCTAGTTTCTCTAAATACAAATCTTCTACTACAACTAAACTCAATATAGTATGAATAGAAGTCATCTTAACAACAAGAGAAAATATTTCACCAAAGTCAATACCTACTTTCTATGTAAATCCCTTTACTATAAGCCTTTCCTTGTACCTTTTCTGTCTACCCTCTTCTTCCTTAATCCTATAAACCCACTTGTTCTGTAATGTTCTCTTAACTACTGGAAAATTAACCAAATCCCAAGTTTGGTTCTGTTCCAAGGAGTCCATCTCCTCATCCATGCCATGCTCCCACTGAACATAAGTCTTATCCTGCATTGTTTCTTCAAAACTTTCTGGTTCACCATTATCAGTTAATAATAAATAAAATAGAGAAGGTGTAAATATTTCTAGAAGTTTACTTACCCTTTGTGACCTTCTCACATGAGTTTGGGGTACCGAAGAATCAATCTGGGCCTCCTGGAAATTCCTATCCAAATATGACAGTGACCGACACTGGTCACCTCTAACCGATGTTGGTTCTGCTAAACAATGTCGGTTCTAATCCTCTGTAACCATCGACAATTCATTTGATCGATGCCAGTCAAGGGCTAACTAACCACGGTTATTGTGTATTTCTATAGGTGTTTCTTTAAAACCTAAGAGTTAATTTTCATCAATAAACTTCTCAATTTTCTCATCCTTAGGTACCAAAATTTGATCCCTGTACATTCTCTTTTCATTCCATTCAACATCATGACTCCTAATAATTTTATAATTCTCTAAATCCCAAAAACAGAAACCGAAATCACCAGATCCATAACCAATGAAAGTGCACCTCTTGGATTTTGCATCCAATTTTTTCCTATTTTCCTTATCAACATGCACAAAAGCTTCTGAACCAAAAAATTTAAGAAAAGAAATATCTACCTCTTTTCCAGTTCAAGCTTCCTCTGGTATTCCTCCATCTAGTGAACTTGAAGGGCCATGGTTAATCAAATAAACTGTTGTATCAACTTCTTCTACCCAAAACTACAATGGCAATCTAGAATGTATCCTCATACTTTTAGCATGTTCCATGATTGTCATGTTCATTCCTTTTGCAACACCATTCTCCTGTGGTGTTCTTGGAACCATTATTTCTCTACATATCTCATTCACTGAATAATAATCATTAAAAATCTTTCTACAGTATTCACCACCATTGTAAGATCTAAGGAATTTTAACTTAGAATTTGATTCATTCTCAACAAGGGCTTTCCATCTTTTAAAAGTCTAAAAAACATCAGATTTACGTTTAATACAATAAACCCATACCTTTTTTGTAGCATCATCAATGAAAGTAACATAATATTGGGATCCTCCATGAGAAGCTACCTGAGCTGGTCCCCACACATTTGAGTGTACAAGCTCCAATTTCTGCTCCTTCTTAGTTGCCCCAACTTTGAGAAATCTCACTCTCTTTTTCTTTCCAAAGATACAATGCTCACAGAAATCAAGATCTAAATCTTTCAAATCTGATAACTTACCCTTAGCCTTTAGGATCTGCATTCCTTTTTGACTCATATGACCCAACCGATTATGCCACATGCATGCATCTGAATCTGAAGTAGATAATGCAGAAAATGAATCAGTAATACATGTAGATAAATATAATGTTCCTACCTTCTTACCTCTTTCCACAAAAAAAGCACCCTTGGTGACTTTCCAAGAGTCTCCTGTAAAAGTAACCATGCAACCAGATTCACCTAGTTGCCCTGCAGAAATAAGATTCCTCATGAGGCTTGGCACATGCCTCACATCTTTCAATACCCATGTATTTCCATTCTGCAATTTTAGATGAACTTCCCCTTTACCAGTAATACTGCAAGGTTCATCATCACCCAAATAAACATGCCCAAAATTACCTTGGACATAATTTCTGAAATAACCCTAATTAGGGGTTACATGGAAAGAAGCTTCTGAATCTAAAACCCATGATTCAATTCTATTGTCCAAAGAAAGAATAAGAGCATCTTACATTACCTCTGATGAAGCAAGATTCACCTCTTTACCTTTGTCTGGTTTTTTATTCTCTTTATCCTTTGACCAACAATCTTTCTTTGCATGTCCTTTCTTTCCACATTTCCAACAAGTAATTCCCTTACTTCTGGATTTAGATTTTTTATCCCTTGACTTTGATTTCCCATTACTCTTACTCTTGGATCTCTCCTTCTACCCGCCCCTGCTTTCTACATTCAAAGCATTTCCAGATGATTTTTCCTCTATACTCTTCCTACGAATTTCTTCATTCAAGATTATACTAACCACATCATCAAACTTCAAAATATTATTAGCAGATGTTGTATTACTAACATCCATTACCAAGTTGTCCCAACTATCAGGAAAATAACATAAGAATAAAAGTGTTTTTACTTCATCATCAAATGGTATATCAACTGATTTACTATAGATTAGAAATCATTCAAATGACTAGAGTAAGATTCACCTTCATGCATATTAGAACTAAATAGTTTCTTCATCAAATAAACTTTATTTGAAGCACTAGGTTTTTCATATAAATTAGCAAGAGATTTCATTAAGTCTACCGTAGAAGCAGCTTCTGTAATATTGGAAGCCACAGATGCTACCAAGCTCAATCTTATAGATCCCAAAGCCTTTATGTCAAGAATCTTCCATTCTTCATCAATCATCTTTGTAGGTCTAGACTTCTCATCCAACGGTAAGTACAAATCTCTTTGATATATATAATCCTCAATCTACATCTTCCATAATTGATAATTTCGGCCATCAAATTTATCTACCTTGTATTTATTATCTTCTTCCATTGATGTAGCTCCCACTCAATCAGAAAACCCTCTGTGAGTAAATTTGTCAACACACAAAACTCTCAAAAAAATCTCTAATACCACTTGTTGGGGTTAACACACAGGTTGTACAGACAATATATCAGATCTAAGCATACATGCAAATAAAAACAGATATTCTACCAGAAGAAATATACAAAACAAGAGACATAAATCAACACCGGATTTAACGTGGTTCAGCCAGTGTGGGCTACGTCCACTAAGAAACAATCCAATCTATTATCCAAAGCTTTGACAAGATTTACAATCTTCCACACCTCTAAGATGTTCATTACTTTATTCCGTCAAGCTTTTTTTTCTTACTTCACTAAGAATTCTCTCTCACATAATTATCTTGTAATTATGATCCACACCCTTACTTCTAAACCCTAATTTTAACTTCATATAGTCATTTTTAGCCTTAGGGAACTTAGCCATGCAATTACAATTAATAAATCTATTTTAATGCTAAAAATATATATAATTCCCGAGAGTTAATTAAAACTTTGTCACACAGGTAACTAACATTGGTTCTACCTAACCGTCACTAGTTCCTGCTTGCCCTTGACCGATGCCGGTCTGCCCTTAACTGATGTTGGTTACTATGTTTTCCAGCAAGTTTTAATTGCTTGCTAAAATGAAGTAATTGAACTCCAAAACTCAACAATGTTTTTCAAGATCTCTGAATCAACGAATGCATTGGTTCAACAAAAAAGTAAGAAAATAGGTGCACGAAGTTACTTGTGTATGAAATCAAATAGGAGAATAATGTAGAAATTTGTATTCCAAAATCATCTCATAATAGTTTTATGATAGATGTTTACAAATAAGAGGAAGAAATTGTAACTACCACCTAGAATAGTGGTCAAAGATCTTAGAATAGGAGTGTAACTCCCATACTTGGAATAGTTGGTCAGAGAGTAACTCCCACTAACTAATAATGGTGGTAAAGCAACTCCCTGAGACTAAAGACACCTAAGCAATATGAATCCTTGTGTGTTTAAATAATCCAAGTAAATAAGTAAATGGAACAAATAATATCCTACACTAACAATCTCGAGACCAATATGCTAATATATTCGACAAGCCATTATGGAAGGGCACTTTTGAATGTATGAGATATTTTCTAGGCATCATATATGTATTTTACCAACACTACATAAGTAGTCAAGATTGGGGGGAAACTTAGAAATATCTAATCTTGTTAATAACTACATTATTGATTTTAACTTATATATATTTCTATTGGAATGTATTCACATTTATTGTGAATCTAATATTTGTCTAACCTCAAAAGATATTGAATTTACTATGAAGGTCTTGTATTATGTAACTCTCATTTAGCATTTATCAAGATCTCATTGCTTGGAGATAAAGTAAGAAATATATAAAAATATCACTAAATATCTATATTATCTAATATTAAATATTAAGGGATATTTCATTAGCTTGTATAAGAAGTTAAATTTTTCTATAAAGTTCAATATCTCTATAAATAAGAGGTTTTACTTTTTAATTTGGAAAAAAGAGAAAAACACTGAAGTGCTCTAATATTTTCAATAGATGTTTTTCTTATATATTCTCTTATGACCTTGTATGTGTTTATATCATATGGTAGTTTATTGTTCTTATTTTTCACTTGTCTCAGCACACACTTTGAAAGTTATGTGTTAGATCTAATTCACTGACTTTCAATATTTTTTTATATTTTACATAGATTGCTCTTACACTAGTAACATCAAAAAATAAAAAAAGAGCTGAGTTTCAATGTGATAAATGTCTATACATCCTATTTTGTGTTATTGAAGATATATTGTTATGGATTTATTGATCAACGTGGAATATCAAAAATATGAATTGATATGTCTTAACATATTTCATATAGATGTATTTAGTTGATAGACACTTTTAAGATATTAGGAAATTGATATCTCTAAAACAAAATTAGATATATGTATTTAGTTGATAAATTTATGTAAGATATATGTACTTGTTTTTAAGAAATATATATTTTCCAATACAATAAATTTGAAATTAAATATTTGAGAAGCGAACTCTTTAACATTATGCAAACATATCTACCACTAAAAAAGTTACATAGGGTATAAGAAAAATATCGTATTAATTATTTTCTTATAAGATATTTTCAAAAATCCTTTATGCCCATATCTTTCAACCATAACATATCACACCATTCAATGTACTCTTGGCTCCGTTTTTAAAATATATTTAACTAAATGACATGTTTATTTTCTTATTTAAAAAATAATACTTAATAAGACTAAATGTAAAAACTAAACAACTCAGCTTACTGAAATTTATTTTTCCTATAATTATTCTCACTTTTTGTGAAACAAATTTTTTTATTAATAGACCACCATATGATAAAACCTAAATGTTATATTTCCATCATGCCTCTAAAAACCCTAGTGTCTCTACTTTGGGAAATACTCCAAATGATTGTGGCTCGCCTCTATAAGCAAATCATGCACCTAAGGCTTCAACTATGGTGGTTCCCCTATTGGTGTGGCTATGTTGGTCACATCGGAATTTGAAAATCTCCTTGTAGAGTTTTATCTTTGACAGAAGAGGATGAAAATTCCACTACTTATATTCTAGAAAAGATTCACCCGAGGTTTAATGGGTTCATGGGTTTTCATGAAGAAGTGGTTGCATGCATAGTAACACTGGTCAATATTACGGTTAGGCCCTTGGGCTAAGGTAAGTCCATCCCCTAGACAACCTTTGGAGAGGAGGCACTTGAACATGAATGTTACTTTACCACTATATGGTTGATAGGTGCAAATGATTTTTTGCTTACCTTCCTTCTCTCCACTCATGGATTACAAAATCTTGACAATATTGCTTTGTTCAGTGACGATCAATGTTGGAACCTCATGTACATCGAAGAGGGTTACACTTCCAATGGAGATGAGAGCACTTCACTTAATTAGCAAGAGCACGAATCACAAGGAAAATCAAGTATATAAAAGACAACAGTGTGTCTGACATACTCATAGATCATAAAGAAGGGGTACATATAGGAATGTCGTGTAACTCATGTGCATGAAATGTGTACAAAAACCCTATTTACCTATTAAACTATGACCTATTCTGACTAAGTGAGATGACTAACTAACTAAGTAGAAAAGATGTTAAATGAAGACAAGTCTAGTCATATACACAAACACCCCCCTTCATCGAATCTGAGGTAGAGGTCATGGAAAGTCATAACCATGAGAACTCTCTCAGAAAACTAATAAAGATGTGTCAATGGAGCCCAACTACTAATCCTAATAAGGTTCCCATAAACAAACAATAATCTTTCTGGAAAAGAGAAAGAGGAGAAGGATGGTCCTAGAAGCGAGGCTTGATGAGGCGCCCATATACAATAAAATCTCAAAAAGTAGAGTGAAAGGAGAAAAAAAAGTGGTAAAAAATTCCCCCTAAAAGAGAGACAAAATCACTCAAGAAGACTAGAGAAGGAGAAGAAATGGGTCCCGACAACATGGCTTGATAAGGTACCCAAATACAATCATACTCCAAAGTAAAGAGAGAAAGAAGAGAGAATAAGAAGGTCCTCCAAGAAGTGTGTCAATGATGTGGTCCTCTATGTCAAGACTGAAGAGAATCTGCCTGCATCGAAAAATGTTCCTATCCTTGGGAAGGAAAAAAAAGAGCATTGGAAGTCGGCCCATGCCATGAATGAAGAAGAAGCCTGTAGTACTATGAAATATGACTCTAATATGCAACTGAAAGGTGACATAGGTCTGGAAAAAAGAGTGCACATGAGACAAAGGTAATGCCATGATAGTGTGTGTGTGTGTGTGTGTGTGTGTGTGTGTGTGTGTCAGAGAGATAAGAAGGTGGGGGCCTAATAAACCTCTGAAAGGGGTCCAAAAGAAGAGGTGGATCATGAAGAATATTTGAAATGGTGAAAGTGACAAGTATCCCTAGGGAAGCACTCCCAACAAGAGAGATAGATTAGTCCTCCAAGTTGTGTGATGGCTCAAACAGAGCATGCAATACAACACATGAAGTAGGAGGAGAAGACTACTGCGGAGAGTTTCTAGAAGGCCAAGGTGAAACAAAGTGGCACTTAATGGAAGAAACAAGTGTAGGGAGAGTGTCGTTAACTGAGAAATCAAGATGCAAGGTATCACAAGGGGAAATGTTCACATCAGTCTTAGAGAAAGGGTCTCGAATGGAACACGAGTGTGGAGAGTGAATGGAAGCATGAAGATGGTTAATAATGAGCTTTGTAGTGGCACCAGTAGTGTGAGTGGTATCAAAAGAAAGGTCCTAATTTGGACGCTTGACAAGGGACTCATGGGTAACATTAGGTGTAGAAGTACACTCAGAAATGAAAGGTATGTGAGAAGGTGGAGAATCTATGGTGGTACTAAAGTGGTCCATGGAAGAATCGCAATCAGATGGTGAAGTAGTATCGCCATGCAAATGTTGGATAATGGAATGGAAAATGAAAGGGAAATCAGTGTTCTTGAACAAGTGTAATGTATCCCTAGAAATAGTACGACTGAGAATGCCATAAAACTCATCAATTTGGTTAAACCACTTATCATTTTTGCAGAGGCTCGAGAGGATCAAGAACGATACCATGGATGTAGGGCAACAAACCATGCGTAGTGCAATGTATGATGATGCCTTCCTTCCATGTCGAATAGCTCTAAGAATCGAGCATAACAACATAACAGTAAAACTCCTAATGTAGATAAATCCCCGAAAAGATCCCAGATGGAACTTTATAACTTAATGCGAAAGGTACAAGCCTAAATAAATAGTGTAATGACTCAAGATATTATTATAAGCCCTGCTTTCGACGCTTTATAATTTAGTGTGTTAGAGACAATCTGGTGCGAGTGTGCATCATGAAATAGTTGTCCACTCACCTTGCAATTAGTGTTATAATGTGCAAGAGAGGATACCACAATCAAGTTTCATGGAACGCAACAAATTGGCATCGTAAACAAGCATAATAAGGTAAAAAACAAGGAAAGTGACGAAATCAATTGCTGTTGTGAGAAAAGGTGTCTCACGTTGTAGCAAAACCCCCCTTGTTGCAAGACTGTGGCAAACGTGCTCACAAATACACAAGTAATAATAATGGTTATTACAATGCACAAAATGGGCTCAAGACAAGTCCCATGGACCTCCAGGACGCCGAAAATGCTCCTAAAAGATAAAAAATAACCTAGGAATGGCGTTGCACACTGTAGCAAACAATTAGAGAAAAAAAATAGTCAATAATGCTTAAAATTTACCCTTTTGCAATGTCCAAGTCAGCTAGTTTTAGAGCTAAAAGGACTTTAAAAAGATAATAATGCTAAAATAGACTATTTTTTATTCGCTAAACGTAGAAAAAAGAGCAATTTTTTTTAATTAGATGCATAGCTACAATTAAATCCCTTTAAAGATTAAATTAACCTTAAGAAATTAAATTTTATTAAATCTTAATATTTAAAAACATAAGACCTAACCAAAAAAAGAACCACCCCTTATTAAAAAAAACAACACCCCACATTTAAATTAACACACTGCCACTTATTAAACAACCCGTTACCCTACCTCCTTTTAAACCAACTAACTTTTTAAAAAAAGAGCCCGAGCATTAATCTAAAAAAATAATACCCACCGTAATTAAACAACTACTTTTTAAAAAATGAACCCCACTAAATTCAAGGTCAAAGTTGTTGGGCTCGACACCCAACCAGGCCTAGAATTTGACGGTCACCCCTCCCTGTCAAAAGGAAATTTCATGACGGTTTCATGATATAGCTCCCTTTCAATTTACGTTTTTAGTAAAATTTTAAATTGTCAAAAAAACTTAATTGATATATATATATATATATATATAAAATTTTAAAATAATTTTAGGATGATAAAATATATTTATAAATTAAATTTAGTAATTAAATTATAAACTAATTAAATGAAAAATTAGATATTATATTTTTTTTCGTATATTATATTTACGATGCACATTTAATCTATCGAATGGAGTATTCAATTAGTAAAAAACACTATTAAAAACGTGACTCGATTGTTTGAATCAAAAAGAGAATGTTATTTCTAGTTGTTAAAAAGGAAACAAAGTGTATAGGGGTATACCAAAGAGAAAGCATATCATTTGTTAAGGTTTTGAATTTTTTATTGCTTGAATTATAGAAGCCTGCCATCTTAAAAAAAGAATTAAATTTCAGGTTCTTGAAAAAGTAGCAAAAAACTTCACGAAAACAAATTTTTTTTTACATGCTTGCATTCTCGGAAACAAAAAATTGAAGAGCAAATATATAAAAAATTCAAGGTATAAACAATTTCAGCTAATGTAAAATAACAAGGCCTCAATTGCTATAATTATATCTTTAAAAAAAAGGCTCTGATTTTATGACTGGCTAATAGAGGTTTGCTCAAATCTTATATTGATCATAGTCATTAGAAATTTTTTGTTGTTTAATCTCTCGGATTTGAGCCATGGGAATGATGGTGAGCCCTCGTAATTTTATGTTATTGAATAACAAAAAATATTGATTTCAAGGAGGGAATTTTTCAAAAATATATCTAGAAACCCAAGCCATTTTTTTACCACGACAAGCTTGGAAAGAAATAATCATGTACATGTATAATGTATTGATGTCTATATCTCAAGCTTCTTCTTGGATGTCCACAACAAGATTCCTTAAATTTTCCCACAGCAATAAAAAATTGAATTGAAACTTGTATAAAAGTTAAATTGAAACATGTAGATTGCAATTGGTAATGATAAATGAAAATAAATATACTCACAATATCATTGAAATTAGAAACTTCTATGTTTTTAGAAAAAAGTAAAGACAACTTGTGAACTCTGAGTTAAATAAATTCATTATTCACAGAAACTTATTTTAGTTTCTAAATTTAAATTGGGAATTATTAAAAATCATTATCAATATGATTTATAGAATATTTTTAAAACGAATAAAATCAAATCCTATTTCATATATATATAGTAATAGATCTTATATATTATATTTGACTATTACGAAATTTTACGGTTTTTAAATAATATCAACTTGCTGAAATACAGTTTTTTTTAAAAATTACCTGTCTAAATTGACGGGTTTGTTTTTTTATGAAATTGTAATTTACGGTTAAATACCAAAAAACGGTCTACAGACCGTCAAATTCCAGGCCTGCACCCAACCCAATGAGGTGGAAACGGGAAGCTCGCTTGGAGAAAGAAAATGCAGTTGGCACGGAGGTCGGTTGAGCGAGACATAAGGTGCAACATAGCAAAGAGCGAGTCACAGGTAGGGTGAAAGAACCAAGGTAGGGGCGAGTAAAGCGCAGTGTGAGCGAGCCAAACGGATATCAGGGTTCAACGCATGCTCAACAAAGGAAATCCGCGGGCAAAGTTGATTGGTTTGAAACAAAGCCAGAGCATGGAAGTTGAATGGCCGCACTACCGAGCAAGGAAACAAAAGAAGAAACGAAGGGCCAGGGGAGCAATCTGGGTTGGAGGGACGCGTAGAGATAACCAGGAAGCACAGGACGAGCTACCCAAATGCAAAGTTCAAAAGGAGAAAGAAAACTCGAGCCTGAGCCAAAGCACAACTTGCTCAAGTCGATGTTAAGCAGCTCATACGAAAAACAAAACAAAACAAAAAAATTTGATCCAAACACAAGGGAACACAGGAACCAAAGTAAAAACCATGCTAATGCAAGAACAAGCCCAACCAAGCAAGAAAAAAAACCAACTCGTTGAAAGAGAGACAACCCGAATGAAGGGCATGCAAAAATAGCTCGAAGAAAAGCCAGAAAAGCTTGATCACACGACAAAGAGGAGCTCAGTAGAGTGATCTGGAGAAGTTCGATGAGGAACTCGGGGAGCTCAAAAACGAGCTGGGTGGGGGGTAACAACAAGCCAAGAGGCCAGAAAGGTTAAACAACCCCTGTTTAGAACGAGATATTCATTCATTTTTTAAAAAAAAACTTTCACTTTTAATTTGAAAACAAACTGATCAAAACCATAATATCAAAAAAAAATCACTTGCTTTTTAAAAAAACTGATTAAAACCTGAAAACCCAACCTCTAAATTTAACAATGCCTCCAAATTTGGCTCTAACTAGCTAAATCTAGCTATGAAATCTCTAAAACCTGCACATGTAACACCCAAAAACCGCACAAACTTTCAAAAAACTAATTTTATCAAACATGTTACAAGATTCATAAATAGTAATCGAGATAATTTGTACGAAAAGTGATAAAACCCAAAAACTAGTTCAAGAGAGCACATGTATACCAAACATCCACTCTGATACCCTATCAGAGTGTTCTATGAGGATCAATGTTGGAACTTCGTGCACATCGAAGATGGTTACACTTCCAATGGAGACGAGAATGCTTCACATAATTAGCAAGAGCACGAATCACAAGGAAAATCAAGTACAAAGAAGATAATGATGTGTTTGGCATGTTCATAGATAAAAAAGAAGGGGTATATATAAGAGTGTTGTATAACTTCTGTGCATGACACGTGTACACAAACCCTATTGACATATTCTCACTAAGTAGGATGACTAACCAACTAGGTGGATAAGACGTTGAACGACTACAAGTGTAGTCATATACACCAACACATAGTCCCATATGAAAGGTAACCTAGAAATCTCTCTCTATAAAAAGGGTTTTTTCATGGTGACTTTTGATCTTATTTGTGATAGGGATTTTGTTCTCTGTGACCAAATCTGGGCCTAGGGGAAACATTTTCTAATGATCAAATATTGGTATCCGTCTTTTGATCCAACTACAAAATATTTTAACATCAAGCATGTGTGGGTAAGGCTTCCAAATCATCTTCCACTTCAATTCTGGATTGAGTTGTGTTTTGAGGCCATTGGAAATATGTTAGGTAGGTTTTTGATGACTGGCTCTATGACTACACTTTTCACCCATACTACTTTTTCTTGCCTCCTAATGGATATGGATACTTCAAAAGATCTTCCTGCTAATATAAACCTATAGGTTGATGAGTGCTCTTGGTCACAATCTCTAAATTATGAAAGGTTTTATGACCAACATCGTGGCTTTGGATTACCTAATGCTGAAATGTGGAGTGGAAGGAGCGACTTCTTAGTGGAAAGATGCACTTTTGTAGCATCTTTTTGTTGAAGGAAATGTAAATTGTTTATTTGAGCAATCTAATAACACTTCCTTAGAACCATCCTTGGAAGCTTATATGATACAAATGGCTCCAAATTTCATCCGTAAGGCACATGAGGTGGTGGTGGATTCATTGGAGGATGACTCCTTGGGGTTTGTTCGCTCCTACATCAGCCTTGTTGATGCATCAAAAGAGGTTTCTCCTACCAAAAACAAGTTGATTAAAGTTTAAATAGTTTATCTCCCTTGCGATTTATGCTAGGAGAACAAGAGTGTTAATGGGGAATGAGTCATATGGTGTGGAAAAAAGAAACGATCTCTAAAAAAGGCCTTATCAGCTCTTCAAATGACTCTTTGATCTCATAAGGGATCTTGATCAAAGCATGTTTGAGTGATCAATTTGTGGTGAGTAGTGGGCCTCTTCGTCCCATGCTTATATTTGATTGTCTTTTCATTGCTATCAAACAATTGATTGAGGGAGTATTGTGTATCAATTCGTTATATTATGTGCTCTTCATGTTATATAACTCCTATTCGCACAACCTCTAGATAATTTTTGTGTGACCTTGTTTAAGTTTGTAATTTTTTTTGTTATTTGTGTTAGATAAATTCATTATTTTGTTATTGCAGTAATTTTGTGTTCCTTTACATAAATGTACAATGTAACTCGTTATAAATCTAAAGGTTTGTTATTTTATATTCAATTGTTTTAATTCTTAAAATGAAATGAAAATGTCCATAAATCATTTGGGGCGTGACCATTTTGAAAACTTATTTCAAAATGCTTTCTAAGCAAATGGTTTTTCTTCTTCTTTTTTTTTTGAAAATGAGTGGGTAACTTGTGGTGATGAATTCAGCGATGCAACAGAGGGTCTGAATTGAGCTTTGGTCCTCCGTATCGAGGAGAGTGAAGCCGTGGTATTCTTCCTCGAAAAAATGCTCTTGAACCTGTTTCCCGAATCCCTTCAAAACCTCGACACACAACAATTGTTTATTTTTCAATATATCCAGCCCTCCAATCAAAAATAGCATGGGCGGAAAAAAACACCAGAAGCACAAAAATATGGGCACCCTATGTTTTTGTTTTGGGCGGAAGGTAAACTCGTGCCCACAACCCAAGTTTGTGGTGAAACACAATATCTTTGAATGACACAAAATTGTAATCGTACTGTTTGACATCGTCGGCCAGATCTTCATCCACCCAAAGCTCTGCCTTATCACACATTTATTTTTATCAAAATAAGTGTGCAGGGTGGATGATAACTAATTAATGAGACTGGGATCCAGTCCAGAGGAAATTTAGTACAGTAATGGATATTCCTAATCCTACCATCGAATGTTGAAGTATTTATTGAACATAAAGAATCCAATTACATTTCACTCGTGTAAAATCATGATGCATTTTACATGTGGGAAATCATAGTGCAGTTCAAGTCTGTAACATGTGAAATTGGTTATGAACGGATTTTTTTTCTGCATGTGGAAAATCATAGGGCCGAACATGTGAAATTGATAAGGAATGGATTTTGTTTGCTGGTAGCTGCCTCTCGACTAGCCTAACTCTCACGCACATTCGCAGAGGGTCAATAAATTCAACGAATAACAATTTTTTCTTAAAAAAATGAATGGTGCAGCGCATTGGTGGGGCACATTTCTATTAATAAAGAGGTCACAAGTTCAGGAAATACATAAGTAGCAATGTCCAAAACTCATCTCTCCTCTGGTGAGCGAGTGATTAGTTGCAAACATCTCATCATATCCATATTGTTTTGTTTTTACTATTACGCCTCTATTGTCCCAAAAAAATTAAAAAAAAGTTTTTTATGAAGACTTAAATGGATTACAGTAATTGCACCTAAAGGCGTCTTCCGAGGCGGATACGAAACTCATCCCTCTCAGAGGAATGAAACCCAGCAGAGATAACGTCGATGTACGCAAAAACATCAAGCCATTGAAGCAAAAAATAATAATCCATAGATCTGTGACCTCATTTTGTTTGGGAAGTGCGTGAAACGACGAGTCTGGGTTGTGCATGAAAGGAAAGGTAAGACCTGTCAGATTTGCCACCTGTTTTGTGCGTGAAAGGCAAGGTATGGGCATAATAACTGTGGCCAACGACCACCTCTATTCCTTCCATTCAGCGTGCTTTGAACCATCTAACAAAGTACAAATTTGTGAATGAAACGTTTTGCTTGGAAATTACGAAGCATTACTGGTAAGCCTATACTTATCCAGATTCTCAAATTCCATGAACAAAAAAAGACAGTTCGTGTATCATTATCTTCAGGACTCTTAGTTCTTTATGAAGTGATTGCAGAGAAAAAAAAAACCACCATCCTTACCCACTTCCACTAATCTCTATCGTGTTATGTGTCGTTGTATTCTGTATGTTTATGTATATGTTTGCATGCACATGACTTCAAGCAAGCGTTGTGTTTGTGATTTTTTTTCCATTTATACTTTGGTTTATTAATCAAATTATGTAATGATAGCCGGATATTCATGTGTTGTTTTTTTACTATTGTATGCCAGGGAAAATACAACACATTTTAAAAGTTTTTACCTGGAACATACTAAGGATTAACTCTACAATAGACTATTTCAAAAGAGAAGATAAGATAGATAATACATTCAAAATAAAGATATGTGTGGCCACCCCCACCCCATAGTAGATTGAGGGGGTATCAGTTGAGTCCTAGATAGAGAGAGGGGCCTCTCTTTCTATCTTAGCCTTGCCGTATAGATATGGCAAAGTGCCGAAGGATACAAATAGATGTAGAGAAAGAAGATGGGTAATTTTATAGTCTCTCCATTTTGTGACATTTTTACTTTACTCAATTAGTACAGGCTGTTTCACTCAAAATATTTATTTGATGTTTTAAAAATTAATATCATGTTTTTTTAAATTTTCCCTCTAAATTTCTTGTCATTAAAATTGTGTATGGCTATGATTGATATTAGTGAGCACATTTTTAGTTTATAAATACGTTAAAAGTAATACAATTAGTAGAGTCTTTAAAACACTCCAAAATTGGTTTAACTTCTGTTGGAAATCCAAGTTGTGAAGATGCATTAGAATAAGAAGACCATACTTACTCTTTCTACTTGTTATTTTGAAAAATGTGAAATGTGGTCCGTTTTTTTCTTTGGAAAATAAGGAAAGTTCGCTTAGATATATTACTTTGGCATGTAGTTGAAATAGGATACACAACTGCATTTCTTTACTTTTAGTAAACTTAGCTAGCTGCACTTTCATTTTTATTCTATATGTGGTTCCGCTTACATTATCACAATAATTTTCCCTTTAATTGTAAACTATTCATTCTCTTTCAATAATTAGAATCTCTGTCTCTTTGCATTATAAAGTTTAAATGGAAGTTAGATTGAAAGAAAACAAATTGTTTAAATCCATGATGTTCTTGTTTTTTTGGCACATGCCTTTGTCAAATACAACAATCATTGTGTTGAGAGGATTGGTTCTTGTTGTCACCCAGAAGTTACACCCTGATAGAGAATAGTGTGTGTACTCCCTCTCTTGTTGAAAAAATTGGAACACCTCAAGGCTGTGGGTGACCTATGGCTGATGTGAACCCCCAGAGAGGGTTGGTTCCCTTGTGAATCACCTAAAAAAATGAAAAACTTGACAAGGAAAAGGAAGAAGGAATGCAAGAAAAGGGAAATCAGTTTAATACACCAATAATTTAAGACATGCATGTACTTCTACACATAGTGAAATCAAAATCCACACACTTGCACAACTCTAAACTATTTTGTAAAATTAATTCAAGGGTTTAGGAGAAAAGGAGAGTGGTAGAGGGAATAATTTCCACACTAAGGCAATATAATACCTTATTAAACACAATGAAAACTTAGAAAAATAGCGATATGAGAAGGCAAAAACATATTTTATTATTCGAAGGTGCAAGTACAAAGCTCCAAAATCAGAGCCAAAAATAGCTACAAATGTCTATCCTCCTTTATTACCATAAAAACAACCTACATGAAGATGACTGAGCTTTTATTTCCCCCAAAAATAGACTGCTTCTTTTCGGACTGTTGTTCCTTTTATTTTATTTAATCATCCTTTCACTTTTGGTTGTCGGTGCCACTTCAAAACCAACAATTTTCTCTTTCATTTAATAAAAATTCCTCTCTTTAACTTTGTTTTAACTTTTTTTATCTTTTCCACATGCAATCTATTCTTTTGTTTCTTCCACATGCACTTTATTATTTTGTCTCTTCCACTTATGCACTCCAAAAATAAAACTAGACCTTTGTTTATTTTAAGCACCTCCAAAAACAACCAATCCTCCAAAAATAGTCAAGTGCCATTTCAGCAAAACTATTTTTGGAAACTCTTCCAAAAATAGACAATTTTCTAAAAATAGCTAATTTTCCAAAATAGCCTTGTGTTATTTTTAGCAATCCTTTGCTTGGAAAATATGGTAACATTTTGGTGGCATCATGGGATTGTTTTCCTGCTAAACAAGGAGATCAATAGCCTTCTGCATCTATTGGGCTATGGAGTCACATACCTATGTCAACAACGTGTATCCTCTGAAACAAAACCATTGAAATACTCTCTCCAACAAAAAGAAAATATGTGCATGCAAGCATTTCTTTGAAAATACAACTAACTATGAAAACTGGAAAAACAATGTAGATGCAATCACCTATTGAAAACAAACTAAGTTCTAATGATATTAAATCCTCCATAGCAAGCTTTGAGGAAAATCCCATTAATTGGGATTGGTATTTCTTTGCCATGCAGCCGTTATAATTGAAAATCATTGTGAGGCTTACATGATGAAATAACATATGGCCCACTCCAAATAACATCAAATTTAGTGTGATTTCCTAGTTTCACTCTATGTGCATCCCACATAAGAACAATATTGCCTTCTTGAAAAACTCTTACAATTGCTCTCTTGTCAAAATTATTATTTTCCTGAGCTTGGTGAGCTTCCATGGTGATCATGGATTAATGTATCAACTCTTCTAATTGCATAAGTTCTGCATACCTTACCTCCATAGGCTTGTTTCCAAGAACTCCATTTGATGGATAAGCTCTAAAGTGGGTAGTTCAAGAGAAATTGGAAGTCTTTCTTCTTTTCCATAAACCAACATGTATGGAGAGTTACCAATAGATCTCTTAGGAGTGATTTTGTCAACCCATAAAGCTAGTTTGAGTTTAGTGGTTGATGATATCTTATTTTCATCCAAAAGTCTTTTGATAATCTTCAAAAAAATCTTTTTAGTAGACTCTGCAAAACCATTACCCTGTGGGTAATAATTCGATGAAGTACTCAGGTAAATACCATTCAGGACAACCCACTCTGTAATTTTAGCACCAACAAATGCAAGAGCATTATATGAAATAATAGTAGCATGAACTCCAAATCTAGTAACAATACCTTCAAAGAAGTCAAACACACAAGTTTCATTCACTTATTTCAGTACAATAGCTTCTTTCCACCTGGTAAAATAATCAGTGGCTATAAGAATCCACTTGTGTCCCAAACTAGATGGTGGATTTATCATTCCAATGAAGTCCAATCCACACTACATAGAAGGATTATCCGCTAAAATATGATGAAGAGGAAGGGATGCAAGCTTTTATTTACCCATGAAAAAGACATACTTCCAACATATTTTGACCCATGTATAAAAATATTTGAAAATATTTGGCCAATAATAACCTTCTTTCATGATTTTGAGAGCAGTAGTTCTTGGAGAATAATGGCCACCTGATAAACCTTTATGGAATTCTTGCAATAATTTTTCAACTTGTGAAGGTTCTACTCATCTCATAAGAACACCATTAATATCTCTCTTAAATAAAGTATCATCAATGCGTACATAAGGAATAGCTTGCAACCGAAAATACCTCTTTTTTGTTTTATCCAAACCTTGGGGAAGAATACCTGCATGCAAGTATTGAATCATGTCTTGTGTCCAACTCACCAAAGATGATATTTCAGTTGCTTGTGGATGATTAATGAGTGTAAAACCAACAATTTTCCTTGTCTCTAAATATAAAACTAAGTTATCACATAACCCTTTAAACCTCAGATCATCTTTGTTACCTTAAATTCTATGTCATATTCCATGAATTATGTAATCCAAGAAACCCTCTTTTCATTCAGATCATTGCTCAACAAAAATTCTTTCACACTTGGGTGGGTAACCATAACATGAATTATATTATTAGAGACCATATATCTGAAAAATTTTAAGCCTCTAATAACATAAAGGACTTGCTTTTCCACAAAAGTATACTTCACCTCATAGTCGTGTAACCCTTTTCTAAAGAAAGCAATGGGTTACTCCAAATCATCATGATTCAGCCGAGTTAAGATCGTTGAAATTGTTTCAACCCCTGCAAATGCATACAATATGAAATCCTTTGAAAAATCTAGATTTGCAAGTGTTGGACCTTGAGAAATAATTTCTTTAATGGCTTCAAAACTGATTTTCCCTTCTTTTATCCAACAGAAACTCGTATTCTTCTTCAACATAGTAGTTAAACGCTTTGATAAAGTAGAAAAATCAGCAATGAATCTTCTTATAAAATTTAATTTACCCAAAAAGCTTTGAAGTGATTTCTTGTGCTGAGGTAAGGATAAATCTATAATTGAGCTTACTCTTTCTAGATCTATGGCCAAACCTTCTTTTGAGACCATGTGGCCCAAAACTATAACTTCATGCACTGAAAATATGCACTTCTTTCGGTTGATAGAAACCCCATATTGTCTGCACCTTTCAAAAACTTTCCTCATATGGCTCAAATGATCATTAACACACTTAGAAAATACAATAATATTACCTATATATAAATCAAAACATTGACATTGATCAAACCTTGGAAAGCCATGTCCATGGCTCTTTGAAAAGTGGCTCATGCATTAAATAACCCCAAAAGAATCTTTCTGTTAGCATATTTTCCCCACTTATTGGTGAAATTTATCTTTTACTGATCATCTTCTTTTACCAATGTATGATTGTAACCATAATAACCATCTAGAAGAGAGAACCTTTCTGCACCTGATACAGTTCTTAGAATTTGATCCATTGATGGTAAAGGATAATGATTCTTTAGTGAATCCCTATTTAGATCCCTTAAATCAACACACAACCTTAGTTCTCCATTCTTCTTCCTCACGGCTACAAGATTTACAACCCATGAGAAATGATTAATACGAAAGATATTACAAAAACCAATAATATTTTTTGGGTCATTTCTCATCAAAATTTCAATATTTGGATTAACAAGTGTTTACTTTTTCCTTACCGGTTTGGAATTGGGCTTTAGTTTAATGGTATGTTGAGCTAATCCAGGATCAAAAAAATTTAAATCCACATACTTCCAAGCAAAAACATCAATGAATTTATTGCATAATTGAACAAAAGCTTTCTTTTCTTCCAGATTACACAACTTACCATGCTTGAAAACATTCCATCATTGATGGTTATGTCTTCATAGTTTTCTTGCTTTGTAGACATCCTAATTTTGTCTCTTTTCAACTGATCATCACTGTTAAAAATACTCTCAAGGGTTACCCATCCTTGAGGCATCTTGTTTGTCTTTAATTGCAAGATTTGTTTACCATACTACTGTTGTAATTTTGACTAATTTTTTGACGAAAATTCATATTCTTCCTGAATAAAACATAAAATATGTTCATCATTCTCAAACACTTGACAATTAGTATTGTTATCAGAAACTCATGGCCTTACAACCACATTAATATGAGGCTAATTACTCTTTCTTTTCACCTCACTAGGAATATAAAAATCAGCCCCAATAACTGCCAAGCTATCAATTTATTTATTCTCAATTCTAAGTATCAATTGAACATTGAATGTATCAAAATATTATACAAGATCCCATACTCTATGTCTATATGATTTCATCAAGGGATTATTTAGAATGTTCAAATTTCTCACCTGATTTATGACCAACTCACTATCACCAAATACATGAAGGTACTTAATTCCTTTATTTATAGCCCAATGTAAACCATGAATTAGTACCTCGTATTCAGTTGCATTGCATGTACAACTAAACTTAAATCGAATAGAAGAATAATACCTTTGACCCTCTAGTGATATCAAAACATTACCTCCACCTGATCCATTCTTTCTTCTAGAGACATAAAAGTATAAACTCCATAACCATGTATCAACATCATCATTTTTGACCAACAATGGTAAAAAATAATCCTCATGGTACATGAAATAATTCCCAAACCAACATCTTTAATGTAATTTTCTTCAGCATATTTATAAGGATCAAAGCCATGATGGTCAATTCCCCACTCATCCAATAATAGATCTGGTATGCTCTCAAAGTGGGTGTCTGAATCATGATCAATTGCATGATCTTCTTGGTCTAAAACATTACAATTTACATTTCATGCATTAGGTACATAATTCTCAATATGAAACTTAGCAAGAGGTTAGGAATTAATTATTACCTCTGTGTCATACCTTGTTTTAAAAAATAGATTAGACCAATTTTATGATAGATAACCTCTAATATTAGCTGTAAAATATCTAGATAAACACAAAGTGAAGTATGGAGGTAGATCTACGACCATGATATCATGTAATATTGGAAGGATTGGAAATGCAAGCAAGCCTAGATTATGATATTTGATAATTCCAACTATTTTAGTAGTTGTGTCATCTAACTACAAAACCCCTTCATCATGTGGCTCATATTTGAGTCCTAGCTTATCTGCAATATGCTTAGGCATAAATGTACTACTAGCACCATTGTAAACCATGCAATTATGGACCAAATAATCCATAATAATCAATGAAAGGTAGAATGGAGGAGGATTACCAACCTTTTTTCTTGGAAATCATCCTTAGAGGGCTTACCTGTATTAGCAAGCACTCCATTGGCTCTATTTGAATGATCCTCTGTAAGTGATAGTTTAGCCAACTCATCTTGTAACAAGATCTTTTGATCCGGAATAGTTACCATATACCATATGGATAAGCTCACATGATATTTCTTCATCTGATCTATGATGTTAAGGGAAGAGTTTCCCCCTTTTTCTTGAAATTTTGGAACACCTTTAACCTCTTTCTCTTGATTCTTTTGTGCTTCTAATCTGCCCTTTTGAAACTGATTTTTTTGGTCTTTCTTTCTCATTAGGGACAAAATCAACATTATTAGTATTGTCATGAAATAAATAAGATGAACCATGTAAAGTATTTACCTCTATGGGTTCTCCCACTACTCTTGTTTTGTATACCCTTATATTAGTTGCATGTTGATCCTCTTGTTGCCAATTTACCAAATTTTCCTCTGGTGGCTTTGGTTTATGTAAAATACCCTTGAGGAGGAGCCTCAACTACTGAAAGTTGTGGAATCATCTCTTGTGAAATCAAAGCTTTATTTAACATTGCATTAGCACAAGAAAAAGGATCATGTAAATGATTACATGGAGCACACCAAAAGGGTTCCTGAATAAGATTGGTTTGCACTAGAACAAGAGCCATAAGTGTGGAAGGAGCACTAGGATCAACTTTATGTTTGTGGACCTTGATATGGAGGCCTACCTATAGGATATGTTGGATATGAAGGTCTAGCAGATTGGAAAGGAGTCTGATATGGTTTGTAAGGCTGACCAAGCCGTCTCTCAATAGATACAAACTTATTTCCAAAAGATTTCAAGATTCCTTTTATTTCACTCAACTCTAAGGGTTGATTTGGATTAGTCACTTCTTGGTTAGCTACTACTAGAATTGGGTTTATAAGTGAAGTTGGTGGCTAAATAGTTAGAAAGATAGGCATGGGAGGTCTATATGCTATTTTTACAACTTGTATGAGGTTATTTTCAGCTCTAATGGATAGATCAAAGGTAACATGGATTGAATTACCCCCCGTGGATTGAACTAGGATAATGATGTCACTATTTAGAGATCTCATATAGTATAAGAAATCACGCTCTATTGTAGGCTTGATGGCACAGGGAATTATTTCCCAAGTTCTTTGGAATCTCAAATTAAAATCAGCCATGAAATCTTGAGGGGATCTTTTAATCATGCTCAATTGCTTAATAAGGGATAGGTGGTCAGATTTTTTCTCAAATTGGCTACAAAGGGTTGTTCCTAATTCACCTCAAGTACTGATAGAATTAATTTCCATATTTTGGTACCATTGCAAGGATTTATCTTTCAAGGAAGTTGCAAGAAGTCTCATGGATACATTCTCCTGAGTTATATTATAAACAAAGAAAAGATTTGCAACATCTCTAATATGTTCTACATGAGTGGTTTGAGTTAAACCGATAAATAATGGTAAAATATTTAATGTAGAAGAAGGGATATAATTTTATACTGTGAGATTCAAGGGGTTTCCTTTATTAAAGGTCACAAAAGCTTGATTTCTAAGAAAATCCATTAGGAAATTTAGAGCAGGAAGCTGTGGAATTCTGGGGAATTGTCTTAGGTTGTTAGCTCGAGAAAAATATGGGAAAGATCTACAAAATATTCTTCTTTTATAAGATTGTAAAGGTAGTTGATTAAATTCAAATGGTAAACCTTTAGCTTTTGATCTAGTGGTCACTTTTGGCATTAACTTTTACTATTTTACAACCAGTATGTCTGTGAAAACCTAAGGAGTTTCCAGATGCTAATTTCTTAATGCTTTACGCTATGCAAACTGTTGAACTAGCATCAATTCTTTGAAACTTGTCCCATCGAGTGTGTTTGAAACTGTTGTCACCCAGAAGTTGCACGTTGATAGAGAATGGTGTGTGTACTCTCTCTCCTGTTGAAAAAATTGGAACACCTCAAGGCTATGGGTGACCTATGGCTGTGAACCTCCAGAGAGGGATGGTTCCCTTGTGAATCACCTAAAAAATTAAAATTTTGACAAGTAAAAGGGAGAAGGAATGCGGAAAAAGGGAAATAAGGGTGATACACCAATAACTTAACACATGCATGTACTTCTACACATAGTGAAATCAAAATCCACACACCTGCACAACTCTAAACTATTTTTAAAAATTAATACAAGGGTTTAGGAGCAAAGGACAATGGTAGAGGGAATAATTTCCACACTAAGGAAATACAATACCCTATTAAACACAATGAAAACTTAGAAAACCAACAATATGAGAGGGAAAAAACATGTTTTATTACTCAAAGGTGCAAGTACAAAGCTCCAAAATCATAGCCAAAAATAGCTGCAAGTGTGTATCCTCCTTTATTTCAATAAAACAACCTATATGAAGATGACTAAGCTTTTCTTTCCCCACAAAAATAGATTGTTGCTTTTGGGACTGTTGTTCCTTTTCTTTTATTTAATTATCCTTTCACTTTTGGCTGTTGGCACCACTTCAAAAACAATAGTTTTCTCTTTTATTTAATAAAAATTCCTCTTTAACTTTGTTTTAACTTTTTTTCTTTTCCACATGCACTTTATTATTTTGTCTCTTACATGTGCACTTTATTATTTTGTCTCTTCCACTCATGTACTCCGAAAATAGAACTGGACCTTTGTCTATTTTAAGCACCTCAAAAAATAACCAATCCTCCAAAAATAGCTAAGTGCCATTTTAACCACGCTATTTATAGAAAAACTATTTTTGACAACTCTTCCAAAAATAGACAATTTTCCAAAATAGGTAATTTTACAAAAATAGCCTTGTGTTATTTTTAGAAATCATTTGGTGGAAAATATGGTAACAGTTCCCTTATGAGGCCACATTGATCTGCTCCAAGTTGGGTGGTAGACTGAGCTGCACAAAGGTTTTTAAAGTCACTCACCAAAAAAAACATAGACTTCCTATTTCGTCTTTTGTTGTTCCACTTGGAAATAAACTTCTTAGATGGATTCATACTCTTTGTTACGGTTGGAATTGTTTATATATATTTTTTAGTAATCTAGTGTTATTTCCATTATTTTCCTATTTAGTGTCAACATTGGTTTCCAAGGAAGAAAACCTACATAAATGTTATTTCTCCTCAACATGGAATGTCCTTCATTGCACTGCTTTATTTACCAAAAGAAAATTTTAAAAGGAACAATTTATTTCCTGATGTTTTACACTTCTTCTAGAGAAAACCTTCAAAACTAGATATTAAAAAACATATGCACTTGTGCAATGTTGTATATAACATGACATGCTCTAATATTGTATGTTTAGAAATTCCTTTTTATTTTATACTCCTAAAAATAATTGGCTTAAAAATACATCAAATATTTAATCACCTCATTAGATATGTAACCTTATTTGTCCTCACCAAATATGGAAGAAAAAAAATATGTATATAAAAAAAATGTCTCTCTAGTACAACACTTTGTAAAGAAAAAATGCTACTAAACCATGCATTGTTTGTAATATCTACAAACAAATGTATTAATTTATCCTGAAATTCGAAATCTTTCATGAAATTACACATATGGAATGGATTTTAGTTGCATAGTATTACATAAATCTCAATATTAGTTTTTTTCTTCGCTTGTTATGTTTGAAAAATTTAGTTGTGTTCTTTTGCTAGCAATATGCTTACAAATGTATGTTTTTTAACAATTCATCATTGTTTGTCCCTTCTTCCTTTTTTTTTTGGCAATAACCGATTGCCAAACAATTAAAAACCAACTATGTGGGACCTTCAAAAAAAGTTACAAAGGTGTGAACATTACACTTGCAATAGAGAAAACATTAATGAACAACATTTTCATTGTTACCGTACCCATAAAGAAGCTCCAGAAAGAAATATCTACGCGATTTTAACCCACACCAACATGCCCACCATCGTTCGTAATTTCAACTCCTTGTCACCCCCTTCTTCTAGCCACTTTTTTGCCTCATTTTCTTTGAGTCATCTTCAACTTGCAAATAACATCCAATATAATATCTTCGGTACCTACATCATTCCAGATGTTTCGTACTCTTTGTAATGAAATTACTTGTGTAATTCAGATTATGAGCAACAATAGAACACCAAATAACACAATATTTTAGAATAATGATCTCAATATGCAATTAGAATAGCTTCGCCACTTCGAGGGGGCAACCTCAAAACCATATAATAAGACTCAAATGCTCAAATGATAATGAAATACTACCTACAATCCCCTATATATATATTATTCATATGCTATGGCCATCACCAAGACCGGCCTATTAAGCATGAGAAAGTATAAATGATATATATATATATTATTCATATGCTATGGCCATCACCAAGACCGGCCTATTAAGCATGAGAAAGTATAAATGATATGGCAAGCCACAAGTCGGGTACTCATATCCTAATACAAGCAATAGGTTAAGGGCATAACATGCCCTTCCCCTTCAAACCAATGTTGTCCTCAACATTGAATAATCTTGGATGTTTCTACAGAAAACCTTCATCCTCCCAGGTTGCATCTTCTATGCTTAGATTCTTCCACTTGATCAGATATTCCTTAATGTCTTTGGTTCTCAGCCTCTTAGTACATGTTTGCAGAATCTTCTCTGGCTCCAAAATTATTCTTCCTTCCTCATCAAGTTCTAGTAACTCTTTCTAGGCTTCAAATTTTTGTCCAATAACCTTCTTCAGGCATGAAACATGGAATACTGGGTGTATGTGTGAAGATGGAGGCAACTCTAGGTTATAAGCAACACTGCCAATTTTCTGTAGAACCTGATAAGGGCCATAATATTTACTAGCAAGTTTGTTGTCCTTTTTCTATTGCTTTAGGGACATCTGTTTGTAAGGATGGAGACGTAAAAAAACCCAGTCACCAATTTCAAAATGTCTTTCACTACAGTGTTGATCTACTTGTTGTTTCATCCTATTTTGTGTTAATGCTAAATTCTCCTTCAAACTAGCCAAAACATGTTGTTGATGTTGAATGTGTTCTTCAACATTTCTGAACTTAGTTTGCACCCTCAAGGAGGAAGTGATAGAAGGAGGATGGTAACCATATAATGCTAAAAATGGGGTCATTTGAGAAGAGGTATGGAAATATGTGTTATACCACCATTCTGCAAGTGGTAGCCATTTAATCCACCGTTCCTGCTTATCTGATACAAAACAACGTAGATACCCCTCTAAGAATTTGTTGACCACTTTTTTTTTCCCATCAGTTTGAGGATGATAAGATGAATTGTGAGTTAGCTGAGTACCAAAACATGAAAATAAATCCGTCCAAAAATTACTTGTGAAAATAGGATTACGATCACTTACAATTATCTTTGGGGTTCCATGTAGCCTTTGAATTGTCTCCAAAAAAATAGCTGCAAATGTACTGGCTACAAATGGATGTGATAGGGCACAAAAATGGGAATATTTTGTGAGCCTATCCAAAATCACGAAAATAACATTCTTACCCCTATGAACAAGGCAATCTGGTGATGAAATCCATGGAGACCTCCTCCCATCTATGGCTAGGAATTGGTAAGGGTTACAACAGACCTGGTGTCTTAATTGTTTCCCCTTTGTTCTGTTGACACACTAAACACTCTGATACACACTTTTGTTGTAATCCCCCTTGATTCCTTTCCAAAATAATTCTCTTTTTATTCTATGATTGTCTTCAAAAACCTAGAGTGTCCTCCAACAGGTGAGGCACGTAGCTCTGCAAGAATCTTATGCTTCAACTCAGAATCTTTACTCAAGTATAACATGTCCTTGTACCATAGGACATTAACTTTCCACTCAAATTTTTTTGATGTCATAGATCCTTGCTTGATATTTTGTATTAGAGATTGTGTATCCTTGTCTTGATCCCATTCCAATCTTGCATCATCCACCCAATCGGCCATCAACATGGACATTACACATAGTAAGGCAACGACAGATATATCCCTTCTGATAATGCATCAGCTACTACATTTTCTTTACCCTTTTTGTATATGATTTCAAAATCATAACCCAACATTTTTGTTACCTACTTTTTTTGTTCCTCAGATGATAACCTTTTCTCCAAAAAATATTTGAGACTATCATGATCAATTTTTACCTTGAATTGTCTACCCATGAGATAGGGCCTCAATTGCTTGACTACATGAAGAATAGCCATCATTTCTTTCTCATAGACAGGTTTGAGTAGATATTTTCCTTTGAATTGGAGACTCTCAAATATAATTGGTCTTCCTTCCTGCATTAGAACTGCTCCCAATCTTGATCTTGAAGCATCACATTCAACAATGAAGGTTTTTAAGAAGTTGGGAGTAGCCAAAACTGAGGTGCTGCACATGGCTTCCTTCAGCTGCTCAAAGGATTTAGTGTCTACTTCTATCCAATGAAAGGCATCCTTCTTTAGCAATGCAGTGAGTGGGGTTGCTATTCTACCATATCCCTGCATAAATCTTCTGTAGTACCCTATTAGTCCTAGGAACCCACGAAGATTTTTGAGAGTTTTGGGCCTTGGCCATTCCACCATAGCTTTGATATTCTCAGGCTCAACTTTGATGCCTTCATGGGATATAATGTGACTGTACATACCCAAAATTGTATGTGTTGTATAGAAGCAAATTAGCTATGGGAAAACCCTAATGATGATTCAGATCTCTTCCCAAGGTGTTCGGAGTCCAGAAAAGCTCGCTAAATGCACAGTTACATCCTAGAATGCCTTACCCAAACTTTGCATGCTTCATTTCAACCTCTGCCCCCTTTTTCTTACTTTTTTTCCTTTAAGTTACAAGACCATAGCCCTGCCTGAGCAGCGGTCACGTGACCGCCTTCCTGTCTAGGGTGGCGGTCCTGTAACTTCCGCCCTGTGCAAAGCGGTAGTCCTATCCAAATTTTCTAGAAGCTTTCAGCACACTCAAGAACACATAAATCAAGTTGCACTTGCAACTCTCCACCGCTTCTGCATTTTTAAGAGTTGTTCAGCCACTTGGTAATGGTAGTGCTCCATTTTTAATAATATAGCATGGAAAATTGAGCTTACCTTCTGGTAAGTGGAAATGCTATAAATACTCTAACTTTTTTACAAGCAAATGGCCCCTCTCATTATATGTTTTATCAGTTAGTGTATTTGGAAGTTCCTCCATAAGTCTCTACAAGTTAGGACTTAGCATATGTTCTCAGCCTCTCAGTTCAAGGCTCTTCGTTTTCTTGGTTTAGAGATCACTCAATCTCTCTAGTTTAAAATTCATTTCACTGTTATTCTCCAAGCAAATATCTTAGCACAGTATCAGTTCTAGATCAAATTCACTTACAATTTAGTTTTGTTTAGGATTATAGTTTTTTTTCGTCACACGAAGAATAGGTCCTAGAATTCTAGGTGAGTCTTTTCGTATCCCTGCAACAATCCTGTTAGGAATCGCATAGACAAGCTCTATTCTCTTGCATTATCTCTCTCCTACTTGCATTCCATTCAGTTAACCTCAAATCTACCATTGTTCACATATATTCTCTTGCTGCTGCTGCCACATCCTTACCTTTTCTGAGATTCACGAGAACACGAAGGAATGAAGAAATCACACTGAGGGGACAAGTTATGATACAACCGGATTTGCCACTATTTTGCAAAACTCCAGGTTCATTTTATCAAAGTTGTAGTTTACAACGTATCAAATATAGTAGTAAATCATTTCTTTTTTAGTAAATGCTTGCCTTCAATATTTCCAGGGAAGCTATGGGGAATGATAGCTTCTGAGAAGCCGTGATTTGTTTCTCACTTCTGAGGTAGGATTGAAGGTATTTTCAGTCAAATTTGTTAAATATTTGTACTTACATCAGTTCACAAAATGCACAAGCAAATAGCTTCATCTGGCTAGCTTGCTTGTTTTAAGCTTTTCTAGATTAGTTGCTCTTTGAATTTATTCAAGTTTATATCTTGGAAAAGCACGAAAACATGCATAGTATAGATTCAATTTCATAGTTAGTTTGCTTTATTCAGTTAAGTTTGTTTATATTTTGCATGACTATCATGGGACCAAGAGAGCCCAGGGATTATGTATTTGAGCCAGTAATACCCCAGCCGAATCTCTACACGGCACTAGCTAATATAGATCAAGGACTTAGGATCCACATCTTCCAAACGACTGCAAATCAACAAATAATTAGTGAACAATTAAGAGAATTGAACATTGAAGATGACAAAGCACATGAGTTCTGGTCAAACCAACCTAACTATAGACTACCTTGATAGGGCATCTACATGACCATACAAGAACCTGAAAGAGAACAAACATTCAATTGTGACCCATTAGTCATGCAGCCAGATGCAGGAGACCTTCTCACTAACGTAGATATGAGCCTATGCATACAAGTTACTAGGACACCTGTGAGGTATTCTGAGAAGATCACACAACTCCTAATATTGAATATAGAGGCTAACAAAGCTTACGACTACTGGATAGTTGGAAGACGAGATTAATTTTTCACATGACCATAAAAGGTCCACAATAACAATGAATTCACAGTTGTGATCCCCAGGTCCCATAACCCAATGGGCCAATAAATCAATCAAATATTGACACCGGCTTACGCACACTAGTGTTCAGATCCTCACCACTCCCACCAGATATCATTGTACAACTTTCTGTTTTGGACATAGAAGCCAACTAAGCCAACATTTTCTAGGTTAGACCAGAAAATCATCCATAGTGCCCTATAGATCCTCTACAACTCGTGACGTCACTTTCATGACTCTGTTTGGAAATATACACGAAGCACCCGTAGGTAACTTTCCAAGAGTCCAAAAACCAACAGACAGAATCTCGGCAGAGCTCGACATTGATTGGAGCCTTCGAACGGTTATAGTGTTGAACCGATCCATAACACCAGTTTAGGTTAGAAGAGCTTTCCTTGCTTTAGATTCGTAGCTCCCATTATTGCGTATAGAGGATTTAGGATTGCCTGACTAATTTTTCCATATCCGCATATATTCCACTTTCACCGGCTGTCTCGACATGACCTCGGGAGGTCAGGTATGAAGAAAAGCTTCTTGATGATTCTCATGCTCACCTGTCACTTTTCTATCATACAAAATTGGTGAACCTGATGTGAAACAAACAATTATTCCCCTTTTATTTTCATTTCTTTCTTTCATTCACCTTCGCTCTTTCCCATTATTCTGCGGGTATTCATATACCCCCCGAATATGTTGGGATACGATGCATATGGCAGACCTCTCTAAGGTCTCGAAACATATTATGGTCAGACAAGTAGACCACATACACCATCACTTTCTATGTGGGCTGACAATTACTCAAGCAACTACTTGTATTCACAAACTCCCCCTCAAAGAAATAGCTCTAGTTATTCATTTTGAATTGAGGATTGGGATCAAATCACACAAACGCAACAACCAGAGCCTTCAGGCTCTAATAATATGATGTTTACTGGAGAATCCATTTCATCTCCTCAGATTTTGTTCAGACCAAAAATCAGTAGACAATCAGATCCACTCCCATTTTTGGATGAGGAGTACTTAGCACGTTACGCTAGAAGTGAGAAATGCTTCCAAAACATGTACCCACCTATAGGAATTTTGCAAACACAACTCGATACCATACTCCAAGAAAATGCCTCCATTCCTCCATCTATCGGAAATACTCTTGGAGAGGCTTGGTAGGACAATGATCAATTCATAAAAGGGTACCATACCCCTCGAAAACCTCAAGGGGTGCCGTAAAAAATACCAAAATAGAACACTAAATCATCACCAATCGAAGTCATCTCAGCTCTGGTTGATAGGGTTATAGGACTAGAGCTTGCTCAAGCAAATCAAGCTTCACACTCAGGGCAAGCAGGAACTCCCAACCCTCAGTATCATCCTAGCCAGGTTGACCTCCTCACGGGAGTAGGTGCTTTGGGCATGCCACCTCAACAATCATATAGTTATCCACAGCAAACACTAACTAGAAACACATTTTCAAACATTTCTCTAGTTGAAAGTATGATACCTCCTGGCTTAGCACCAAGCAATCCATATCAGAGCAATGCTCCCCCGTACTTAAACATCTATTCAAAATCACCTGAGGGAGATATGTTCTCTTCTCTCAGGATGTTCGCTCAACCACAGGGGTTTCCTTACACCCCTGCAAACACATATGCTATGCCATATCAATAACCCGTTCCACCTCCACCCCCTCAACAGGCACCATCAATGGTCAAAACTTATGTGGTTGGGACTTACTCTGAATATTTAAAAGAACCTTTAGATTTTACTGTATGAAGCGTCATGCTTCCAAGACCCCTTCCCAATTTACCCAAATACAAAGGGGAGGGAGATCTGAATGCTCACATTAAGGCCTATGCCATGGCCATTCGAGAACTTCTCCCTTGGGATGTGGTTATTGCTAAAATATTTCCCAAAACCTTAGAAGGCATCACCCTCGATTGGTATTACAAAATACCTGAAGCCTCGTTACATTCATTCAAACAACTCATGTCAGAATTCATCAAGGATTTCGACATGAACAAATTGTTAAGAATGGGTATTAGGGAATTCTTACACATTAAACAAGAGCACAATGAGTCTGCTGCCCATTTCATTCAAATATGGTGCACAGTTCTCTACTCTTCAGCAAGTGCTCCAAACATGGATCAGATGTGAACTATGTGATTTATTCCTTCATTCTCTCAGTAGAGAGATAAATGAAGAAGTCCAGAAGTTCCCTCTAAGAACTTATGATGAAGTACTTGAGAGTTCTCTACGAATAGATCAAGCGGCGATAGATAGTGGTCGTAAGACTTATGGAACAAACAAGATATTAGTCACTCCCAATCAAAACACTACGAACTTTCCCAATAAAGGGGGGTACCAATCAAGGACCCAAGATCCTTAACAAAAACTATGGGGTTACAACTGATGGAGTCATTGATCAGGTCAAAATACCAAACGTTGTAAACACCCCAGCACCTGTTAATAATCAAGGCAATAACCAATTTGCTCCAGTAATCAATGTTGTAGATTTTAATTGTCCTCCACAACAACAGTAAAAACAAAAACAAATCCAGTCACAAGGCCCTACGAGGTCCATATGGATATCAAAACCAAAACCAAAGGCAGAAACCTCAAAACTACAATTATAACAATCAACAACCCAATCAAAGCATTGGGCCACAACAAGACTTAAACTAATGACCACATGGAATTATAATCCAAATTTATACTGCGGCTTCCATAGAATCCGAGGTCATGATGCTAGAACTTACCATGATTGCAATAAATTCATACAACGCATTTTCTAGAAGACCAAAGACAAATCTTTACAGATGTGTTTTTAGCAAATTCTGCAATACCTACGCCAAACACTTACATAGGGGCAGCCTCCCCTCAAAATTCACCCCTCAAGATATTTAACGATCCGCTCCCAAATCATACTAATAATAACAGGTTAGATCCAAGAAGAATGAACAAGGGTGTTATGACAGGAAACAATGATCATGAAGCTTTGAATTCATCAAATCCAACGGTCACACCCCAGTTAGGAACTTGAACACAAACCAAGATAGTTGTCCTAGTAGAATTAGATATCAAGCTACCTGTAGAAACCATAACAAGAACATGGGATCATTCTTCTCAACTAGTTCCAAACTATCCATTAGAACCAGATAAAATTCAACAAACATTGGTAAAACCCATAGGTGCTTATGATTTAATTAATGACTTAACGAAGACCTTCTCTCATATTTCCTTTTTGGATTTATTGAATAACTCTCCCGCCCATAGGGCTGCTCTCTTAGAAGCATTAGGCCTTGGTAATTTAATTAACATCACCCCTCCTTCAGAAACATAGGTAAACCATGTAGACTTTGATGTCTACCCTCCAGGGTAGGCAGATATGTATAATGAGTTTATATTTGATATAAGCAAAATGTCAACAGATGCTGAAATTACATGTAGAGGTGACCCACCCTTACATTTATAGGCATGGGTTTACAATAACTATGTTAAGCGTGTAATGGTTGATGATGGGGTAGAAAGTTAACATAGTCCCCTTCGCCTTTCTTCAAAAACTAGGATATGGAGAAATAAATTGTTCCACAACACAAAATACACTAAGGGGTTATGATAGCCTCAAAGAAACTTCAATTGGAACCATAGTCTTGCCAGTCACCTTAGGGCCTAAGACGGTCCTCACTAAATTTTATATTATATATCAGGAAATCAATTATAATATGATCCTCAGTTGACCATGGATACACCACATAAAGGTAATCCCTTCTACCTTATTTCAGGAAGTAAGGTTTCTAAATCTAGGAAAGGTCTTTGTGGCACAAGGTGACCCAAAACCCTTTGATAAACACCTAGCAGACTTGAAGAAGATACCAGGCATTCACTTTGAGTTTGAATTTCCAATGAATCAACTTAGGAAACCAATTATTTCAAAACTAGAAGAGAAGTTGATACCTACAATAGAATTGGAAATTACAAATCTAGTTAAGGGCATTCCAACACTCAAAGATCAAGCTAACATCATAGAAACAATGTCATTAGGGACTACTGCAAAAATTGTAGAGTTACTAGAAAAATCTCTACCCATTCTCCTACCATTTGATTCCATGGGCATGGGATACATCTTGGGAATTGGTGTCTCTGCCATCAGACGAAGTTTTTATGGTAGAAGTAACCGAGGTAGAAGAAATATACATAAGGGATATCCCAACATCCATCTTTCCAAAAAAATATTGGACTCTCCACTTCGATGGAGTTAGATATCATTTTGGAGTTGGGGCAGGTATGATCCTTACTTCTCTAGAGGGAAAGGTCATTCCTTTTTCCTTTAAGTTAGACTTTGAGTGTACAAATAAAAGGGTTGATTACGAAGTCCTCCTCCTTGGCCTCATCATAGCCAAAAGAATGGGCGTTGATAACATTAGAGTACTAGGAGACTCACAACTAGTTGCAAACCAAGTCTCTGAGGTATATGAGACTAGGGTTGAACATTTACAACTCTATAAAATGGCAGTATTGGATATAAGAAAAGGATTCAAATTCATAACAATTGAAGTGATCCCACGAGAGAAGAACCGTCTCACAGATTCAATAGCAACCTCATCTTCCCATTTTACTCCAAATAGTGAGTTGGAAAATACAAGTTTCATGGTATCGCTTCATACCAAACCATTGGTACATAAAATACCAACAAACCTGCTCCTGAATCATACAGAAACTGAGAATGATTCTTCTATCCTAGATCACTTTGATAGTGATAGATTCACTCTCAAACATCTAAACACCTATGCAGAGCTACATCTTGCTCATCACATAGTAGATCTTTCCCTAATCGTACATTCCTCTTCCTATTTTGGAAATCCTATGATAGAGTCTCCTCCATAAAAGGATATCAACATATACGAGATAGAGAGTGGAGAAATTTTGGAACTACCTCTAGCCCCGTCTGAATTCGAAGTAGGAAACGCTTCCTTAATCGAAGAAACAATCGATATAAACATTTGAATGGAGGAAGAACCAAAAATTTTGAAGTTAGGGTCTTCGTTAACTCCAGAGGAGATAGAAATACACACCCAAATCCTCAAGGAACACTAAAAATGCTTTCATGTTTAACTACAAAGAAATGACAGGAATTGCACCACATATCGCAGTACATAATCTTGTCACTAAACCAAACGCAAAGCCAATTAAACAAAAGTTAAGACCAATGAAGCCCAAAGTGGCTCTTATGGTAAAAGAAGAAGTGATGAAACTCCTCCAGGTAGGATTCATCAAACCAGTTGACTATTCACAATGGATATCTAATATTGTCCCCATTCTCAAAAAGAATGGGAAGATACGCATTTGCATAGACTTTCGGGACATTAACAAAGCCTGTCCCAAAGATGACTTCCCTTTACCATCCATTGACGTTATTGTTGATGCAACAACTAGATTTGAGTGTGTTATCCCTCATGGATGGGTTCTCAGGGTATAATCAGATCAAAATATCTGAGGAAGATCAAGCTAAAACTACATTTATAACTCCCTGGGGAACCTACTGTACGTTGTCATGTCATTCGGTCTTAAAAATGTTGGCGCTACATACCAACAGGAAATGACATATATATTCCATGATATTATCCATAAGATCATAGAATCTTATGTGGATGACTTACTGGCCAAAGCCAAAAAGCGATTGTGATCACTCGGAAGTACTCCGTATCATTCTCTCATGATTGATCGAATATGGAGTCACATTAAATCCAGAAAAATGTGTATTCGATGTAACGGGAGGTAAGCTTCTAGGTTACATTATATCATCATGAGGGATTGATGTTGATCCAGCTAAAATCTAGGTTGTTCTTGAAATGATTCCACCGTCAAATGAATCTGGCATAAGATCATTTCTTGGTAAACTTAGTGCAATTCAAAGATTCATCCTGGACTTAAGTTTTTCTGCCCATCCAATCAACAATTTGTTAAAAAAATATTATAGCATTGATTGCACAAATGAATGCAATGAGGCCTTCGAAGTAGTCAAACACTTTCTATTGTCTTCGCCCACACTAATGCCTTCTAGGCCAAATCATCCTTTGATCTTATACTCACAAGTCACTGATGTCTCACTAGCCTACATCTTAGCTCAAGAGGATGATGATAAATGAGAACGTGTAGTTTACTTAATTAGTCATACGATGCTCGACTATGAGACACGTTACACACAGGAAGAAAGAGAATGCCTTGCCATAGTCTTTGCAACAAAATGCTTAAGGCATTACATGTTGAATCAAGAAACAAGGGTGATCATTAAGACAGATCACTTACGAACATTCCTCATGTAGGGGTTTCTGTCTAAAAAGGTAGGATGCTTCATAACCCTAATGGGTGAATTCGAATTAACATTTGTAAACCAGAACTCCATTAAAGGAAAAATCATTGTAGACTGGTTAGCTGACAATCCGTTAGATGGAGGCAATCTGGTAAATCTAGATTTTCCCGACGAGTGCATATACTTTGTCAAAACCAGGCCCCCCATCTCTTCATGCCCTTGGTACACCGATATAATCAATTACATCATGGAACACACATACCCAAAAGGGGCCAAATCCAGAAAAAGAAGGCGGTTACGCATCATTGTTGCTAAATACGTCATCTTGGAATAGGTGATGTATCGCAGAGCCTTCGATGGGATGTTACTAAGATGTGTTGACACGGAAGAATCCGCAAGGATTCTTTACGAATCCCATAACGGAGTATGTGGAGGCCACTTCGGCGGCCACGCCACTACTTGGAAGATATATCGGATGGGCTATTTCTGGCCCACCTTAGAGCATGATGCAGTAGAATTTGTATGCAAATGCCACAAATGCCAAGAATTCTCTCATGAGATTCACATGCCTACACAAGCTCTGCAACCAATTGCAATCCCATGGCCCTTTTCCACATGGGGCCTAGACTTGATAGGGAAATTCTCTCCCTCATCAACTGATAGCCATAACTTCGTAATAACGGCCACAGAATACTTTACAAAGTGGGTAGAATTTATGCCTCTTACCACTGTACCAGGCTCTGTAATAGCTAAGTTTATTCTAAATCAAATCATTTGTAGGTATGGTGTCCCACAAGTCATTATATCAGATAATGGAACATCCTTAAAAAATGATGAAGTCCATGAAATATGTCGTAAATTCAAAATAAACCATCACACGGCTTCTCTTTACTATCCTCAGGCCAATGGATAGGCTGAGGCCACAAATAAAACATTGAAAACTATTCTCCTTAAAAAATTTAAGGAGAACAAATGATATTGGCACCTAAAGCTATACCCAACATTGTGGGCCTACCGAACATTAATAAGAACACCAATAGGGGCAACCCCTTTTTCGTTGGTATTCAAAGCTGAAGCCGTTTTTCCAATAGAAGTCGAGATACCTAGCCTCTGCATCTCATTACAAGGGATCTTAGGTGAAGAATCCTATAGAGAGGCACAATCTCGCAATTAGAAAGTCTTGATGAGGCTAGATTAAATGCCAAGAAAATACATAGAGCCTACGCTGATCGAATGTGATGGCAGTATAACAAGAAAGTCTACGAACGAGAAATCTACGAAGGAGATCTAGTTCTAAGACTAGATAGCCGGATTGATAAGAAAACCAATGAAGGAAGGAAATTCCGGCCCAAATGGCTAGGCCCATACCGAGTCATGAAGGACTACGGAAATGGAGCATATCTCTTAAGCACACTAGAAGGTGAGGAATTTAATGAAACTATCAATTCCTTACATCTTAAACGGTTTCACGCATAAGTAACCAAACATTCCTCTTTGTATATTATGTCAACCTGCATCGCATTAGTCATTTAGTTAATTCATTTTGTTCACTTGTTTTGTAAATGTTGTATTCAAGGAACTTATTATTAAGCAATTGGTTACAAGCTTATGAAAATATTGGTAAAATTACTCACATCATATCTTTTCAATTTTCATAATATCATCAAATGGTTTCAAAATCATCTTACCAAATTCAACAGACAAAATCTTGACAAAAACCATACCAAGGCCTGCATCCTTGGTCATCCTCATTTTCTTCTACTAGGTTAAGATGTTCTTACCTATGGTCTGTTCTAGAAGCTTCTTGGTGTCACATCTTTCCCTCTTACGTCTCTTTGAAACAAGGATACTTCAAAACTATAGATCACAAATGTCAAAGTCAAATTCAATAAAAAAATACAAACAAAAACAAAATATTTTATTTTTACACATTTCTTAGCCCTGTCAATCTTCTGTGATGAGCATGTATCTCTTACTAGTGGTGCAAGGTTGGGAAAGGAAAGAGATGCCCTTACTCGCCTATGTCATGCCTTCGGTGATAAGCCCATACTTCTTACTAGTAGCATGGGGCAAGGGCATAGGGGGTCCATTCACGCAAATAAGTGAATCTTAATATTTTAGAATTCAAAACAAATTGTATTGTGAAAAGTGAAAATAAGCATCCAAGTTCTAAAGAGATCAAGTCCTTGAAAACCATATTTAGTCAACCAAGTTTTCATCTATGGGTCTAAGTCTAGATAAATTGGAAAATAAGTTGTATCTGAGCTGTGTAGCAGACTTGAGTACGCTAAGTGTGTAGGTGAAAATATGGTTTTTGTTAATCCTTTGTCTTTCTCTTGTCATTCTCATTCAGCGAAATTCATACAATTTGCACCCTTTCTGGTTCTTGGTGTTGAGCCCTCGCATCTTACTAGTTGCGTGGAGATAGGAATGGGGCAAGTTCATCTCATTATCACTGCATATTCATCATGTTTTTCCAAAACAAGAAGAAGCAACGAATATTACCCAAATAAGCTGAAAGTTTGAAACTACAATATGTTTACATCATCTCATATCAGCATTACAAAAAGAAACAAAAAGAGAAGCATTATGTTCAGTATTTGTTATCATTTGTCATCCATTGCATACATTATGAAAAGCATTTAAAAATAGAAATTCCAAGGAAAATCTAGTATACAAATGATAAACAAGCCACAAAAAACTCTAGATATAAGATCTGGATCCAAAAGAAGTATATATATATATATATATATATCATGTTTTATATATAATAGCCATCATGTTACTAGGCATGGTCAAAATGCTCAATGAGCCTGAAAAGTACAAAAACACTCATATAAGTATCTGACAAAACACTACAAAATGGCCTCTCAACCCCTATGGGATCCCTTAGAGGGCGCACGACCACGTCTAGGACTTTTGCTACGTCGGAACTCCGAATGCACTGAGGACTCATGGTCATGGCCAGTAGTTGCCGTCTCACTATGAGAATGACTCCTCCTCATCAAGTGCTCAGCAATCCTATATCCAGCTACCTCAGCATGGAGAGAAGTCATGATCCTTGCCGCCTATCAGATAGGGGCAAAGACATCGGTATGCCTACCGGCTGTTGAAGGCTCTCCCACATCCTCAGAAAGCTCGGCCCGAGTCTTCTCTGAGGGGAGCAACAAGGTATCCACACATACTCAGCAAATCAAGTCTCGCCACTCATCAACAGTCGCTGAAAATAAAAAGAAAACAAGTTAGAAAACTATCAAAAATGAAATAAAAAAAAGTAAAACAACAAAATATCAACTAAATATATCTAGCTAACAAAATCAAGAGAAGAGTGGTAACTCACTCGGATCTCTAGGCCTCCAGGAAGGGTCTCTAAGACCTACACCTGCCGCTGATGCTACCACCGACTAGCATGCCTCCCCCAAATCTGGAATGAAGTGACGTCCTGCCACGGACTCTTCATCTCCCCCAATGTCCTTAGAAGGGAACTCCTATGAGATAAAAGTCACCTTCTTTGTACTCTCCTCCGCCCTCTCCGCCCTCAAGATACTCTGAGTGTCATACCACTCAGAGTCACTATCATCCTCAGACGTCCCACCAATCTCACCTCCCTCCGTCTCCTCCTTTATATCCTCTCTAGTGAACTCCTCAGAGTCTAAGTCCATGTCAATGGGCTCATCTCCACTATGAGCAGGAGCAGCTAAAATCTGAAGGTAAAGGTGCTCAAGGAGCATTGGCTACCCCCCGGGCACAAACCACCCTCTTAGCTGCAATAGGAACCCCATGAGTAACCATGGTCCAACCACGGCCTCTAGGACCTCCCCTGGCCTCACGAACAGACCTGTACACTGGCACCGTTGGAGGAAACATGTCAATATAGGGGAGGCCAAACTACTAAGGCACTTTATCAAAGGGATGGGCCTCCAACTTTCCCATCCTATCTACCAAGTGACCTGTGGAAGAGCAAGAAATCAATGTGTGTGTCTCCTCTCCCCATAACCCCGCCATGGCTTGATAAGGAGTGGCCTCCATGTCTACAATAGTGAGGGAGGCCATTGGCTGGTGTGATACCCTAAGTACAATCATCCTTGTCCATCTATCTGCCCTGACAGCTCTGGGATCCTCTACATGTACGCCCATCCCATAGGGGATGTTGTACTCATACACCCAACTCATGACAAGAGTAGGGTGGCTCAATGACTATCCCTATAATCTAACCACCCTGTATAGATCATGGTAGGTGGTCCCAAGGATGTCTTCTCCCCGAGCGTAAAAACAGCCATACACCTCAATATGTGTAACAATGGGAGCCCAACAATATAGGATAGTATCCCCTCCCTTGTCCCTAATCAACCGCGAGGCAAGGATACCCATAATAGCCTTGCGGAGCATAGGGATATCGGAATCAATAATGGAGCGGACTTTCACCCCCTTCTTCGATCCCATGGAGACAACAACATCTCCCATGTAAGTGGCCCATTGAACCATCTGAGACCTCGACACTGTTGTCTTAAGAGACAACTGTCTCCCAAGAATCGGGACCCCTAGTATATGGTAGACATCCTCTAGGGTGATGGTCCACTCACCCCTAACTCCTGGAAATCAGAAGGTGTTCCGATCAGCATCCCAGTATGAAAATAAGTCACACAATATGTGACTAGTAGGTGCCACATGAGGGACCTGTGCAATCCTCCAAATGCCAGCCCACTGTAGGATATCTCTCTCTACCTGAGACAGTGCATCTAACACTGCTGGGAGCCAATCACACTCCCTCTCTCTACTCCATCTAATGTACTCCTCCTTCTACATCCACCAAAAATAGAGAAAAGGAATAAGTTAGTATCATAAACAAACTAGAAAAATTACCAAAAACATGTAAAAATATCAAAAATACAAAAACAATTATTTAAAGTGTCTTTTTTGGCATTCTGTTAAGAACCACCACCCTATGCAGAGCGGCAATTCTGTAACCACTACCTTATGAGGTGGTGGTCCTGTAACCGCCGCCATCATAGGGCGGCGGTCCCATGATCGCCGCTCTGCGCTAGGTGGCAGCCCTATCTCAAATCGCTGACTGCCTCAAAAGGCCCTAGAATGCTAAAAAAGGTAAAAATACACCTTTTTCTCTAAAATAAAGACCTACCCTATGGGTGACCCCTCCTAGAGACTCATTTCACACTGACATTTTCAAAAATAACCCCCCCCCCAAGACAAATATTTTATCATTTCTACATTTTAGGTTCAAAAACAATAAATTGAGAAGAACTAACTTGAGACTTCGTGGGTCGATGTTCCACTCTCGGAGGTATGATCACTATCTCACCACAAACATTTTGACTATACTCTCATTAAAAACCGTCACCGTGGGTCCCAGAGCTCAAAAACTATCAAATCAATTTGCGCAAATGAATAGTAAAATGAGTTTGTTATATATATAACATTCTAATCTTGTTTCGAGTGTTTTACGCAAGTTGGAGCACTGACGGAGGTAAGTTCTTATCCCCACGCAAATGGTGAGTCCTCATTCCATTTTAAACTTAGTATTTATTTTTCCAAATTATTTTATCTATCTACACTTGAGTCCTCTTTTCATTTTGAAGATAGCGGGAACTTGGATGGCAACATTTTGGCACCCGGGCATGTCATGTATAACTTCTAACTCCCCATTTCGGGACCGCCATACTTGGACCCACCGTTTTATGCCTCTTTTTGGCTAAAACACTTCTCTGAGGGGGCAATATGTATGTATCCAAAATTTTATGTGTTGTACAGTCGCAAATTGGTTACAGGAAAACTTCAATGATGATTCAGATCTCTTCGCAAGGTGTTTGGAGTCCAGAAAAGCTCACTAAATGCACAATTGCATCCTAGAATGCCTTACCCAAACTTTGCATGCTTCATTTCAACATCTGCCCCCTTTTTCTTGCTTTTTTGCCTTTAAGTTACAGGACCACCACCTTGCCTAAGCGGTGGTCCCGTGATCGCCGCCCTGTCTAGGGCAGTAGTCCTGTAACCACCACCCTATGCAGGGTGGTGGTCCTGTCCAACTTTTCTAGAAGCTTCCGGCACACTTAGGAACATGAAAATCATGTTGCACTTGCAACTCTATGCCGTTTTTGCATTTTTAAGAGTTGTTCAACCACTTGGTAATGGTAGTGCTCCACTTTTAATAATTTAGCATGGCAAATTGAGCTTGCCTTCTTGTAAGTGGAAATGCTATAAATACCCAACTTGTTTACAAGAAAATGGCCCCTCTCATTATATGTTTTATCATTCAGTGTATTTGGAAGTTCCTCCATGAGTCTCTGCAAGTTAAGACTTAGCATATGTTCTCAGCCTCTCAGTTCAAGGCTCTACATTTTCTTGGCTTAGAGATCACTCGATCTCTCTAGTTAAAATTCATTTCATTTTTATTCTCCAAGAAAATATCTTATCACAGTATCAGTTCTAGATCAAATTCACTTACAATTTAGTTATGTTTAGGATTATAGTTTTGTTTCGTCACAGGAAGAATAGGTCCTAGAATTTTAGGTGAGTCTTGACATATCCCTGCAACAATCCTACTAGGAATTGCTTAGCCAAGCTCTATTCTCTTTCACTATCTCTCTCCTACTTGTATTCCATTCAGTTTACCTCCAAGCTACCATTATTCAAATACCTTCTCCTATTGCCGCTGCCACATCCTTACCTTTTTGGATTCATGAGAGCATGAAGGAACAAAGAATCACACTGAGGGGACAAGTTACGATACAACCAGATTTTCCACTATTTTGCAAAACTCCAAGTTCATTTTGTCAAAGTTGTAGTTTACAATGTATCACCCTGAGTGGTAAATCATTTCTTTTCAGTAAATGCTTGCCTTTAATATTGTTGGGGACGCTGTGGGGAATGATAGCTTCTGAGAAGCCATGATTTGTTTCTCACTTCTGAGGTAGGATTGAAGGTCTTTTCAGTCAAATTTGTTAAATATTTGTACTTACATCAATTCACAAAATGCACAAGCAAATAGCTACATCTGGCTAGCTTGCTTGTTTTAATCTTTATTTCTAAATTAGTTTCTCTTTGAATTTATTCAAGTTTATATCTCGGAAATGCACAAAAACAGGCATAGTGTAGATTCAATTTCATAGTTATTTTTCTTTATTCAGTTAAGTTTGTTTATATTTTGCATGACTATCATGGGACCAAGAGAGCCCAGGGATTATGTATTTGAGCCAGTAATACCCCAGTCAAATCTCTACACTCCACTAGCTAATATAGATCAAGGACTTAGGATCCACGTCTTCCAAATGAATGCAAATAAACAAACAATTAGTGAATAGTTAAGAGAATTGAACATTGAAGATGACAAAGCACACGAGTTCTGGTCAAACCAACCCAACTATAGACTACCTTGATAGGGCATCTCCATGACCATACAAGAATCTGAAAGAGAACAAACATTCGATTGTGACCCATTAGTTCCACAGCCAGATGCAGGAGACCTTCTCACTGACGTAGATACGGGCCTACGCATACAAGTTGCTAGGACACCTGTGAGGTATTTTGAGAAGATCACACAACTCCTAATACTGAATATAGAGGCTGAGAAAGATTACGACTACTGGGTAGTCGAAAGACGGGATTAATTCTTCACATGACCATAAAAGGTCCACAACAACAATGAATTCATGGTTGTGATCCCCAGGTCCCACAACCCAATGGGCCTGTAAATCAATCAAATATTGACACCAGCTTATGCATGCTAGTGTTCAGATCCTCACCACTCCCACCGGATATCATTGTACAAATTTCTGTTTTGGACATAGAAGCCAACCGAGCCAACATTTTCTAGGTCAGACCAAAAAATCATCCATAGTGCCCTATAGATCCTCTACAACTCTTGACCTCACTTTCATGACCCTATTTGGAAATATACACGAAGCACCCACAAGTCACTTTCCAAGAGTCCAACAACCAACAGACATAATCTCAATAGAGCTTGACATCGATTGGAACCTCCAAACGGTTATAGTGTTGAACCGATCCATAACACCAGTTTAGGTTAGAAGATCTCTCCTCACTTTAGATTCACAGATCCCATTATTGTGTATAGAGGATTTAGGATTACTCGACTAATTTTTCCATATCCATATATATTCCACTTTCACATATTGTCTCGACATGACCTCAGGAGGTCGGGTACGAAGAAAAGTTGTTTGATGATTCTCACGCTTACTTGTCACTTTTCTATCGTACAGTGACCCAAGTACCCTAGATTTTGTACACCAAAAGAACATTTGGATGGATTTACATAGAGACTATGTTTCTCCAAAACTTCCAACACTTTATTTACATGTTGTAAGTGTTCTTCCCATGTCTTACTATAAATCAATATGTCATCAAAGAAAACGAATACAAAATTCCTATAAAATGGCCTAAAAATAGTGTTCATCAAGCTTTGAAAGGTTGAGGGCGCATTTGTAAGAACAAAAGGCATTACCAAAAACTCATAATGGCTCTCATGAGTCCTGCAAGCCGTTTTATGAACATCTTCCTCTTTTATTCTAATTTGATGGTACCCTGAACGAAGATCTAATTTTTTGAAATAAATAGCACCATGCAATTCATCAAGTAAATCATCAATTACTGGAATAGGAAAATTATCTTTGATGGTGTACTTTTTGAGTTCTTGAAAATTTAGACACATCCTCCATGTTTCATCCTTCTTATGTACCATGACCACTGGTGAAGAATATGCACTTTGGCTATGCCTGATGATACCTGCCTTCAACATTTCCTAAACCATTTTCTCGATCTCACTTTTCTAGGAATATGGGTATCTGTATGGTCTAATGTTAGGTGTTTAGATCCCTAGAATCAACTGAATGGCATGATCATGATCCCTAACTAGTGGTAGTCCCTTTGGAATTGCATCAAAAATAGATGAGTGAGCATCAACAATCTTTTGAAGATCAGGTGGCATTGAAGACTTTGTATTTTGTACTTCTATGGAAAATAACATTGCTATAAATCCATCTACTCCTTTTCTGAGAACCTTCTGCATCTGATGATAGCTAATAATCTATGGAGACTTAGCTATCATCCCATTCAATTGTATTGTCCTTCAATTTGAATGAAATCGTATGAAAAATTATTGGAAATTCATCTCTATAGTACCTAAGGTTGTGAGCCATAGGACACCCAAAACAATATCTGCCCCTCCCATAGAAATAACAAACATAGGTGAGCGTCACATGTAGTCTCCTATGGAAATATTGATACTATGACACTTTCCTGTGTACTTGACTGTCCCACCATCTGTAATCATAACTTGCATTTCTGGAGTTGGGTAAATAAAACAATTGAGGCATGCAACTAACTTACTATTTATGAAGTTATGAGTACTCCTTGAGTCAATCAACACTGTCACATTCTATTTTTTGAGGTAGCCAATAGCCTTGAGTGTTTGAGGAGTACTAATACCTGACAATGCATGGTAAGAAACTATAGGTTGGTGATCCTCTACTTCATCTTCTACTGGTTCCTCAGCCTCTCCTATAATTTCAGCTTCCTCATCATCCTCATTACCTCCGTCAATATAGAACAACTTCTTCTCAGCACATTTGTGTCCCGGTCCATATTTTCTATCATAGTTAAAACATAATCCTTTTGCTCTCTTTTCTTCCATTTGTTGAGGAGTCAATCTAATTGGCCTAGCAAATGAAGGGGAAGAGATACTACTGTCTTTGGTGTTAATGAAATGCGGCCTCCTACTACAAATAACTTTTTCCTCTACTCGATGTGCCATGATAATAGAATAAGAAATCTTGAGTGGATTAAACATACATACCTCATGCTCGATGTGGTCCTTAAGACCCCCAAGAAATAGGTCATTCAGATTCTCTTCTGGAATATTCTCCACCCTTAAGGATAGGTTTTGGAATTGATGCAATAATCTTTAAATGGTCCTATTTTCTGTAACTTTGCTAATTGACTAAAGTAGTTCTCTAAAACACTAGAACTATAGTGCAATTTCAAATCCTCGGTAAAAATTGTCCAAGTGACACCGAGACCATTCTTCTACCTCTGAGCACATAACCATCAATACCAAACGAATTGGTCTGGTTCAAGATACAAGGATGCCAATGTCACCTTTTATCCTGATGGTGTTTTATGTAACTCAAAGAAGTTCTCCATTTGATTTATCCAATTCAAGGGATCCTTACCATCAAATTTTCACATATCCACTTTCAGCATCATGTTCCTTGGTTGCGAATAAGTTAGATTCTGATTAGGATGGAAAAGCGATCCAACATGGTTATTTTTCCATGATTTTGAACTAAAGATCCTCCTTGGTTGATATGGGCCGGATTTGGGCCATATTGTTTACCCTTGACATGTTACATGATATCATCCAACCGATGATCGATTTGGTCTATGTCTCCTTTAGAGGCCATCTCAGATTGTACATTTCGTAGCTCATACTATTTGGGCCATATTGTTTACCCTTTACATGTTGCATGATATCATCCAACCGATGATTGATTTGGTCTATGTCTCCTTTAGAGGCCATCTCAGATTGTACATTTCGTAGCTCATACTCAATTTGGCTCACCTTATGATCAACTGAGGTAAACCCTAGTGCTGAGGAATATGTATTTACCCCTTCTGACTCCATCTCTTCAATCACTACCCCATCTTTATCCTGGGTTTTACCCGGAGCAACCAAATTCTTTTTTTCTCTTGTGGAAGGCCCCACCATGATGTTAAACCTTAGGGTTTAGGGTTTTGATAAAAATTTTGCTGAACAGGAAAACAAACAAAAGAAGATACTAATACTATTTTTTTTAGAGATTTCTGAAAATGTAAAGAACTTGAAAATATTCCACAATTTGCACCCTAGGGAGTGATTTTATGAAAAACCATAAATTTGTAATAACGTTTTCAAAATAAATTAAAAAAATCTGAAATTTTCAGGGAACCTTATTTGAAATGTTTTACAACTCTGGTAAAAATATATCCAACCAATTCACTCTGGTTCAAAATATATTGTGGAAACAAAAAAATAAGGTTTTTTGCCCTAATTTTGGCCCAGATCACGGCTCTGATACCACTTGTAATGAAATTACTTGTGTAATTCAGATTATAAGCAACAATAGAACACCAAATAACACAATATTTCATAATAATGATCTCAATATGCAATTAGAATAGCTTTGCCACTTCGAGGGGGCAACTTCCAAACCATATAATAAAATTCAAATGCTCAAATGATAATGAAATACTACCTAAAATACCCTATATATACTATTCATATGATATGGCCATCACCAAGGCCAACCTATTAAGCATGAGAAAGTATAAATGATATAATAAAATGATACGGTAAGCCACAAATAGGCTACTCATATCCTAATACAAGCAATAGGTTAAGGGCCTAGCACTCTTTAAGAATTCCTTACTCAGAGAAACCCTCTTGTGCTCTTCATAACAATAATAACATACATCATAACACCTTTCCTTCAGAACCATTTCACTTTCCTCTTCCACAGGAATCACAAACATCCTCTCCTATTATTTCCCAATCCCTGCAACAACCCTCATGCCCAACATCCACATCCTTTTCTACAAGTCATCACATGTTTCATAAAATAATTGATCTTTTATCCAAAATCAATAAATGCTCCATTTGTTTAGAAAACTACCTAGGCATGACAACAAGAAATTCTGGAGGCATGCATGCTTGTAGTAGATGTGATCTTAAAAAAATAGACATCACTTCTCTTCATAGAACAACATGGACCCAGGATGTCAACCATCTTGTTTGTAGTTATTGACACAAGTTGAAGAAATGATAATTACAAGCGTTATTCCTATTGTACATGTTATTCAATCCTACAAAGGCCAATACAAATACACAGGTCACACCACCAACTTCCCAAAAAACATCTCGTCCATTTCGAAATACCTTCCACATTATCTTAGAGAATTAGACATCTTGCTTATACAACGAAAAGGTCCACACCACCCAAAGTATGACTTCTATGTTAGCAAAACATGTGTCTGGAATACATTACTGTATAAAATAACTCATGATCCATCTTATAAAGATGTTTTGTTGGATAGTGATGCTCTTGCATGTTTTTGACCCAAAAAATGTTTCCTCATTATTGAAAAATGTCACACTATATATTCCTGAACCTCATGAAGATTATTCGAGTTACCTACTATGGAACCTTGTCCATTTTCAGATATGGTCAGCCTTAAATCATATTTTCTTCCATCAAATGAAAATACAAGTACTAAACAACAAGAGATTTAACAATTCCTGATTGTGGCTGGAAACAACTCCTGAATCAGGTTTTCTTAGCCATAGTTTGGCCTTTCCCTAGTAAATGAATACAACACACAAGGGTTGTTCTTAATGGCCTTTCCAACTTTATTCCCAACAGGAGAATCCATGTTTAAATATCCTCACATTAAATAGGTACACCTTCATGAATACACTTTACATTTGATGTGCTATCATGATGGCCACTTTAGTTCCCATACACGATTCAAATATTTTTTCTTAACCTTATAATGTGTCACAATCAGTATTTTTGAAACAATCCCTTGACAATGACCTACCAACAATAATAATATATCTTCGCCATAAAATTCATGATTTCCAAAATGATGCCCTCCTAGATAGTCTGATGCGCTTTGGCACCAATCTTTGAGGAAAACATTCTTTTTGGTATAAGAGTAGAGATGAGTTGTCTGATGTGATAGAATTATTGCCCCCCACTTTGTTCTTTACTCTTAGTGTAGTACACACAAAATGGTTGGACCTTCATAATGCAATGATTGGAAAACCCCCATCTGACGCTAGAGATGCTCGAATATGGAGAAACCTAAACATTATTCCCAATCCTCATCATGTCTTTACTCACTTGCATCAACGCTTCACAATATTTCTTAAAGAGGTCATCCAGAAACATCTTGGGGAAACTGACTATTGGTACAAGTAAAAAAATTCATTCCATTTTCCTTTGTCCTCTTCTATTTTCAAGCCTTGCAATATGAATCCTTTCTTTTTGACAAATAAAAATGGAAACATAGAGGATCCACACATGTGCATGGATTTTTTTGGCTTCAAAATGCATCCAATATTGAAACACTAGACTGGGATGACCCATAAAGTGTAAAGGCACAAAAAAATACTTTTGTAGATACATTTTTACATAGTAATGATTTAAAAAAATAGAAATAAGTTAAACCCTAGATATCACAGAGTAACATATATAAACTATGATAAGAAACTAATGGAATATATATATATATAACACAAAAAATAAGCTAAAGAAATATGAAACACTAAGTACAACAAAGAGGGGGAAAGAATTAGCTGATGCACACTTGATCCTAAAGTGTTCTAGAATGGAATATTGATGAATAGAAATGGAAGACTATCATAATTGTTCATGATAAATCCTGAATCTAATGGATTAGTTGGGACTAGAGCACCTAGACTGGGGTGAGAGCACCTAGGTGCTAAAGACCTCTGCTAGTTTCTTGTGACTGTGTAGGAGCTCAGAATATGAGCTTTCTGGTGTTGCAAGGTGGTCTTTGTTGGTCGCATGTATGTTGCACTATTATCATCAAGTTCACTTGTAACTTTCAAAGAAAAGATGACATGTAAAACCCTCAAACTACATCAAATCCCAAAAATAAAATATGCAATATGGGGAGTCAGACTGACCGCGACGGTTACCTAGTCGAGTGAACTTATGATCAATTGTTGCACTACATCTCATACTCCATGTAGTTCTTGTGAGTTTATGAAAAAATCATGCCTAGGAAGCCCTTGTGCAAGCACATGTGATGGTAGGTGATAGCTAGATGTACCAATGAAAATAGATGTGTGAATGGAAAAATGAGTTTTCCCTCCTATGTGTGTATGCATAAAATGCAGTCCCTTTTCTGTTGTATGCGTACAAGATGGATGCCTTTGATGCTCTTAGATTCTTTTAAATGTAACCTTAGGTGATGATAATAGATGCTTAGAGCTTGGTCCTTTATTTTGGTCAAATAGCTTTGTATTTATATGATTCCCTTGGTTGAATTTTGTAATTGACAACTAGAAGGCCAACCCATAAGAAAATAAGATGCCCAAAAGATAAAAGAAGCCCAAATAGAGCGAGTAAAATAGGAAAGAGGTTGGGGGCACCCAGAGGGGATGAAGGCACCTGGGAGCTGGTATCCAGAGTCTTGAAAGATAAAGAAATAATTTTCAGATTGGGCTATAGTGTGTAAAAGACCAGAAAGAAGACAAGAAACAAAGAAAAGAGGCCAAAGATAGTTGTTAATTATTATTTTTCTCTCTTAGGAATCATATGAATGCAAGTATGTGTTTATGGACCTAGAAATATACCCAAGTGTGTGCTTTTGTGTCTACATTTGCACCCACTTTATGTTCTTGAGTAAATAATCAATAACATAAAATAGATAAGAGATGTGTACCCGAAAACCATGTTGAGTGTGATGGCGATAATGTGTTGAAGAGACAAGTGAAATCTTGTTATGATAAAAATGAAGCGTGGAAGCTAAGAAAGAGGAAGTGAGCCTAGGGGTGTCGTGTATGAATTTTATCGTGTTGTACCTATTATTGTTATAGATTGATGTAGGAATGTTTCATGTTGTGTATTAAGGACAGACCTACAAAAGAAGAGCAAAAAAGTAATCAAATATGTGTATATGAAAAAAATTGCATAAATATGTAAAAGTATGTGAACATGTTTAAAATGGAAAGTGTGCACTTGATCCATAAAGAGTGAAATGGATAGAAAATGTCCTAAACTTCTATATAAGAGTGATTTTTTTGGGTAATATCATGCCAAGTGCAATTTTTTTGGGTGATCTCGTGCCAAGAATGAGTTTTTTGGGCGACCTCATGCCAAGTACGAGTTTTTTGGGAGATCTCACGCCATGACAACATAATGTTGGGGAGATAGGTCTAGTGTTACTCTCCTTCCATGAATTCTTCCCGAATTTATACACCATTACATCTAGTGTGATCATTGTTTAGTCTAGTGTTGTTCTGTGTTTGTTCCAAGTAGAAAAAGGAGATAGAACATATTATGATTTATGGAGGATTGTGCCTGTACTGTGAAAATTACTTTGTGAACTATTGAAAATTGTGTTTATCTGAGAAAGTAACTATAATTAAAACTATTCATAGGCACCCAGAAAAGGTCAGGAACATTAGGCATTAGTTTCTATATCTAGGTGTTGGTGTTTGTGTTGGACTGAGGACCTAAGTAAAAATCTGGGTCGTTTTGTGACTATAAATTGTTTATGTTCCTATACTAAATAGGTCTATAATAAAGCTCTAATATGTTGTATGGGGTGATTAATTCACCCAAATTATGCCCCCCTCATTTGGGGTGCATGAGACATTGCTAGGAGGATGCGGCCCAACAGAGAGGACCTAAAACTTATCTAAAATTGATACCCTGTAGGGGATGGAATGTGCATGGTAGAAACCAAGGCACATGTAAACAAGCAATAGTGCAAACAAAGATAGACTGCAAAAAATGGGTTTCAAACATGGGACATTGCTCATAATTTCATAAGACAATCAAGGCCAAAACAACCAAAAGCATACAAGAAATGATCAAGGAAGACATAGGGAAAATCCCATGAACAATGGTATATAATAACAAACAATGGAAAGCAAAATGTAACAGACAACCATGGTGGAAAATAGTTCATGCAAGTCAAATGTTGCACATGAAGCACATATTAGCATGTTATAAAGATAAAGATAATGTCAAATTGTATATAGACCAATGAAAAGTAGTGTGCTAGTAAGAATATGAAGTAATATAAAATGAAACAATATCACCTATAGTGTGTGAGAAAGTAGATGCCCTCAGGAGCCTCAGTGGGACTAGTAAGAGTTACATTACCAAGCATAATTGCATTATGTAAGGATTTGTAAGAATTCTGCATTCACAACTAGAGAAGTGAATACACATGTGTATATGATAAAATCAATGAAATACTAAGTGTTCGTCTAGCATGTGAAACAAAGTGTACATGTAAGTATAAGTAAGGAAGAATAAAAGAAACCAAGACATGCAATATGAGGTGAATGAGTGAGATGGAATGATATGCAATGTGAATGTGATAAGAGTAGTGTGCCCCCCAAGAATATTTGAATGAGCATGAGATGAGTTTCATTTATAAAATACCCCTCAAAAATCAAGAATGAACCATAGAACAAGAGTGCATCATTGGGAAATGGTTTGAAATAGATGTTTGAAAGATTGATTATGAAGCACAAAGCATGAAATGTCGAAGAAGGTTAGGTTCATTTAAGATTTAGACCATCAAGAATCAAGTATGAATCGTGGACCTAGAGTATGTCATATAGTAATCATGTGATCATATGAAAATCAACTACCAAATATGGAGAGGCCTGCGAGGGATGGTGGAAGTGTGTGAGGAGGTAGAAACATGAGTGTAAGAGCTAAACTAAATTTTAGATGAAATGGTGCCAATGATGGGAGATGTACTGGTAAGAAGCACATATGTCGATGGCTTAGGAATCCAATGTGAAGTAGTAGTAATGTGAGGAGGGTGACATGATGAAAAAATGGATGAGCTAGATGGAGGGTGTGGGTGGATAATGAGCTTAGGGGGTAGACAAATGAAATCCTTAGAAGTGGGGAGGGGAGACAAGTGAACAAAGGTGGAAGCATTCTTACACAGGATGGGAGAAAGATATTGCTTGCAAGAGCAAGAGCCAAACGAAATGACACCTTGATCTTCTAATTGTTATAATTTTTCATGTAAGGCACAACAGTCATTGTCCCAATGGAAATTGATGTTGTGGAAATTGCAATAAGGGAAATTGCACTGGAGAGGCAAGAGATGAGGAGGGTGATGTTGATTAAAAGGTAAAAAAATTAAGTGCTTTTCCAACAGAGGACACAAAAAATTGTGAGTCTTAATAGCATGTGAGAAATGAAATGGCTCTTGAGTAAGAGCTGAGAAAGATTTAGGTGGAGACCAATGTGGTGGAAGAGATGGAGGATTTTTATGTGGTGGAGGGGATGGAACATGCTTACGAGGTGGAGGAGATGGAGATCTTGGAGGATGCTCATAAGATGGAAGAGGAGAAGAAGTAGTAGGAAATGAATTAGTAGAAGGAGATGGAATAACATATTTTGTAGTTAAATCTTTTTTTAGATCTACGACTTATAGCACATACGCGTAAAAGATTCACATGTATCAAATGCTATTTTTTATTTAAATGCAGGAATCAAACCATGAAAAAGTATAAATTTCTTTTCTAGACTAATGGGCTGAAATAACAACTAATGCATGCAAAAATTGAAATGTAAAATGTGATCCAAAATTGGATCTGTTTTTCCTTTATGCAAAGTAAGCAAGCGATCATGTGTAACTCTAGTACCATTGTTAACTATAAACCATCCAAGAAAAGTATCCTCCATGTCAGAGTATGTACTAATAGATCCATAAGGAAAATGAGTATACCATTGAAGAGCATCATCAACAAGACTATGATTAAAATCTTTTAGTAGCAATCAATCATTAGAATTGAAAGGTATGAACAATTTGCACAGAAAAAACACCAGAAAGATATTTTATTCAGCTTATCAATTGAACGATAAAATGGCTATTAAATAGCCAAAGAGACATAAACAAACTTCCTAATTATTATAAAGCTCAAATAACAAATAACCCATTTATAATAATACATGTGTAATAATCTAATCAACCAAACAATATAACTTACTAAACTACTAACCAATAAATTACCATACGGTAATTAATAATAATTTATCAATAACATTTAATTTCCTAACATTACCCCCTTAGTGTGAACATGGGAAAAAATGTTTTGTACTGCAACGTGTCGATTCGTAGCTTGCTCATGATCTGGAGGGTTTCTAGGAAAATACCAACAATCTCTGGATGGTTTTCAAAGTGGTTAACCAACAACCACACAATGGATGGTTTTTAGGATAGTACTAAAAACCTCTGGATAGTTTTTCCAATGGATTACTAACAACCACAATATCATGATGTTGCAGTAGTATCATCGGATCTCACCACTTTCATCCTTTCGGAGATTTCATAGGAAAAAAATCGCTTATCAAAACACTAGAACAATAGAACATATACTAGAAATATTTTACATTACTACCTCTAAGAATCACAATGTTCTTATTTTTAGCCACTTCTGTCGATCATTGCCACTTGATCTTGAACAACATAGGAAACTTCCACTACCACTGAAAAAATTCCCTTGACTTTATCCATTTAATTGGGCTCATAATGGAAATGGAACATTGGTGTCTTGTTCCCCCCCACAATGTGAAATTTCCACTCACAAACACTAAGAAGAAAATTATATTGAAGTACATACTACTGACCATATCTTGTTAGTTAGATATTGTTGCACATGGTCGCCATTACAAGTGAACGTATTCACAAATGGACCATCTTCCAAAAAAGTACATAAATAAGAGGATCACACCAGTTAGAGGATCAATGACAGTCATCTGCGCTCCAACACAACTCATTTTCTAGTATCTAGAACCATACAAAGAAGGAACACTGAAATGAAACACATCACGCACAACTGAAAGTAAACACACAAAAAAATGTGCCACCAAACCTTAATGTGGCCCCATCATAGTTGACTAACAAGAGGTCACTGATTGACCTCCTACCTCCGATGTCATGTTGTTAGTTCATCTAGATGTGATCATGGGGCTCATTTACAACTTGGACGTTGGATTCCACCGAAATTGTAATACTATTTTTTTAGACTTTTTACAATTACACATACAACAATGACTCTACTATAGATATTTATATAATTGAATGATAACTATGCACACATATTTCATTCCACTTTACATTTTAAATCTGACTAATGGAACTAAACTAAAGGAATCCTAAAATAGTCTCTAAAGAAATAACAATACTTGAAACTTAGAAACAAAAGACTTAAAGCTAATGGCTTAAGCTAGATCTACATCATCCATTCGAGCTGATGACAAACGCATCTGAGTAAGCCTTGGGAATCTGTCTCGATGGACTTCCTCTCAGGTTTGCCAACTTCGAAACATGGGAATGATTGTATTTTTGTTGTAGTTGATCGATTTTCTAAAATGGCTGTAATGGTTTCCTGTAAGAAAAATATTTCTGCTGAAGATACTGCTAAAATTTATTTCAGTCATGTATGGATCAACTTTGGGCTCCCCAAGTCTATTGTTTCTGATAGGGATAGCAGGTTCCTGAGCATCTTCTGGTCCACCTTATGGGGAATGCTAGATACAAAGTTGATGAAGTCCACATCCTTTCACCCACAGACTGATGGGAAAACAGAAGTGGTGAATCGCCTAATTGTTCACATGCTTCGTATGTACCACTCCAAGCACTCCCGCACATGGGACGAGGCCCTGCCATACATACAACATGGATACAATCGAGCCCTGCACAGCTCCACTAAACACAGTCCTTTTCAAGCTTGTTATGGATTCCAACCTATGGATCCCATTGATGTATGCATCCCAATTCCTGCCATGGAATTCACACTTCATGGAAAAAGTGAAGCAGAAAAGGCGACAAGGTTTGTTGAGCAGATCTAGCACATTCAGCACCAAGTCCATGACATTTTACAGAAAATGAATAAAAAATATAAGAATCGCCATGATAAACACAGGATTCCGCATCATTTCCAGGTTGGTGATAAGGTTTGGTTGTGGCTTCAGAAGGAACGACTTGCAGGTCCACACAGAAAGATTCGACCTCTCTGGTATGGTCCTTACACTCTCACTAAGCAAGTAGGGGAAAATGCTTTCGAGTTGAATCTTCCACCCTACCTTGGTCTACACCCCATCTTCAATGTGGACCTCCTCAAGCCATACCATCCACCTTTGTTGGATACTTCAGTCACAGCAGAACAATTGGACATCTCTGAGCTCAATCCAGCAAGTCTTTCCCCAGCTGAAGAAGATCAGATTGTGGACAATTTGACTAAGACCACCAGAGGACAACCTATTCAACTCTATCATGTGATAAAGAAAGGAAATCTCAGTCACCAAGGTGAATGGCTCACTGCATACCAGGTAAAGAAGCAATTTCCACAGCTGATGGGGCATCTTAATGCAATGGGGACCATTGCTTCTGAAGGAGGGAGGAATGATCCAGGCAGCAATTCTAGTGGCGCAACTTCCAGAGACCATAACTTTTGCACCGTAGCTCCGATTGACTCCGTTCAAAAGGTAACGGAAAGCTTGGAATGTGTAGAATGTGATGAGAAGGTGCTGAACTTTGTTAGGCAATGTTTGACCCCCGAAATCCGCGTTTAAGGGGCCCAAATTGTGATTTTTGTACTGCTGTCTAAAAATAGTAAATTCTAAAAATAGTATGTTTCGCAAAATTAGTGCACATGTAAGTCTTGGAAGATGAAACACCTCGTCTCCCTCGAGACTGGTGACCTTCCACATCTTTCTAGGTGTCCTTTCGTATTTATAAAGTATTATAAATACATATGTAACCGGAAGAAGAGATAGACATCTCTTGGCAGAGATAATTGATGTATTTCGAAATCTTTAAGTAATTTACATCTCTTTTCAGAGATAGTTGTTTTGCAATTCATTTGGCACATTTGTTAATTTGTTCCTTAAGTCTGAAACCCCTCGGTTTTGGATCATATAGAGATGAGGTGATGTAGAACAACAACTAGGCACAACATTTGACAAAACATGTAGGATGAACAAAAAATCGAGCCCAACTTTGATGTAAATCGATCACAAAAATTTATCCAATACAAAATTAAACAAATCATTAATTTGGACAACTTTCCTCCTCATCAAACATTAATGTGCACATATGATACAATACACTAGAATTTATGAATCTTCTACCAAACTAACTATTCAATGGCTCACACGAATAATCCATAGGAATTGATTTGCAAATCTAATAGGAAGAGACTGTGAACAAGAGAAAAAAATATTTGAAGAAAACTAAAAGCATACCAGTGTGTGCTTTCTCCAAATACGTTGGATTCTTGGATAGGCAGAGGTAAAAATATAGTTCGAGTTGGAGTTTCCAATACATGGATACACACCCAAATTAAATTGTTAGAACCGTATACATAATCTGATAGAAAATCATGTAAATAGCTCTATTTTCTAGGTCTGTGATCCACTTTGTGCACAACTAGTAGAATTTATCTGAGCTGGCCAATAATTTTTTTCTTGACCACGAACCCTTATAGGTAATTTATCTTTTTACTGAATTCATCGTGTAATAAATCAACTTTAATCAAATGCAATGCAAACTAAGAATCACACTACACAAGGGTTGATAATGGAGTTCAGTAGAATGCTTACATCTCCGGGTTCCTAAACTAGTTGAAACAATCCATTATAACATTCCACATATAAGTAAAATATAAACCTACATTACTACAATGGACATTCAATTGAACCTAGTGTCAGTCGATCCTTTGAACCCACTAGTCTTGGAAAAATCACATCTTTCCAGTTTGACACTCCTATTTAAATCCACTCCTTTGCACAACAAAATAAACTCTACATGGTGTTAAGGTCAGACAATGTCTGATGTTGAATTTCACTTTGTTGTATAGAAAAATAACCTCTATGTAGAGCTAAGTCTCTAGCTGACGATGACGATCAGGTACTACTTTGTTGCACGACCTCAATTAGCCTCTACTTAGAGCGAAGATCCAACCCGATGTTAGGTGTCGACGAAGATCAAATGCCACTCTGTTGTACAACCTCAATCAACCTCTTCACAAAGTGAAGATCCGAGCTGATGTCTCATCAATGAGATCAACAATGATTTTGACTCTCCTCTATGGTATCCAAGTAGCTAACTTGGAAATACTCCCGGCATACTAAGAATATGAGTTTCAATGCTTTATCACGTCCCTCGGCTTCCAACGGTGTCTCTGAGATCTTGCACGAGAATAAGGCATCAATTTTGCTTTTACAATGTCGATGAATTACAAATACTTACTCCTGAATTTTTACAATATTGCCTATTAAATAATAGGACTTATTTTATCATCATGTAGATAACAATAATATTGGTCTTTTTATCATGTGCATATTTAATTAAATAGGTCTTCTATCTCCAAAATTTCCTATAAAATAATAATATAGGTCTTCAAAATAATAATAATAATGCCCTTTTTAATCAAGGCCTTCAACATTATTATTCTCCAAAATATGCCTTCAATCTCCACCTATTCTTCTCCATAATCCTTCGAGCTTTGCATTTGGGAGAAGCTTGTTCTCCTTGTGCATGGAGTGAGGGGGCCTTTATATAGGCCTAGGCGGGCTGCAATTAAAGGATAAAATAATTATCTCTAATACAATGTTAAGTTTTGCTTGGTTAGCGTAGCAATTTCAGCCTATATTTTTACTCGACGGGTAAGAGGTTCGAATCCCCTTCTCTCGGTATTCATGTCCTCCTTTGGATAATATTTATCCCAAGATTTAATAAGGCTTCCACACATTTGTAGCACCCTCGACCGCTCCATGCCTTCAACCCGCCACCTTTTTTCACGTGGATTATCCCACATGCGTGGGCATAGGTTTTGCAATATCCTTTTTAAAGGATTTGACCACCCACTTTTATTCATGCGGACGTCTTTTTTTTTGTTTTGTTTTTTTAAGATTCTAAAATCCTTTTAGGTGGGTAAAACATAAACCCCATTTTAATACCACGTGTTCAAATAATAAATCCACATGCTCAAATGCAACTATGTCATGTGTCAACATATAATTTGTCCACTTGGTGCATCCTACGCTTGTTGACTCTCATTGACCATCAATTGACCAAACTTTGACCGGTCATAAATTTTGCATACAAACTCATATTTGCTCCCTTCAAAATGCATCAAAAGGTCTTAACGATCTATATGTAATTATGCTGACTCCAGATGATTTAAAAATCATCCATTTTTTCGTTGAACAATGTTGATCAGCGATTGACAGAACTTTGACCAACGGAAACTTTGTTGTACAGGCTCTATTTTCCTTGTTCTTGTAGTCGACAAAGATCTCTTAGAATTATCTTTCATACTATGGAGATCCCGAGATGTTTTGGGAACTTCCATCCTCTGAATTGTCCTCCAGATCAATAATGGTAACTGTAATTCATGCAATTCTAGAGATGTTTCTCTATTCAAATCTCAGATGCTTCACATGCTATGATACTCTTAATATAACATTGGATACTTCAGAAATGATCATTGCATGGAGACCATCGACACACAAAACAAATTATTGAAGAAAACCTCATACATTATGAAATGATTCTTCGAAAGACTCATCCTAGACATACCTCAAAGATCTATAACCCCTCAAATAGTTTTTCTTTGATACCATATGAAAGGTACAAAAAATTTGCAAAGATAAAACACCAGAAAGATATTATATTCAACTTACCAATGGAACAATAAAATGGATATTAAATATCCAAAGACATATAAACAAACTTCCTAATTAATAAGAAGCTCAAATGACAAATAACTCATTTATAATAATACGGGTGTAACAATATAACCAACTAAACAATATAACTTACTACCTTACTAACCAATAAATTACTATACGGCAATTAAAAATAATGGAGCACTAACATTTAATTTCCTAAAAAAATAAGAATCCATAGCTAAACGATAATGCTTAAGATACAAAAAGGATTTCTTGTGCCATCGAAACATGAAAATATAGGCATGTTGAAATCCTTAGGAAAAGCTGAATTGGGAATTTTATTTAGAATATGATTGCTATGAAGAGAGTTATTGTCAATACAAGCATAGTAGGATTTTCTTTCGACTGTGAGAGAGTGAAATTTTGATTGCAAATTTCCAACAAAATTCATGAGTGATAAGACATCATGTGAAGGAATGGTGGAAGAAGTGAGAGGAACATTGAGGGGTTGATTCTTTCCATTATGAGTGATCATGGGGACTTGCGAAGGATGTGTGGATGTGGAAGTAGGAGAAGGAGGTGGAGAACATGGAGGCTCTATAGGAATTCTAGATGAAGACTCAAGAGTCACAATAAGAGGGTTATTAGTGGAAGGGGTGGAATTATCATGAATGACATTGGAAACAACCTCAGAAGTAGGAGAGGTATAAAATTCACATTTAGACATCTTGTGAGAAGTAACATCCTCGCTAACATGTTCATGGTCAAAAGTACAATCCACATCACTATCAATAATTTTTTTGCAAGAAAGTAGTTCTTCAAGGCTATCATCAACATATAAAGAAGTAGTAGGATAAATAGCATGAAATATATCATTGCAATCATTGGAAATATTTTTAGAAATAGAAGAAACATGAGATGTAGATTTACATTCATCTTGACTATTATTGAAAACAACATGATGTACATGTAAATTTGTATCCTTAAAAGAAGATTTATTTGCATCTATAAAAGTAAACATGTCACCAAACAAAGGATCTATTATAACATTATCATGCATGAAAATAGGAGGAGAGGAAGCTATAACAACATGTGTGACCATGGAAGATGAGGGAGAACATGCAACATAACTTTGGTCACGAGAGAGCATAAAAATATCACGATTATCAGTGCCAAAGGGAATAGTGTCTTGGTGAGCAAGAAGTTTTTGGACTTCGTTATCAAATTGAACATTGTGATAAAGGGAACTAAGTACATCCTCAACATCAACATCAAGGATAGGATTCACACTGATATGATTCATAGCTTCCTTGGTAAAGGAGAATTTATTATTATCCATGAGGGTTTTGGAGATCCTAGGGTAAGGAGTTCGACTAAGGTTGGGTTCACCAAATGACTTAACAAAAATAGAAATAAGCTAAACCCTAGATATTGTAGAGTAACGCATGTAAACTATGATAGGTAATTGTTGGAATACAAATGACACAAGTAATAATCTAAAGAAATATGAAACTCTAAGTACAAGAGAGAGGTGGAAAGACTTAGTTGATTTGCACTTGAGTCCGAAGTTTTCTAGACTGGAAGACTAATGAACAGAAAGGGAAGATTGTTGCAACTGTGCCTAATAAATTATGGAATTATTGGATAGGCTTGGACTAGGGCGTTTGGACTGGTGTGAGGGTGCCTAGGTGCCAAATACCTTTGTTGGGAGCTCATAACTCCGTAGGAGCTCAAAATCTGAAATTTCTGGTGTCGCAAGGTGGTCATTGATAGTCAGTGTTGGTCGCATGTATGTCCACTATGATCGTCGAGTTCACCTGTAACCTGAAAAACCCTCAAATTACATCAAATCCCAAAAATAAAATATGTAATATGGGGAGTCAAACTGACCCTGGTGGTCACACGATTGAGTGAACTTATGACTGATATTTGCACTACATCTAAGACTCCATGTAGTTCTTGTGAGTGTGTAATAGAATCGTGCCCTAGGAATCCCTTCTGCAAGTGCACATGATAGTGGGTGATAGCTAGATGTACCAATGTAAATAGATGTGTGAATGGAAAAATGAACTTCCCATCCTATGCGTGTATGTAGAAAATGCAGTCCCTTATCCCTTGTATGAGTGTTAGATGGATGTCTTGGATGCTCTTAGGTGCCTTTGGATGCAACCTTAGGTGATGATAATAGATTCTTAGAGCTTGATCCTTTATTTTGGTCACATAGCTTTGTATTTATATGATTCCCTTGGTTGAATTCTTAATTGACAACAAGAAGGCCGATCCATAAGAAAATAAGATGCCCAAAATATAAAAGAATTCCAAAAAGAGTGAGTAAGATAGAAAGAGGTCGGGGGCACCAAGAAGGGACGAGCGTTCTTGGGTGCTGACATCCTAGCTGGGCACTGGCATCTAGAGTCATAAAAGATAAAATAATAAAATTCAGTATAGGCTATAAGGTGTAAAAGACCAAAAAAAAGACAAGTAAAAAAGCAAAGAGGCCAAAGATAATTCTCAATTATTAGTTTTCTCACTTAGGAATCATATGAATGCAATTATGTGTTTATGGACCTAGAAATGTACCCAAGTGTGTGATTTTATGTCTACATGAACCCTCGAGGTGTCTTTCAACAATCACATCATATACACATACCCATACAAGATGATCCTTACCTCTTAGACACAACAAAAATACTTTCCTCTAATCATCTCTCTGATCTTGAATAACTTCTTAATCGTGTTCAATGACACACTAAATTCTCATATTAAACATATTTGAGGAAAAAAATGTAGGTTTATAGTGTCGTTACAATAACCCTTTGGAGATGCATAAAGAATCTGCACTATTCCACGAGGCAAATGCGAAAGTAAAGTACCTTCCTTTCAAAAATGATGACAGGCTAAACATCCACAACCAAATAATGTTATCCATATGGAGATCCAGTTTTGACTATCAACCAATGCTTTCCCACCATGCAGTTCTAAAATACATGGAAAAATATGCTTCCAAAGAAGAACGGTGATCTAAAACATACCATTAAATGTTGTCCAAGATTTTTGGTAATGTCACTGATGACCAACTGACACATTTGGCCTTTTGGAAAATGCTTACTATAATTACCGTTGAGCATGATATCAGTGCAAAAGAAACTTGACACATGTTCCTCAAATTTCCTCTTGTTCTTTGTAGCCACTCATTTTTTTCCTCAAATGTTGGTAAAAAAGTCTTAAGGAGGGTCGTCCAATTTGACATTGACTCCCAAGATTCATCTCAACTCATTAATGCCTACAAGGTACGACTTACAACAATGGAATCCACACCACTTATAGAAACAACTCAAACTTGGTCTTACAAGTTAAGAAAGGGGGAAAAATGGAATATATGTTCGGTGCTTGCAATTTTTCATGTCTTTCCTAGATTTTTTAGGATCCCTTCTCGTGAGTTGTCACATTTTGAAACATTTTGTTGGAGTCAAATCCTTTTATACAAGTTTTATCGTAACATTGTAACGGACATAGGCACCTCTCCAGAGATAATACTTTTGAATTGGGAACTATTTCAAAATAATTACTAGCCTTGGCATGTCAACCGTACTCCCTTGGATTCTGATCACCCATTGTGTGAAGAAACTTCTAATGATGAAGAAAATACAATTCTACCTACTCAGTTGGATGAATGGGAGCTATTATATCAACTCCATCCCACTAACAACATGGACTTAGATAACCTTGATATATTGGGGCATCATGAATTTGACATCAACCACAATTGGTAAGAAAAATCACTTCTCCCAACTTTACAGGATATTGTTGCTTCCTTCATTGAGGAAATAGGTCTGCAGGAAACATCTCCAGTAATCACATTCCGCACGCCCTTCCTACTTCAACTTTCTTACCTGAACAAAAACTTTTTTTTGATACTATACTTCAACATTTCATGCACAAATACCATCTACCTCTGCTCAAATTAATAGTCTAGGGAACTGCGGGAACAATGATGTGATATCTCATTAATGCAATTAGATCAACACTCTTTCCTACAAACAATGAAATAAAATCAACACTTCTATTGCTTGCATTAACAAGTGTCGCAACCTTCAATATTTTCACATCTACTGTACGCAATTCTTTGTGTGTACCTATCAAATAAATAAAACCATTGGAGGGACAATATTTTTCAAACTTTCAGGAATGCATGCAACATGTTCAATATATACTAATTTATGAAATGAGTTTCATTGGGCCCAAGCTACTTTCTTTTGTTGACTATCGCCTCTGTGAGGCTTTTCCTCATTAAAAAAACTACTTTTTGTAATAGATATATAATTCTCATTGGTGACCTTGGTCAATTGCCTCATGTCAAAGATATTCCTTTGAATGCAGGTACTCATATGGAGCCAACCTTTGGATAATCTTTTCTATAACCAACACATTACGAACAATATTTCACCAGCAAGGTGCCAAATCTGTACAGATTCAGTTTTATGAACTTCTATTACAGCTTCATGATGCTTCTCCTTGTATTAAAGATTGGAAATTCTTGATGTCATGAACTGATAAACACATTTCAGAAGAATATCTTCAAGGTTTCTCATCAGCCCCACATCTGTTCATAAAAAATGAACTAATCAACTGACATAACCTTTACATGCTCGAATATTTAAACCTTCTTGTGGCATGGTATATATAAAATGACACTACGAAAAAAAATTTAGGTGATTCCGATGATGATCAACTCCAACATAAAATTATTCTTCTTAAAAATTATAAAATAATGCTTAAAACAAATTTGTGGGTCGAAGTTGGACTGGTAAATGGTGTAATCGGAAAAATTGTTGACATCATCTATAACAACTCATCATCCCCACCAGAGCTTCTAATTTTCATTATGTTCCATTTAGAAAATTACATTGGAATTTTTGGGACATAAATAACCCATCACATGTTCCAATCCCTCCTATTTTAAGAGGAAACCACAAACAAATTCCTCTCAAAATGGCTTGGGCTCTAAAAATCCACAAATCACAAGGTATTACTTTGGAAAAGGAAATATTTGACATTAGAAGTACTGAAAGACAAGGGCTTACATTCACTGCTATCTCTAGGATTCCATCCCTTCATGACATCTGCATCTCCCCCCATTCTCTTTTGATCGATTCTCTAAAATTTTAGTTGGACGCCATGTAAATAGTAGGAGAATTTAAGAGGCTAGGCTTGATTCTCTCTCTCTCTCTCTCTCTCTCTCTCTCTCTCTCTCTCTCTCTCTCTCTCTCTCTCTCTCTCTCTCTCTCTCTCTCTCTCTCTCTCCAACTCCAGTTAAATCAATATAAATTCAAATTCAAATTTTATTTGATTTGCTCTTATTTCCCTTCATCTTTAAGCAATTGGAAAACCTCTACCTTAGCCCTTTTGGAGTCCCCATTACAGTTTCAATTTGTGAATGCTAGTGTAAATTAAGATTCAATAAAAAGGAAAACTTCAATAATATGCATAGAAGAAGAAGAATGTATAACTTCACTAACAAGGTATAAAAGAAGAATGTCTAACTTCGGTAGTAAGGCATGTAATTTTTTTGTGTTGTCAAATCAATTCCAATATACACTAAAGGGGCATATCAAACCCAGGCAGAAAGGTTGCAAACATACATGTCCAAAAACCAATCGACCATTATGTTAGTGAGAGGGTCACCTCTAGTGTAGATTGGCACCTATTGGCATAAGGATTGTAATATATTACCTTTAACCATGTCAATTGACAAATAAAATATGGAACATAGTTTTTGAGAGTCCTAGAAGCAATTCAAAGATTCATCGAGCTTGTCCGCCATCGCCGCCTCTAGTGGCATTGGCGACATCATCTCAACTAAATTAAGAGAGGTGGGAGTTGTATCTTCTTGACCTACTCATGTATACCATGTATTTTTACTAAACACGAAAGAACAATAATATTTATCAACATCATTATTGATATATTTATTTAATCATCCACTTTGTTAAATTATTAAATTAATATGTGTAACCCAACACATTATTTTCTGCATATGAAGGCATTTTTCACGCATCAAATGGGAATGCCTTAACTTGTTGGTGTGTTCCAATGTGAGGTGATATGACAAAATGGGTCCCTTCATATAGTCAACCTTATGCACTAACAGTAAATAATTATGTTAATTGAGTTATTAGTTTCTATTGCTTGAAAAATATTTGCCACCAAGTCAGCATGGTCTACAACATTAATTGATCGTATTCAAATTGAATGTCAAAAATATAAATCAAATTGCCAAAAATCCTAGTTGAACTAAAAGTTATTATTTCTCAACTACTCAGCTAACCAATTAAATTCAATGAAGATTGATGAGAAATGAGAGTAGAAACATGAGATAAATTATACCAGGCAAAAATTAAATGGAAAACCCAATAAGTATATAGCTCTTTAAAAACAAAGACCCAAAATATAGCTCTCTGATTGCAAGCTACGATAAAATTTTGCAGTTGTTTAGACGGTAAGCAATTGATTTCTAAATTATATAAAAAATTCAATATATGATTTATTTTATAGCATAATATTAGGATTTTCTCATATGTCTAGTTACAATACACAATTTTAGATCTCAAAAACTCTCGTTCAGATCTAGTAGAGTTTCGATTACATAGATTCAATAGTTTTTTCTATTTAAATTAATAAATGTGTTTGTGGATGGTATGAAATTGAATTGATTTTTGAGTTCCCTTCTTGGAAAATGGAATTTATGTTTGCAATCATTCCATTGATCCCCAAAACAAATCAATGAACAAGTTGCAGGGTACTTGAAAAAAATCAATTCAAATGATAATTCAATATTGTCTAACACAAAATTATTAAAAATATAGGCAAATAGAGGGGTTAAATTCCCCACTTTTTTCTGGAAATAATTTCATCTCCCTCCATTAATTTATAGGTAGGTCAGAAATCTCCACAACTATCTCCTAAATAAACAAAATTCTTATTCCACCTCTCTTCTATTTTATTCTATTATATCTCCCTGCAACATAATATAAATCATTAAACATAAACAATCATATAAAAAATTGTGAACAAAAATACACATTGTGAACATTCTACTTGTTACTATACAAAAATACCAACAAGAAGAATAAATTATTACCTTTCCCATATTGGGAGGGAAGAAGCTTTAGACATTTGTAATTTTTTGTGAAGGAGTGCTATAGGTGAATCCTCAATCTACCACTCTCTTCAAAAAAATAAGGGTTTGTCTTGCTTTCAATGAATTAGTGGAAAAAAACATGAGTTTCAAGATTGGGTTTCATAAAGAAAATATTGGAATCACTCACAACTCTAAGATCACATGCTCAAACTAAACCAAAATCACACGCAACTACTAAAATGTGAAGTAATATTATAGTCAATGCATAGGAAACCAACCATAAACTTTAGTAGAGTTATAGAATAGTCAAACAATGCCATTGATCCTAATTTCACTCCAAACTCCTATTTGGTCTTGATTCCTAAGAATTTGGGGCCCATATATACAAAGAAATGTACTATTAAGAAAGAAAGAATAATTAGTTATTAGAGTTCTTAAGGAGTCTTCGTTCTTAAAAGAATGAAACATGGTAATCCAAAAACAAAGTAAATGGATTTCCACAACCTCTAGCAATAGTATCCACACACTTGTATTATAGATGCCTATCATGAACTCTCTTACTCTGTGAACTTATTTCATTGCAAAAAACCAACACCCATTTAAAAAACATTTCATTAATTAAAGAGCTAACAAACACTAAAATGTCAGGATTAAAAATGCAAACAAATACATTCAAAAAATTATAAATTCCCACAATTTGGTACCTAGAATAGGGTATTCTAAAAAAATGCAAGCAATCCACACCCAAAACAACACACAAACACACGCACACACGCGCGCGCGCGCGCACACACACACACACACACACACACACACACACACACACACACACACACACACACACACACACACACACACACACACACACACACACACACACACACACACACACACACACACACACACACACACACACACACACACACACACACACACACACACACACACACACACACACACACACACACACACACACACACACACACACACCATAATATGCTAATTGTCTCTTATGTTATGCTTGCCATATGCAAGGGGTGATGATTGTGGGTTGCATTCAAGAATTGGTGGATCAACCTACCTTTTTGAAGGAGGAACATAATGTGTGGTAGGATAATGAACAAATGTTAATGGGTTTGATTCAATAGGAGAAGAAAGAAATTTACAACAACATCTACATATGATCATCGTTGAACAAATTATGGATCACCTATTATTTGTGTTAAGTAAAGTCCATCATTGAACATAATATATCAACCTCATAATATACAATATAAATATTAATATAAATCTTTGAAACAAGGACTGAATTGACTCCTAATTTGATTGCAGGACACAACTTTATGTGGGGCAAATTTTAGATATTGTCTATATGTTTAATTATATTTTTTACTTGCTCACTTTGTGTATTCCTATATATTTAATTACAATTTTTTAATTCTAAACTAATATGTGTAATTCTCTTCTTGCTTGCTTGTTTTGTAGATGGGTTCAAAGTGGAAGTCTCTATTATCTCTTCCAGTGCATAATTACCCACCTGGAGAATTTTCTTCCAAGGAATTGGATTGGGGTGAGGTGGAGTATAACCTATGTAATGCTCGAAGGATATTATTACATGGATACAAAGAGATCACATAGACGATTTCCTAAGGGTGAATGTAAGATATTTGGGTATCCCACCACATTTTACATCTAGGATGGTGCATACAATCATGATCCATGCGATTGCCAAAAAGTTAGGATCAATAGATCTCTTCAATACATAATGTAAGTAGTGTTTTGTGATATATGTTATTAACTATATGAATTGGGATATTTTTTTATAACTTTATTTATGTATGTGTAATATAATTACTAGTTTATGTATGGCCCCGAGGATTATAGGAATCAAGATAAAGCACATTATGAAATTTCTAAGGCTCCAAAGGTTGGTCATAACAGTTGACCTGGCTGTAAGCATTTGCGTCATGGATGCCAATGTCAATTTTCCATCTTTGTGTTAATGAAGCTACAAGATTGAGCTTTGATTATATATAACAAGATAGACCATAAAGAACATGAGGGAAAGGTTTTCCATGGGCAAGAGACCAATGAATTTAGGGGTATTGATTGTTCTTCGGCTCCATACATAAGTCGCGCATTGAAGGACTACACAGAGATATTGTTATTAATGGGCTTGACCACCTCTAAACTTGTTTACAAAAAACAACGTCGCAGGGTCCATGAGAAAATTTACCTTATCTAATGGTCAAATATAGTGGGATGATTTCATGAGCAAATATGATATCCACAATATTAAGGAAAACATGAAAGAAGAAAAATACAAATTCAAGCTCAATGATGTAGACAATGTTAGAAAATTTGCCACCAAAAATCCTGAAAAGGTATTTTTGTATGAAGAATTTATAAAAATAGGAACAAACAAGAAGCCATTTATGCTATGCCTCCATCTTCCTTTCCAGCATGAGTGGATGTTGAAGTATGTACACAACAATATACTTTCAATATATTCCATGTATGGGACAAATGCAAAAAAGGTACATGTAGATATGTAAGTTTGAAACTTCATAGTTGTTATTGTATAAAACTTAACTTTTTTCTTGTTTTATGAAATTCATGTTGTACACTATTCTTGCATTTGATAATATGCATAATGGGCTTCCTGTTGCTTGGGTATTGATGTCAAGGGTTGTTATTCCTCACTTGACATTGTGGATGTAAAATCTGGTGGTTAGTGTGTATTGTCACATGACACATGTTGGAATGGAAACCAAATGCTTTCATGGTGGATGATGCTCACGTTGAAATTTTTGTGATTAGATAAGTGAGAATCTTGTATATCACAAATATTACTTATTGTCATTCAAAATAATGCTTTAGAAACTAAATTTTCTCTTCCATGTTATATTGGCATTGTGAGTGCAGGGAAGTGTTTCAATGTGAGGTATGACTCTATAGTTGGCATGTGAGAAGAACACGAATCAAAAAATTGATTACAAAGGTGAAGGATGTTGAAACAAGGAAATAAATGTTTATGAGCCTAGGCATGAAATTATTCACAAGTATCCTACTAAGGAGGAAATAATTCTTGATGTGGACATGTTTATAGAAAAATATGCAGCTCAAGAATCATTAATCTCCTATCGGAAAGATCAATGGGCCCATTGTATTGGCATGTGGGCAAGGTGTTTGCATACAATGCCGCATGCAAGTCAAGAGAAAAATACTGCCATAGAAGTATACCACTCTCATTTGAAGCACATGTTTCTAAATATATGAGTTTTCACCCATCGAAGAGTGGATTGGTTGGTGACTAATTTGGTGATGGTTGTATTTTTGTATTATTGGTGGACCCAAATGTGTAAACATAATGGATTTTACAGGAACTTCAAGCTTGAGCAATTGGAGAACAAGTCATGGATGAAATATATATGCATCTTAGATGGTGATGTGAAGTTCTCTGAATTTGACCTGATGTGGCATGGGTCAAGAGCCAAAGCAAGGAAGAGAAATATTACAAGGTATATAATACATATCACTCTTATGAGGAGCTTATAGTGGAGAGAAAAAAGAGATTGAATATCTCGTATTTTATTCAATGAACATTAAAAGAACAACACATATTTATAGGGACCTGTACGAACAATACTCCCCGGAATGGATGGAGTTGTTACTAACAATAAGAGAGAATAATGGAATAAATTAAAAAAACTAGTCTAACAATAAAATACTACGTAGACTATGCTAACATTGCTAACATTCCTCCCTTATTACATTATTCTTGCAAATGTGACCCCTGAAAAGTTCAAATTTCACTTTTCCAAGAGATTTTGTGAGAATATCAACAACTTGTGCTTCTGTAGGACAGTACTGGAGCTGAATGTGATGGTTTAAGACATGATCTCGAATGAAATGAAAATCAATCTCAATATGCTTTATGCGTTCATGATTTTGCATGATCTTCAACACACTCTGATTTTTGCAATAGAGAATAGGTAATTATTTTTTAGGAATTCCCAAGTCATCCAAAATGCGACATAACCATATCGCTTCGCACATAGATCCTCATGCGGAACTATATTCTACCTCTGTGGATGAGATAGAAACAATATTTTTCTTCTTTCTTATCCCCGAGATAGGTCTAGATTCAAGATGAAAAATGTATCCTGTGGTTGACTTCATGTCATCAATAGATCCGACATGGTCTAAGTTGACGTATCCCTGCAAGAAGAATTGATCATTCTTCTTATATTCTAGACCATAATCAGTTGTTCCTCAAACATATCTCAAAACATGCTTTGTCGCAGTCCAGTTACATTTCTTCAGCTCCTACATGAACCTGGAAAGATAGCTGACATCATAGCATAGATCTGGTCTGGTATATGTCAAATAGATGAGCCCTCCAACAAATTGCCTGTAGAGAGTAGCATCTACTTGAGGTGAGTCCTGGAATCTTGAAAGTTGCAAGCCTTTCTCCATGGGAGTGGATATAGGTTTACAGTCTGACATTCTGTATTTTTCTAGGAGTGTCTTGGCGTACTTTATCTGGGAGACAAAAATGTGATGCTCCTTTTTCCATATCTCCAAGCCAAGACAGTAATGTAGTAGCCCCAAATCTGTCATGTCGAAGGTTCTTTTGAGATCATTCTTAACAATATCAACATGATCTTTTGAATTGCCAGTGATCACAAGATCATCCACATACACAACAAGAATGACAATTTCTTTTCCTACCTTCTTTATATACAAATTGGAATCTGAGGGGCTGCGAGTGAACCCATGCTGTAAAAGGTGATCATTGATCTTGATATACCATGCCCTTGGAGCTTATTTCAGTCCATATAATGATTTGATGAGATGACATACCTTCTTAGGATGTTCTTCATCAACAGATCCTTCAGGTTGGGTCATGTACACTTCTTCTTTTAGATCACCATTTAGGAAATCACTCTTGACGTCCATCTATTGAAGTCTCCATCCTTTCTATGTTTTCAGTGCGCAAACAACTCTGATACTATTGATCTTCACAGTGGGTGCAAAGGTTTCTTCATAGTCGATGCCCTCTTTCTGAGCATATCCTTTTGCTACAAGTCGTGCTTTGTGTTTGTCGATGGATCCATCTACCTTATATTTTGTCTTGAAAACCCATTTGCAGCCTATGGGTTTCTTTCCTATAGGCAGATCGACAAGTTCCCATGTCTGATTTTTCTTGAGTGAGTCAATTTCTATATCCATGGATTCCTTCCACTGAGGTTGAATGAGTGCTTCACAAACATTATCAAGCTCAGAGCTATTAATCAGTGAACTCATGAGTGCAAATTTTATCTCATTTCTTGTTTGACTCCTTGTTTTCACTCTGAATGATGTATCTGGGATTTGTTGCAAATGTGAGTCCTTGATGGTGCTTTGTACCCACTTCAGATAAGAAATTGGTTTTTTTTTAGAAGAACTATGTCATTGCAGTGTGGATTGATGTGGAGTCACATTCTCTAGTTCTCCAAGGTCAAAAAATAGCTCTCCTGGCAGCACATCTCTTCTTTGAGTAGTCTCCTCTGACTGATCATCTGATTCAGAGACTAGTCGGTGAGAGGTGGTTGGTAATGGTTCTACAGTTTTCACTATTGATTCAAAGGATGACTCGTCACAAACCATGTCTCGACTCTCATATATTTTCTTTGTCTCAGGATCCATGAGACAGTAAGCCTTTGAGGTAGTGTTATAGCCAAGTAGGATGCATGGGAGCGTCTTTGGCTCAACCTTCTTTCTCTTCTGAGCTGGGACATGCATGTATGTTGTGCAACCAAATACTCGTAAATGAGAAATTGATGGCTTTCTACCACTCCATACCTCTTCTAGTGTTTTATTTTGTAGAATCTTTGTTGGTGCCTTATTGAGAAGATATACAGATGTCTGTAATGTTTCAACCCAATAGCGTTCCTCTAATTTTGTTGTTGTTAGCATGTAGCGAGCCATACCCATCACTGTGCAATTGAAATGCTCAACAATGCCATTTTGCTGGGGTGTGTAGGGAGCAGTCAGGTTCTGCTTAACACCTTGTTGGTTTAGGAAGGCCAAGAAATTCTTTGATGTGAATTCCCCCCCTCAATCTAAGTGAAGTAGAAGAAGTGGTTGTCTGGTCTCTTTCACAACACGATGATAGAAATTCTGGAAATGTTGAAGAGCCTAACTTTTCTTCTTTAGGAAAAACACCCACATCTTGCGAGAGTGGTCATCCACGAACAATTGGAATTACTTATATCCTGAAATGAAGTAGGTAGCGGGCCATTCAGATCAGTATGAACTACCTCCAGATGCTTCTTGGCATGGAAGGTTCTCACCTGAAACGGATCCCTGTGTTGTTTTCCTGCAAGACAGTCAGGGAAAATAGGCAAGGAACTAGACAATTTGGGTAGTCCATGGACCATTTCTTTTGAACTCATCTGATGCAATGAACTAGCCGACAAGTGACCATATCTAAAATGCCAGAGGGCTATAGATTCTACTGTTGAGGCAGATAAAGCTACTGCAGAAGATGAAACAATATCTAAAGAAAATAACTTATCTTTTAGAAATGTTCTAGTAATAACCGTACCTTGTCTGGAGATTAAGCATGATTTAATGCCATTTTGGACAAGAAATTCTACCTTTAGGTGATGATTCAAGAGCTGAGTCACTGACAAGAGGTTGCTAGTCAAGCCAGGAACATATAGTACCTTTGTAAGTGTACATTTTCGTGGTCCCAGAGGAATGGTGACATTTCCTATTCCTTCTGCAACATACTCTTTGTCATCTGCTATCTGAACCCGATCTCCAGTGGGTTGTTCATTCAGTGAATCAAACAGTTTCTTGTCACTTGACATATGCTTGCTAGCCCTCGAGTCTATCAACCATAATTTCTTCGTGGGCTGAGAAGTTTGAGAGACGAGTACAAGGTTCTTACCACAATTGGCTCCTTTTGATGTCTCTTCATCAGATTCATCATCTTGTTGGGCTGCGAGATGTCCCTTCTGCTTTCTCTGGTGGGGACATCATTTGGACTTTTGAAAATCATCACACCCTGATGTGCTTGTTTGACTCGAAGACCCCTGTTTCAAGCCATTGTACCAGCAATGATTAGTGTCATGAGTATTGGTTTTGCAGATTTGACACCATCACTTGGAATTTTGAGCTTGCGGCTTTTGATTCTGATCTGCTTGTGATTGCTTCACTGGGGGACATTTTTTATTCTTCTGGCCATGTTGGGGCCTTGAGAAAAGGGCTTTGTCCTGGGCCTCATCTTGGACTGAATTAATTGCCTCTTCCTACTGCAATAAGTTCACGAGTTCTTCGAACATCACTACCCTGTTGGATACATTCAGTGTCATAACAAAAACTCAGAACTGAGAAGGGAGTGCCCTCAAGGTGATCAGAACCAGAATCGTATCTTCTACCTTCTCACCAAGAGCTATTAACTCCGTTCGCAGCTTGGCCACTCGACGTAAGAACTCCTCAACTTTCTCATCGGACCCCATAGATAGGGTATGCAATTTTGACTGAAGATGGAGAACCTTAGTCTTATTCTTCTCCTCAAAGATGGTAGCAAGCTTGTCCCATGCCTCCTTCAGTTTCTCTACATCCCGAACATGTGCGGTTACACGTCATCAATGATACTCAACATTATCATCATCAGTGCTTTAGCACTTGCGATCTCATATTTAATGAGCTCATCAGGGTTTGTTGGAACTTGTGCGGACCTTGTGACAATGCTCCATAATCCCTCAAACTGAAGGATTGTACGCATTTTTGTTTTCCAGGCCGCATAATTTGGCCCTTTAAGTAACTGAGCATCGGAAATAAGCAACTTTGGAGCAAACATCTTAATAAGAAAACTTTTTATTTATTTATTTATTTATTTTAGGAGTTATTACAACTTTTACTCACTAATGAGAAGTATCAGCTGGTAGATGCTCACGATACTTGTGTGCTGAGAGACGGCGATGCTTTGTGGGGCATTCTTCTTCGTCTTCACAATCAACGTCGTACTTGACTTCTAATTCATCCCAAACTCGCTTTTCTTGGCAGATGACGTCAAAAAGGAAATAATCAAGGAGTCCTTTGCGAACCAGTTCGTCAAAGACAAGGTTGCCGGTGTTGCATAGCTCGTTGAGTAGGGAAAAATAGAATCTAGAGCTTTCAGGAGCTTCTGGACAGTGTTCTTTGGCGTGCGAGTTGATGTTGTGGATTTCAGTAGTCTCGATTGTGTTATTCACGCTCATCATTCGACGTTAGTTTTGAGTAAAATCCTCTTCCTTCCGTGTAATTATGACGTTGGCTTCTTCACAGCGATATCAGGAAAGATTTGCACTATCTTTTTTAATTGAACTACCCATTTATTACAGTGTAAATTACCTTGGCTGTATATATTTTGTTTTTGTTGCAGGTCTCAGGCAACACACAACAGCTGAAACTTGTCTTCACGCTTGCAGTGCTCCAGGATTCTTCGTTCCTCCTCCAAAGTCTGGATGTCCTTGCTAATCTAGACCACTACGTAGAGATCTAGTAGGTCTGAGAATCTCAGCAAAGGAAAAAATAATGTTGCAACCGCGTCCCAGGGGTGGGAAACTTTCAATCCTTCAAACGCATTTCACTTACAGCCAAAAACAAATGTATTCTAAAAAAAAAAGATAATTTCACTACAAATCTCCTACGCAGCTTTTGAAGCAATGTATAATGTGTTTTGATTTGTCTCCTCCACGTTGCATGCAAATGCAGGTAACTTAGAAGGGAGGGCTCTTCCACGCAGCAGGCTTCAGCAAATTCCAGCAGCTTGCAATTTCAACATTTTATTTTACTTTCCATGCAAGAGTTTAGCAAATCACCACACAGTTTTTGCACACCAATTTTTGCATATTTTTGAGGAGTTGTTTGATTCCACGTAGCAAGTTCAACGTGTGCACCTTCCACGCAGGCTTAAGATCAACAAAGCACTTACACAGAAAACAAATAAAACAAATTATTTTAATTAAATCCTCACGCAACAGTGCTCTTTCACGCAGGTCTGCCAGGGAAAAAGATAAAATACTCCAGTTTTCCTCTCCACGAGCATCCTCTCTGCAGGTCACTTTTTCTTTATGATCACGTGCTGACAAAACAAATCATTAAGGTTCCAAAATAAACCTCCAAAAGTTTTTGGAAGATGTCTCCAAGGCAGGTCGCTGAAACAAGAAAACAACCACAACCACGTTTCAAAGTTCCACGCCAAACTCTACTGCTCGCCTTTTCCTCCAACATCTATAATCCAGGCAGATTGGTTTGCTCCTTCAAACACACGCTCTGTTACCAGATTATGAGGAGCTTATAGTGGAGAGAGAAAAAAATATTGAATATCTCTTATTTTTTTCAAAGAACATTAGAAGCACAACACATATTTATAGGGACCTGTACTAACAATACTCCCTGGAATGGATGGAGTTGTTACTAACAACAAGAGAGAATGATGGAATAGATAATAACAACTAGTCTAACAATAAAATACTACATAGACTATGCTAACATTGCTAACAACTCTTTGCAATGTGTGAATGGATGTGGGAATCCTCTTTTTGATGTTTTGTATGCCACAACTAGGTCATTTATCTCATGAATGCCCCTAATTAAAAGCATCAAAAAAGACAGTGAAAAAGATAAAATTCATGTTTTTGACACAAAATGAAAGGAAAATCCTAAATTTAAATCCAAAGGGAAGGAGAAAGCTCAAGAGATTACCAAAGACTCCATTCTCCTATTTAACTTATGTTGTATCCCTTTCATGACTTTAGGAACAAGAGTTGAGAAAACATAAGGGAAACATCAGAGCACTTGGAGGAAACTATTTCTAAGACTCAATTCAATAAGCTCTTGGATTATTCTAGGAGACTATAGTAAATGGAGCAATTAAGCCTTTTTTAGTATCTTAATGATGTATTCCCTCATTATTCTGATGCATTGAAAAAAAGGGTCAGGCCGAATTCCAATGATATCTCAAACAAATATATTAGCTTGATTCGAGACCTTCTAGACATATATGGAAATTGATATAGGGAGAAAGAAATAGTGATTCTTCTTGAAAGTGAGGTAGGAGAGCCTTTTTGTGAAGGAAGTGTTATGGAAAAAAGTTCTTTTGTAAAAACATCGGAGGAGGATGGCTTTGTTTTGAATACAAATAGGGGAAAACTCCTATGTTTCTTAAAGGAACTTTGTTGTGTAATCCAAAGATCTAAGGGTTCCACAATCTATATCATTCAAAAAAAGATTTTTTGAATGTTTTTTTAAAGTAATGTTTGTGAATTCTAAATACAAACTTAATATCATATCTATTATAGACTATATGTGTACTTTATTTATATTTTTTCCATTATTAAATAACGTGATATGTTTCCAACAATCATTTGTTTTATATTACATATAATTAAATTTAGAAATTGACATCATTTATATATATGAACATGAATGACAAACTCTTTCTAAAACTATGAAAAAAAAGACAAACAAATAATATTATATTTTATAAACTACTCAAGAATATAATCGTCATAAAATTATGAGTTTAAAAGCATCATTATTAATTAATAATATTATGCATAGTAAAATTTAATTTTGACACATAAATTAACTATAATCTATTTTTTAATGATTTTCTTTGACTTAGAAATATTTGCTTACATGTACCGAAAATATCAATAGCATTGGAAATCGCATGTTCTACTTAGAATCATAAAAATGGCTTCTATTACTACATACTAATTAAGCATGTGAAATTTTTCAGTGGATTCACGACAAAAAAACGTCGTTATTAATTCATTACTAAATATGGAAATGGAAATGGGAAGAAGAAGATGATAGTGAAATATTAGTGGCAGGGTGGATAAACCCAACCAGTTGCAGTGACCCATGTATTGTTAACCAGACATTGAACTAGGCCTCCATATTTAATAGAGCTCAACTGCACATTCTCCACTTTTACTCCCTCACACGGCATGCTCTTGCTGCATTCTATCTTTATCGCCACCTTTGTTGCCGACGTCCCTTTTATGTTCTTGAATTCCACATCACTAATCTTCACTGCCGACTGCTTCTGCAATTGCCCACCAAGAAAAAATATGTAAGATCGTTTGTAGTGTTCAACCTAAACATTGTATATATTTGTAAGACTGATCGATCAACCAGCCAATGATAAATTTCCTCAAAAAATGATAAGTGATCGATTAATTACAAACCAATGATAAACGTGGAGATTGCAATACCTTACTGACAGATTTACAGCGTGGGCAATACGATTGGTCAATAGTTATAGGATTTTTCACTCCTTTTCCCATTAATAAGTCTTGGAATATTAAATGTGAAGCGTAGCCTTTCCCTCCTTGCCATGTTTTGATCCTCACTCCATTCTCTGTGTCATCAAATCGAACTCCCTTCACCGCAATGTTGCTCACAGCAGCATAGGTGCCATCCATTCCTAGGCTTCCAATACTATTTCATAACCACACACCCACACAATATTCAAATTTATAATATCAATATCTTAAATATATGTATTTGAAAAATAGTGATACATATCAGTTTTAAAATATTAATTGTATTACATATTTTTTATTTGTTAGTGGAAAAACATAAAAATTATACAAATTCGCCACTAATTCTCACCTATTGCTGTTGTTATAAAAAACCTATTGAATAATAAAACTCCTTATCCACATTATAATAAAACTAATTAATTATGGTTTACCTGATCCCATGGCCAGGTCCACAAGAACCACCTTGGATTGCCACGTTGTGAGACTCAGATACAATAGAAATACAGTCATCTCCTGCATCTCAAGTCAATTAACTTGTAAATGTAAGTCCACAAACCAACACCGAACTAGAATGCTTGGTAAGGCACTAACAAATTTGCTTGACATTTTCATAACATATTAATCTTATGAGAAATGAAGACACCCAGAGAGAGAGAAAACGGCTAACCTGTTCTTATAAGAGTATCTTGAATATAGACATTTGAGGACTGACTGATGTGGATTCCATCAGTATTTCGACTGAGTTGAGGAGCCTGGATGTTCACCCCGTAAACCTTAACATTATTACACCCATGAAACCCCACATGCATTTGCTTGCTATTCAATGAAGTTATTTGTTGGACAATCACATTTGTGGCGTTGGTAAACATCAAAGACTGCAATCCAAAAATAAAACAGAACAAACAAGTGTGATTTCAAATAAGATTTCATAATCTCATTGACTGTATGCAACATTGTTCTCATAAAAAAAAACACAAGACAATGGTAGGTCCCTTTGCAAGATCTAATTTTCTGGATTATACGCCAAATTTACGTGATGGTTAAGTTTTCAACTCAGCTTTCAAAATCATGAACAGAAAAAAAAACAAACAAGATAATGGTAGGTGCTTTGAGTTCTGATTTTTTTTAGATTATACGGCAAACTTATGTGATAGTTAACCTCTTCCATTTCAACCCAACTTTCAAATCATGAAAAAAAGATTTAAGAAAAAAAAAAATACATTACCTTAGGTCCCTTGTTACATGTCTGCCAAGCCAACAAAATATATGGCATTGTTAGCTTATGAACTCATAATGAAAATTATACAAGTTGAGTGCATATTTTAGCTATATTATTCGTACCTTGCCAATATTTTTACATGCTCTGGGCCACCAAAAAGATCCTTGTCCGTCAAAAACCCCTTGACCCTTTAGTAATAAGCCATTTATATGCTTGAACCCCACCCAATAATCCTTCCCTCCACGCCATAAACTCTTGTCCGTGGAAGCAATAAGTTTTCCATTAACCTGCCAAATACCAACTTCAATATCAATCTCCTTTCTAAGTTTGCAACATCACATTTTTTTACAAAAAAATTATTGACATAATATGCATAGTTTTACCTGGAGTGTTATCAGATTCTTGCATGGCCCCTGAAAGCTTGTTGGATTAAGTAAAAATGTAGTTTTTGGAGGAATATAGACTACCGATGGTGCAGTGGAAGAGCATGCAGACTTCCAAGCTGCTAGAAAGGCCTATACTCCCATGGAATTAAAAGAAAACACTGAGTACTCAATGTAAGATGACAAATTTGATAAATGAATGCAAGAAAAGATAATAAAAGGTTTCACTACTCCTTACACATTTTACCTTGCTATCATCTGTTGTGCCATCACCTTTTGCACCAAACTGATGAACATTAAACCAAGCCGTATTCCCAAGTAATCCTTTTCTTATTGTGAGGGAACATACACATGGCAGAACAGATGAAGCAAGCAAGGCGGTTACAAACATAAAGATAAAAACTCCCATGCTTACAAACTTTGTCTATAAGATCGGTGGTGTAATTCAAAGCTTTCTAGTGTTTACTTTATAGAATTTCCCACAAACCCTAGCCCACTTATGGTGGGCGAAAATTTAATATGGTTGGTAAATGAGAATATAGAAGTGCAAGACAACGAGAAACAACATCATTCCCAACAAGCAACGCTGTGTTTTAACAAATCTTGTTTAACATATCGAGAAACAGTGTCTTTTCCCATCAGCAATGCTTTGTTTCTTGAAATCTTGTTCAAGATATAAAAAAAGTAATGTCTAGAAAATTCTCTTTACCCATTGGCAACACTATTTTTAAGAAAATCCTTTTTCCATATTAGCAACGCTACGTTTTAAAAATTCTTCTTTTCCCACTAAGGACATTATGTTTTATCAAAACTTATTCAAGACATCAAGAAACATTGTCTTTTCCAACTAACAAGACTATGTTTTAAAATAATTAGATATAATTAAACTTAGAGCATTGATATTTATAAAAGATTTAATAGTTAATATTATCGTTTTTATAATAAAAATTTATTTTTATCTAATTAATAAATATAATAATATTTTTAGATAAAATATTATAAAAATAAATATTAAAACATTATAATTATGAAAATGCAATGTGAACGTCGAACGGTATATGTTATTTGTTTTACACAGATAGTTATTACTTTTGTAGTTGATGTTGATAATGGGTGTGATTGATTTTGTAAGTGTAGATATATAGATGAACCACTTTATTTAAAGGTTCCATCTCTAGATTTCAAACTTATTACAAATTTGTACATATACATTTGCAAATCTCATATCTATTTTATTTGAACTAAACATGTTACATGAAGACTTCTGTACATGTGCAGATTTTATATCATGAGTGGTAGCCTTTTGTGGCCATTTTTTTCGCACTAAACATGAATACATTTGATACCTTTTTGGATAGTTAATTACTTTTGTATTTCATGTAGTTTGTAATTATTTCAGGGAAATTGTGTTACTGTTGCATCAGTGGTTTGGTTGGTCTTTTGTTAAAAAAAAAAAATTGTGCAGTCAATAAGGGGTGGGATTGATAGTGGTAGTGCACAAATATAGATGAAACATTACATTGATTTGTTCATGTATGTACATTTAAATTTGTTACAAATTCATACATATACAGTTACAAATCTTATATCACGACATTTAAACTAAACATGTATACATGAAAACCTTTGTACATTTGCAGATTTTATATCATGAATGGCCTTTTGTGGGCAAGTTTATTTTCACTAAACATGAATACATTTGATACCCATTGAACGGCACCGCCGATTTGAATACAAGATGTGTTGCGTATAGTAGTGGAGGTGCTATCAAAGTAGAGGATAATATTTATGATGGGTTGAGTGATAGTAGTTTTGAATCCTCATTTCTTCTTGCTTTAATTGTTGTTACATGCGCCATTTTTTAGTAGCTTTTGAATGAAAAGGAAGGTGAAATGCGTAGATTTGCAAGCGAGGGAACTCTGGATAAAGTTGTGAATGTTAGACCCCACCTTTCAGTGGCTATAATGTCAATAGTTGCTCTATGCAAAGTAACTCCTTGAGACTTGTAGATAGTTAATCCTCATGCCATTTTAATTGCTAAAAATAATTGGAAATGTTACTCTTCAGCAACAAGAAATAATTACAATTATTTGAAAGCTTCAAAACAGACTTGGAACCAAAACTCACATAGTGCAGTGATATCACAAGAGACAATACAAACATTATAACGATTAAGAAAGAAAAAAGAAAGAACAATAAGTTAGACAATACTAAACTGAATATAATCTAACGTTCATAAATTATAAGCATCGAGATGTGCACTCATTTAATCAAATAAAGCAGAGTATGTGTTATAGCAAAAATCCCATTCATCTTAAGCATTTTACAAATGGCTTAAACCTGAATCAAAGATATCAATTCTGTTTATTTCATCTGTAAGCAAGTGCATTTTAATTTTTGATGTTATTTGGTATCATTAATGAGATGTTTACATATACTCAGTGGCACTATCATGGTATTAATCTTCAATCCAAAGGGTTAAGGAAAAAAAGTGCAACCTAAGATGACTAACTTCAAAACACATAATAAATGGCTAAATGTTCCATATGGAAATGATTAAAGAGAGTTGCAAATTCACGTAGCTTAAACTCTGTGAAATGTATTAAAAAGATATGTATCATGGTATAAATCTAGTCGAAAGGGTTAAGAAAAAAATGCACTACCTAAGATAATTGACTTTAAAGGGTTCAATAACAACAAAAATGTTACTTGTGCAATGCTTAAATAAGGTAGTATAAGTAATCACATGGCTTACATTCCATGGAATACATGAAAAGGATACAGATGCATGTGTGTTACCTAGAACAACATTTCACCCATAAACCAAACCCAATTTTATAATATTTAAAAAGCACCACAAGTAATCCTAGTAGCATCATGTACTGTGTTCAAACTATGTGAATCCGCATGACATGTCTAGCCAACGGTACCCTAAAAATAGGAAATGCAAATTTCCAATATTGTTAATTTCTTAGCTTTTTGTGAAATGGTGCGAGGGAATAATTTTATTCTGCGGGTATGACAATCTACAATTAACATGGCCTATTCTTGAGCGATTTGTAAGGGTCGAAGCTATGTCGATCCAAAGCCATTAGTGGATCTGGTGTCATTCTTTAACAAAAGAGAGCTCAGCCAAACACCAGGGGGGATTGTCTGGGGGGGATCTTTATATACTTACAATATAGGTGAATTTTGTTTCATTACAATACTTATTCTGGCAGTAAAGATGTATGTTTTTTTTTGTAAAATATTGGAATTTGTGTTTATTTTAGGTGTTTCTGGGTTTAGATATGAATTGTATGCCTTTAGATTTTTGGAAGCTTGACTAATTGGTATCCAATTAACTATCTTAAGTCTTGGTCCATTATTTTTGGGTCCTTATGAGGGGGGAGTTTGGAAATTTCACGTGCAGTTATTGGATGCCTATCCATACAAATATACATCAATAGGATTTGTCAATAAAAAATTTCATCCCAACGTCGATGAGACATATGTATACTTTTTTGTTCCTTAAGACTCTAAGGGTGTATATTTCAATCAAATGTCACTTCCATATGATATGCTAGTGAGTGACTATATTATAAATAATATACATAAGTAGGCTTTTAATGATTGTTATAAGCAGGATTATTATTCTAGAAGCTTGATATTTTTTTTGAACTTTTCATTCAGGATGGGTTCAATTTGTGTGGATGTAACCAATCAGACTTGGAGTCCAATGTTTGGTAGTAATTTTTCAGTGTCTAAGAATTTTACATCTCATTACATGGGGTTTTTCATTTCTTACCAAATACTTATTTTGCATTTGTTGAATTTTATTTATAAATTTATCAAGCAGGATCTTTATATACTTATAATGCGTGTGGTTTTTGTTGTAGATCTTATAAATGTATTTGAAGTATAATTTCTTCCTCAACTTCTGTTGTATCCAAATCCTCTTGATCCTTTAAATGGAAAGACTGAAGCTTTAATTATGCGTAATAGGAATGCTTATGAACAGAAAGTAAAAGGTAACATTTTTTCTATCATGTATATTTTGGTCCAATTTTTTATAGAATTTACTGACTTACCCACATGCAAACAAGAAGATTTGTAAGAAGATAGACCATGTCAAAGGTGGCTGTTGATTTCTATAACACAATTTAGATCAATATGCTTAAACATAATATCTCATTATCATTCTTGATGACTAAGGGACAACTCAATAAAAAAAGGAAATTTTCATACAGACCTTTCCAAAACATAAGCAAGAGGAGTAATGGCTAATGTAGCAATATTCTCCCTTTATGTCAAAAACACAAATCTATTCTTTCCATTATTAATAGTAAGAGTGGTGAGGATATTGAGGCTTGCATATGTCATTTGAACTACAACTTGTCCTACATAGGGTTTACATTTCTCCATTGTTATTATTTATCCTTTAAATGGATAGAATTGACTACATGCTATGCACAATAGGGATTCATTGAAAAGGATTTAGAAATTTTCAAGAAAATGTAATTATCAACTTTAAAGCTAAATTCAATAACCTTTTCCAGCATCCTACCTTCCTGTGTCAACATGGGGAATTTAGAACAAGGTATGGACATCCATCAAACCATAAAGGATAAAGGAAATGAAATTTGCAGCCACCTTGGTACATATGTATGCAAAATGTGGAAGCATAACAAGATTAATATAAATAGATCATTGCCAATCTCAATCGCATAACATTAGGTAGAGAGGCATGGTTGAATGAATCATTCAACATTTTTCTTACTACACACAACCCCCTATAAGATATTTTGCATGTATTCAACTATTGTAGATTTGAATTTCCTTTCTTGCATTTCCATGAAAGGAAATTCAAATCCACATCAATCAGAGGGAATTCAAACTTTCCACATACCAATTTCTACATAGCACCTATGTGTGACAGGTTTAGAACTTTAGTGGAATTGATGATCACGAACTGTTTGATCAAATTACTGAAAAATACAATATTCTCATGAAATATTCTTATTGCATATTATAGGACATGGGCACCATTCACAACATAAATAGTGTTTCACCAAATGCAACCAACACTTGTCCAACGTGATCCACCTTAGATAGCATACTCCAAGCATGCACCCATTTAAAATAGGGTATTCAAAAGACTACAAGTGTTATTTAATATGTGGCAATTGATTAATAAAAAATTAAGATGGGGTTGAGGAATCTGCAAGCATCAGGTGTAGATCTGTACAAACAAAAAGTTTCAAAATAGAAAGGTACCAGGAAAAAAATCCAGATTATGGAATAATGGAAATCCTAAAAAAGGAGATTTGCATTTTCATAAACAAATTCTTCTCCCATTGTCCACATGATATGTTTTTTTCGATATTATTTTTCCTATACAATGTGCATTCATATATAAAGGATTTTAGATTGATCTTTAAATGCAACTATAAATCACACAAGCAACCCTTGAAAACTATAGATTTGGATCTTCATGTGCTCCTTTTCAAGCTGGATGAAAAGATCAATCTATTGCTCAAAATTATAATCATAAAGAGAAGGATCATCCTGCATCACAAATAAAACGTGATAAAGAACATGTTGATATACTCTCATAGAAATTGAGTAATGATATACAAGAGCAAAAATGGATATGCGGATTGTTGTTCCTTTTGTTTTAATATCATAGAAAAATTTAGGAGGATCATAATGATATGCCAAAATTTCAGTGAAAACTTGATAAAAATGTGATTTATTGATAAAGGTATATTGCAAAATAGTTTCATATATTTGTAATTTTATGCAAAACATTTTTTCAGTTTACAACTTCCTATAAGAGCTAACAATCAGGAAATTTTTAATTAATAAGCATGGTCAAATTGAAACTCCAAGCCTTCCAACTACATCTAAATTTGTTTCTCGTATGAATTTTACAGTCCTCACCTTGCCAATATATCACCACGAGGTGTGCGAAATCCATCGATGAGATCTACAATTATTGTACCAGTAGGATAAGATAGTTTATGATCAATATTGAGTCCCTGTTATCCAAACTAAACACAGTAATCAATACATGTTATCAAATTAGCTATCCAAAAACCAGACACAATCATTTGAAATTCTTACCTTTGTGGGAGGCACCAAAGCTAAAATGCCAATCATACAACCAATAATGGGCTCCTTAATAGTATTCGGGGAGTTTCCTTTCATATGAATGCCTGCCTATTCATAAGTGTTTCTATTCATCCAAATCCTTATTATCACCATATTGAGTGAGTTAGAGTTAGAACATATTACTGCCACATTCCTTGGAATAAATATTAGTCATTACATAAAAAAAAATGAAATGCAGAGCACTAATGAAATAATGAATACCACCATATGTACTACAACAACAAGCAATAATGCAGGTTTGGATCACAATGTTTTCTTGTAAAATAAATAAATGTCCAATAACCATTTTTTTTCATTATCATGCTTAATGCTCTCATGAGAACAAAACCCAATAGCCCAATGAAAATTTTCATTATGGGAACCAGTCCAGTGGTGAGATTGACCTTTGTAACTATGATGTTGAACACATTCTTATCAGCAGGGCCACCAATAGTCTTGTCAAAGTCATTTTCTCTTGCAAAGGGGCACCTTCTTTCTATTGAAGATGTCTTACATGCTCAATTATATAATTATATTCTAGAGTCTGTAAATGTCTCATCTATTCCTCTTCCTTCAATGATCTCCCTTGCCTCGGCATCATAATTTTTGTCATTCCTAAAAGATTTATATTTCCCTCAGTGATACATCTCATCATACCCAATTTGAAACCAGAAGTCTCGTGGGGATAATGAGAATAGTGACATCGCCAAGCTAACAAGGAAGGAAAATTAAAACCCTAATAAATATATGAAATATCAGCAAGGCAAAGGAGGCCACAGATGAATGTAAAAACATGATCACATCTCTCACTCTCCATATTTGTATCTAACATGCCCGCAATAGAAAAATGCAATTTCAAATCCCAACCTTCATATAAACCCTAACTAGAAGGGATTCCAAAAAAACACATTGATTTCAAAGAATGGACACTCCTTAAAACAACCTTAACACCCAAATGGATTTGTCATCCCAACGCTACAACTGGTCAGGGCCGAATGAGATAAAATGATCCAATACTCTACATGTGGAGGTATAGGGGAAGCGGCTATGAAATGAACAGAGAAATACATGATTTTCAATGGGTAGGAGGAACAACAATACCAAAAACTCTGCTAGGGGTTTTCGAACAATCAGACGGCAAAGTTACCCGGAATGGTCATCCAATGCCCAATTTCACCTCAAAATTTAGCCCATTTACACACTTGATCTCATCCCCCACGTTGGAGAAGAAATAGTTCATCCCCTTAATGGTCAAAGGAACAAAAACCCTAGTGTTTGATTTCATGGGATTGACAACTGACCACACAAACGTAGCATAATCCCTCAAGTTATCGAAATTACAATTCCTAAATGCGTGGGATTCACTATGTAATTCTAAAGGGCCTGTTGATGGCAAATGTGTCGGTTCCTCTTTCATATGCATGTTTGGTTAAAAATATCCCCCAAAAAAAATGTTAAACTTATTCAGAAAATGCGAAAAACGTCCAGACGGTCATCAAACCATCAAATTTAACATAGTCACATAAATGTCTAGAAGGGCCTTTCCCATAGGAGGAATTCCTTTGGCGTAACAAAAATAAATAAATAAATATCAAAACATTATAAATATGAAAATATTAAATTTAAATTTAAATAATTAAATGCAAGAGGACAATATATTGAATTAGTCTCTTTTATTTATTAAGTTTCTTAAACTTCTATTATTTAGGATATCAAGATGCAAATAAAGAGTGGTCCTTTCATTTCTATATATGGGGGTATTTTAGACTAGGATAATAAAGGAAACCACATTCATGATGTAAACCCTTAGATTAGAAGTTGATGTAGGCGTGGAACTATGCAAGCATTACCCTACACTGAATGAGAAGCATAGGGTTCCAAAGCCTAGACTTACAATAGGGTAGTGTTGTCTAACTAGCTCTCGATAGTAAGATGATGATAGTAAGATTGTAATAGGATTGTAATCAAGATGATATTTGATCAAAGAGGTTATTAGGAAAGATTCCCAAGGATAACAAGTGAAGTCAAAGAGATTGCAAAGAAAAATTAAGGGGTATGCAAGGTTGTAAGGGATTATGAGGTAAGAACCGATATACAAATAATCCAATAGAGAAGAATATGTTACCCTATCCTAATCTCACTACTACACAATTTACAAATAACGCCACAACCTAGGTCATTTTTGCATCAAAAATCGACCTTTTTGGTTGTTTGAGGACACGTTTCTTGGGAGAAATTTTATCAACTTATGTGGTGCAAAAGTGACGCAAAATTGATGCAACTAAACAATTTGAATTGTGTCGATTTTGCATCTACTTTGCGCCATACAAAAACAACACAAGACCTACAATATTAACAACATAGGGTGGTGCAAAGATAACATGAAATTTGTTCGATAAATTAAAAATAATAATATAATTATTCATAATTACAAATGGTATAATTACAAATAATTATATTGTATTTCTTTTTTGTTTAGAACTATTAAACATTAGATACTAAAATATTGAGAAATCAGGCAAGAATTTGAAAACTATCCAAATATTATTATTAATAATAGAAGAAGACATTGTTTCAATTCAAAATGTGATTTATAATAATATATAACAGTGTAATTTTGAGGGAGTATTAAGGGATCCCATCTAAATTTAAAAACAAATAGATGTAAAACTACATCCTAAATATCCAAGCAATTGGTCTCGTCATTCTCCCTTTGATCCTCACAATCTTCTTACTCTTCTTGAACTTTATCCTCCTCTTCGTCCTCGTCATCCTCTTCATCATGCACCTCCTCATCTATTTTGCGATCCTCAAAATATTATTGTTCTTCCCAAGAACTCGATCATCCTTTTCCTTCTCTAAATCCTCTTCATCATTAATTTGTTTTACCCTGAAAATTTTGCATGTACAAAAAATTGTACACTATATGTATTACCAATACAAACTAATTATTTTTGGGCCCATTGATTAAAGACTTATGTGTTCCATCCCAAATATTTTAATATCACACACACTTTTTTTATTTTGCAATTATTATAGTGCTCTGCTTGCGAATACAAGTATATGATTAAATTACATGTATTAATATATATTTAAAAAAATATATTAAAACAAAAAACATAACTCTATAAATAACGTATATTGAACTTACAAATTTATTAGTAGCCTCTTATAAGTTTTTGTGGCCCAAACGATGAGTCACTAATAACCCTTTTCAAACTCTAGCTTCATACCCCTTGAGTGCATTACTTTTGACACCTTCGTCAATTGCAATATGTATTAAATTTTTCATCGATCACCATGTTATGCAATTACCAGTGCATTCTGATCATAGAATATATTTGGATTTTATAAGATTTCAATGGAAAGTAGACAACATAAAATATAAAAATTAAATAAAATGTGTTTATTAACCAAAATGCAAAGCTTTAAATAGTCCTCTTTATAGTTCAAATGTCAACATATATCATTTCTTTCATTTACTAACTTGTGGCATTATTAGTGTCCTTTACTAGCCACTTGTCATACAAACTTAACCACACATATTTCTCTATTTCAAGAGGTCATAGACGTATCCTCTCATCATCTATGTTTCCTTTTTATTGAACCTGAAAATTTTAAATATAAAAACTTATTTTTAACAATATATACTATTTTATCAAAAAAATAATTTACACAATGTAATTACCCTTGAATTTCTCTTTATTCTCTTAACCCTTTCTAATGTAAATTTTCCAATTAGCTTTGGGTCATAATGAGTCCTCCTGAACTCGGAAAAAGTTACATCAACCAACATTCTATGTATCTCAAGAAAGATTTGTAGCCACTATAGATTACAATATGAATGAATCAATTTTCATGTTCAGTCAACTATTCTCTCTTTACATACTTGCAACCACAAAAAAGAAATCACTAATAATGACTTATAAAATAAATTAAAAAAAAATTAAACTAATACAATGATACATTATTCTAGTTCAAATTAAATATATTAAAATACTTGCCCCGAATATCCATTAATATTCTCATATCATCATTAATATAAAGGTCCATTTTGAATTCATCTTTCACTTGAGGTTTATAGTTATTATGAACAAGATGAGAGGGTCTATCAATGTTTACTACTAGAGGGAGGGAGAGTGCATTGTCATCCCCCCTTAATCCACTCGAGAGTAGGTCATTTATACTTTTTAAGAAAATCTCTCCCCATTTCACTGTTTTATTTTTTATTGCTAACAGGCTTAGAGGGGCCTACCTTTGATGAGGGTCTACAAAAAATGTCAACACCTGAGGTTTATATAAAGGTTCATTTTGAAGTCATCTTGCACCTAAGGTTTATAGTTATTATGAACAAGATGAGAGGGTCTATCAATGTTTACTGTTAGAGGGGGAGAGAGTGCATTGTCATCCCCCCTTAATCCACTTGAGAGTAAGTCATTCATACTTTTAAAGAAAATCTCTCCCCATTTCACTTTTTTTATTTTTTATTGCTAACATGCTTAGAGGGACCTGCCTTTGATTAGGGTCTGCAAAAAATGTCAACACCTGAGGTTTATATAAAGGTCCATTTTGAATTCATCTTGCACATGAGGTTTATAGTTATTATAAACAAGATGAGAGGGTTTGTCAATGTTTACTATTAGAGGGAGAGAGAGTGCATTGTCGTCCCCCCTTAATCCACTCGAGAGTAGGGCATTCATACTTTTTAAGAAAATCTCTCCCCATTTCACTTTTTTTAGTTTTTATCGCTGATAGGTTTAGAGGGACCTACCTTTGATGAGGGTCTACAAAAAATGTCAACACCTGAGGTTTATATAAAGGTCCATTTTGAAGTCGTCTTGCACCTGAGGTTTATAGTTATTATGAACAAGATGAGAGGGTCTATGAATTTTTACTGCTAGAGGGAGAGAGAGTGAATTTTCATCCCCCCTTAATCCAATCAAAAGTAGGTCATTCATGATTTTTAAGAAAATCTCTGGACCCATTTCACTTTTTTTATTTTTTATTGCTAACAGGATTAGATGGACCTACCTTTGATTAGGGTCTGCAAAAAATGTCAACACCTGAGGTTTATATAAAGGTCCATTTTGAAGTTGTCTTACACCTGAGGTTTATAGTTATTATAAACAAGATGAGAGGTTCTATCAATGTTTATTGCTAGAGGGAGAGAGTGTGCATTGTCATCCCCCCTTAATCCACTCAAGAGTAGGTCATTCATACTTTTTAAGAAAATCTCTCCCCATTTCATTTTTTTTATTTTTTATTGCTAACAGGCTTAGAGGGACCTACCTTTGATGAGGTTCTGCAAAAAATGTCAACACATTGTAAAAGAATTAATTAAAATCACTTTAAATAATAATAGAAGACTTTATACCTCTGCGCAGATGACTCCCTCATCATATGGTTTTCCTCGTCCTCATATTGGTTGATATCGGATGTAGACCTTTCATAATCGAGTTATATTATAATTGTTCAATTAAGAGGAAACTTTTATATGAAAAAATAAGCTATAAATTTATACCTCCATGTAGGGAACACCCCCCCCCCCCCCCCCCCCCCCCTAAGAGTAGAGGACTATTATAGGTCTCTATAAGTAGTATAATTTTCATTATAAATATGTATAATTATAATTTTACACATGAATTTTTTTGTTGAATTACAAAACATATTGTAAAATTATACCTCCATGGTGGGGGTGTAGATTTCTATGAATGTCGAGGTGGTACATGTGTTTCTTCTACATCCTCATCCATGATATATTGTGCTAAACCCCAATCTCTAGAGCCGCCATAGGTAAAGGAATCAAATATATTTCTAAATAGGTTATGTCCTCTCTAGTATTAAAAATAAAATTATAGAATGCATTGAGTGAGAAATAAACCTTTTGAAAAAGATACCAAAAATAAAAATATTTTTAAGTGCATGAAATACAAATTTATGCCCAAATATAGTTTCTAATGAACATGAGAATTATTTTTGTAATTCGAATGTTAGAAAAATTGAAATAAATAATAAGATTATATAGGGTATGAGAAGACACAACAAGAGGAGAACAATGAAAATAATATTACCAAACCCACCATTGATGGACCCTTGTTGTATATCTTGATCCTATAAAATGGCTAATAGATAACGCTACAACCAATTATATAATTTTAAATAGACCAAAATCAGATATGTGTTGACATATTTCATTTTCCTCAACATAACACTCCCTCTCCCATGTGACATGTGACCTTCTAGGTCTTCACATGTCTCTTCATTTCTCCCTATGCTCATTCCATTTATATATATTCACTTGTTTGTTGTTAATTAATTATCCAATACAAATGTTTCTTTTCTATTTTTTAGACAATATAAATGTCACACAATAATCTATTGCTAAAACAATCTATCATTTTTATTGGTATTTTCTCATAATATTTTTCCCAAAACAATTTTTGCATTGAAATGGGTATAGAATTCCTTGCATGTTCAATACAAAATTTCCTTTTCGGTGTAGGGAGACCCATTTTCCTCTTCAATTTGGGGACACCCATTTTCTACTAGTTTTGATTTATTAGTCAACCATTCATTTTGAGAAATATCATACCATGCATGATCCTGAGATTTGAACTCTAACTGTACACATACTTCTTCCTCAAATTTTCCACCTCTTTTTCTCAAGAAAACCTTTGTCTAAAAAATTAATCATTACTCTACTTTCCCACCATGAAAGTGTCTTTATAAATAAAATTTATTTAAGAAAGATCTTGGGTATATGCACTCTAAATTAAATGTAAAATTAAGAATGATACAATTTTGGAACAAGAAACGTTGCTAAAAATTGTTAAAATTCAAGTCCATTAAGAGTAGGTAACAGAAGTTATCTTTAATGTGAACATAATTAATTACAGTCTGTGCTAAATGAAAATAGGATGGTAAAGACAAATTACAATAACGAAAAATAAATAAGTTGTTACAGACACTCTCGTATTAAATTATGAACCATAGAAGTGAAGAAATAACAGTTTACAGGAAACTTGAGAGTAAGTTTGATGGTGATACTTAGGATTCCATTTTTGAAAACAAAGATGAGGAGATATGGTATGGATTTTCCTCTTTGGGATGGAATTCCAATGTACAGTGGACTGCCCATATTTCCTTATTAACTATATTTGAAATTTATATTCGTAGTTATTGTGGAGCCTCACCTTTGTAAGGGGTTGGAATTTGGCACTCCTCCTTAATTTTTTTTAAATTTTAGCATTTACGAATCACTGTAAAACATTGAAACTTCAAAAATATATTATTTCCATGATGAGGAGGAAGGGATTTTATCTCTCATACCACATTCCTTTATGGTCTTGACAAATTAGGGTCGGTAGATGCAAGAGCAACTCGACGCAATGCGAGGCCATAAAAAGTATTAGAATCAATGATAACATAGTAGTATTTTATCTCTTGAGTCAAGGTATGTAATTTACACTACAAATTAACTACCACATGCATAAGAGAGAGGAAATATTGAGGAGGTAATGCGGTAGTGCAGAGAATGGGGGACCTAATCCCCCTCGAGAGTAGGGCATTCATACGTTTTTAAGAACATCTCTCCCCTTTCACTTTTTTTTTTAGTTTTTTAATCGGCTGAGAGGTTTAGAGGGACCTACCTTTGATGAGGGTCTACAAAAATTTCAACACCTGAGGATTTTATATAAAGGTCCATTTTTGAAGTCGTCTTGCACCTGAGGTTGATAGTTATTATGAACAGATGAGAGGTTCTGTGATTTTTACTGCTAGAGGGAGAGAGATGAAATTTTTTCAATTCATACATCCACCCCTTACTCCAATCAAAGTAGGTCCTCTCATGATTTAAGAAAATCTCTGGACCCATTTCACTTTTTTATTTTTTATTGCTAACAGGATTAGATGGACTACCTTTGATTAGGGTCTGCCAAAAATGTCAACACCTGAGGTTTATATAAAGGTCCATTTTGAAGTTGTCTACACCTGAGGTTATAGTTATTATAAACAAGATGAGAGGTTCTATCAATGTTATTGCTATAGAGGGAGAGAGTGTGCATTGTCATCCCCCCTTAATCCACTCAAGAGTAAGTCATTCATACTTTTTAGAAAATCTCTCCCCATTTCATTTTTTTTAGTTTTTATTGCTAACCAGGCTTAGAGGGACCTACCTGTTGATGAGGTTCTGCAAAAAATGTCAACACATTGTAAAAGAATTAATTAAAATACTTTAAATAATAATAGAAGACTTTATACCTCTGCGCAGATGACCTCCCTCATCATATGGTTTTCCTCGTCCCTCATATTGGTTGATATCGGATGTAGACCTTTCATAATCGAGTTATATTATAATTGTTCAATTAAGAGGAAACTTTTATATGAAAAAATAAGCTATAAATTTATACCTCCATGTAGGGAACACCCTAAGAGTAGAGGA